>JANRMT010062841.1:35813545-35836825 GCA_026402145.1 Polypterus bichir lapradei
GATAGATAGATAGATAGATAGATAGATAGATAGATAGATAGATAGATAGATAGATAGATATCAAAATAATGTAAGAATTATTAAATTATATATTTGTGATGCTATCAGAGGGGACCGAGGACCCCCTTTCACCAAAGAGTCATTATAACAATCTTGAGCAAGGTGTCAGTCCATGCAGGGCCCACTCACACACATTATTTGGACTCCATGAGGCAGGAATGCTAACCACTGTATCATCCTTGGGTTCTTTAAGTTGATAATAATACAGAAGAGCAAGTGAAGATGTCTCAGGGAGGCTTATTTCAGTCCCAAAAAGCAGGAGCTTTGAAATGTTAATTGGAGTTTAAAGAGACACAATTAGTAAATGTTATTCTAATTATGTTAATCTCAAAAGTCTTTTTGGGAGACTGCGTCATTTTAATGGCAAAAACAACACACTTCTACTTTGCTTTTAGGTTAGTCGTAGATTTTCCTCTCTTACTCTAATTCAGCAGAAAATCTAGCAGTGCTAGCTGTGTAATGGCCTGCCTGACATGTCATGCACCTATTGTAATATTAGAAGGCACACAATTCAATGACTCATCAGATAATGTTAATGGCCACTTGGCCTCCTATTCTCCCAGGCATGCGGCAGTCACTCTGCATATTGTCAGCTTATACTTAACAGGGAGATGTGAATTCTCATTTATAACCCTGTTTCCACATCTCTTAGCATCATCTATTTCCTTTATTTAGCAAGAATTTAAAATAAGCCTTAAAAGAAGTGTTAAAAACACAGAGCTCTTTGGAATTATCCATTACTATATTATTGTCTGTTAGCCTATCTGTTTTAGTCTTTTGGAGTTGTTTATAAAAAATATTGGAATTGCTGGACACATGGGAGCAGTAAATTATTCGTCTCTGTGCACCACAGCTGCCCAGCTCCCCACTTTCAAAGCTGCTGGAAGGGTTGGTGGGGGGGAAGGGGGCTTTCCGGTTTCACTACAATTTATGCTTCCACTTAACTTAATTGATTTAATTGTTTGGTAAACTGGGCATATTTTTTATTGCTTTGACAGGTGGTAGGTTAAGATTAATTATTTTGTACTCAATAATACTTGATATCAATTTTGTCATGTCATTTTCTAACCTGCTTAATCCAGACCAGGGTCGCAGAAAGGGCTAGAGCCTATCCCAGCTAGCACAGAGTGCAAGGCAGGAGCAAACTGTGGACAGGACGCCAGTCCATTGCAGGGTGAATACTCACACAGACATAGTAAGGCAAATTTAGAGTCGTCATTTCACTTAACCTACATGTCTTTGAATGGTGGATGGAAACCGCAGACATGGGGAGAACGTGCAAACTCCACACAGGGACCTGGGATGTGAATCCAGGTATCTTTACTGTTAGGCAGCAGCATTACCACTGCACCTCCATGCCACCACTGATTTAAATTCTGTCATAGGACTATCCATTCCCTCATCTTTCCATAGCTCCACCTCTCCATCCGTCCATAAATGTAACATACACATTGCAGACAGAGTAAAGTAGCCTTGAACTGCATTCAACTGCATCCCTGGTATGCACCCCCACACCTTTAAGCCCAGTAGTAGTGCCAAAACTCGGATGTGAGCGTCAGTGGGCTTTGCGCCCTAGGCACTAAGTACCCAAACTATTTTATAACATTTCTGTAATTATTTACCGCTCTGATGCTGATCTTTCTGATCATAAAATAGGTCATTACTATAGCAATTGACAAGAAGAATTCATAATTAATTGCAGAATTACAGTATTTGAGGGTTCCTCTAGAGCACAGGTGTCAAACTCCAGGCCTGGAGGGCCGCAGTGGGTCCAGGTTTTCTTTCTAAAAATTTTCCTAATCAGTGTCCAGTTTTCACTGCTAATTAACTTCTTTTCCCTCTGTTTTAATAGCCCTGTTTTTAAGGATTAAGTCTTAAGTATTAAATGACAGTCAAACAGAAATGAGACGTGAAACGAGCCAACAGATGACCAGCTAAATTGGGGCTTCAAACTCCAACCGGTTCCTTAATGAGAAGCTGATTCTTGCTGTTAATTAAACCCGTTATTCAATTCTATGCCTTGTTGCTGCTCTCTTTTTGCCACAGCAGACATTTCCAAAACTGTTGATATTCTGTTTTTTTCTAGGAACTCCTAAAATGTTTTGGTAACCTGAGGGATCAACCTTAGGGCTCATTTATACTTCACGCTCAGAACGCATACGCGCCCGCATCATGGCTGCCACGCGTCCCCAGCGTTCATTTCATGCGTCCTCTGAGCAGGTCCTCAGAAATTAACGCGACGCATGCGCGAGTTGCAGTACCAGCAAAAAGTCGGGGGGCGCAGTGTGCTAAAAGTCGGAATGTGACGTCAGAGTCTCTGTTTACTATCTACATGTGACAGAAAGCCTCTATGCAGATCCTACGGGGATCGATGTGCGTGCTTTGCTGTTTGGTGAATGGTTTGATGTGGTGAAGCAAAATGCTGACATACAGATGCATTCGTGGTGATTTTATATTCAAGCGTCGCATATTCCCGATTGTAATGACACGATGCATTTTAAAAGTCTCACATAACATCTTTGTGCCGTCTTTTTTTTTTTTTTTTTTTTGCAACTTAACAACAGCAACATAATGTATATCGCTGTATTTGAGCCACTGAGGAAAAAAATAAAGGACACGGTGAAAACGTGTGTTTTGTGATTAAAGTGGAAATTTCGGCTTTAATCTCAAATTGCCCACTTTAACCTCGTAGTTTACTTTATCATTAAAGCAAACGGTTGTAAACGTCATCCCAGTTTTTAATCGCTGCGAGCTTCTTGGACCTGACAGCTGCGGCAAGCAGCAATATTATCACCACACAGAAAAATTAAATGTATGATATTTCAACTCTCTGCACATTTAGAATGTTTAGATTTGTACTTGATATCACTTTCATGATTAAATGCATTAAAGTGTGTATGTTACATTTTACATATAATTTTGTTTAAATAATGAATACTGTTAATAATTACACACATGGGGGGAATAATTACACACATGGGGGTGACACGGCGGCGGAGCGATAGCACTGCTGTCTCGCAGGGAATTATGTTGCTGGTATTTCCTGCTTGTATTCTACACTGTGCTCCGGTTTCCTTCCAAAGATATGCAGATTTGGGGATTTGGTGCCGCTAAAATGACGCTAGTGTGTGCGAGTGCTTGTATTCACCTTGCGATGAGCGGAGACCTTGTCCAGGGATTGTTTCTCAGTCGTGCCCAATGCTTGCTGGAATGGACACATCCCTGGATTTATGGATTTAATCAATAAACATCCTTTTCAGAGATATTGCGGTAAGGTGTTATCGGAATTTAATAGGTGTTTTAGGCAATTCACAACACAGAGAAGCCGAACATGTTCTCACCGTGATAATATCTCGCACTGCCACCTGGTGGATTCCTCCAGATTTACGTAAAGTACGCGCGCAAGTATAAACACTACAACGCTTGCGTAGCAGGAGCGTCCTCTGCAGCATGCGTCGCGTGAAGTATAACTCCGGCCTTACTGAGACCTTCATCTTTATTTTCAGATTTTGTTTGATGGGTACAGGTGAGCTGTTCATGTCCTGCCTGTTTTATGCCTCATTACTGTCCGGCTGCTAATTAAGGAAAAAACAACTAAGGAGCCTGAGTTAAGCTAATTAAAGTTGAGGCTAAAGAAGTTAATTAGCATCAAAAACTGGTCACTAATTAAGAAGATGGTTAGAATGAAAACCTGCAGCCACTGTGGCCCTCCAGGACTGGAGTTCGACACCCCTGCTCTAGAGTGTCTCTTTCTCTTGCACAATTAAGGTCAAAAAACTAATCAGCACGTCGTCATCTCTTAACAGGCTTAAGTTTCGAGTTTGGTATTTTTCTGTCCAGCCGTTTTAGCTCAAGCAACTGTGACACACACACACACACACACACACACCCATCATTGAGAAATCAATGTTTTCGGTATCAGGGAAACTAAAACATTGAGATCTGTCGAAAACAGGAGATCGAAAATTTTAACAAATTTTCAAGGAACCAAAAACGAAAAAATCATTCAATAGAAACAAAAAATACATTTAACCTGCAGACAATCCTGGCAGAGACAAACTGCTTTCCGGAAAAAGTAGACACAGAGTGCTAATATTGTGCGGTATGTCATGGACTTGATTGTGTGAGAAATACTGTTACGAGACAACAATTATAGTATGCTAAGAGGTAACTTGTGACACCACCATAGGGCACTAGAAAAGAGTTGCAGTTCCAGTATAGGACCTGGGTTGGCCTATGCCCACCCACTTTTCTTACTGGCCCACCCTATTATGTAGCATAGGTTTTTAACTTTTTTATTTCAAAAGAAAATGAACCTGTACTGCATACATGAATTATAATACATATCAATCTTGATTAAAATATTAATTAATAAACTTCTTCAAAGTTGCCACTGTTTAGTTTATCACTATAAGAGTTAATTTAACTCTTAAACTATCTGGAATGTGAATATATGGGTGGCCACTTTATAGCATATGGCTACCTAACAAGTTTTAGAAAATAAAATTGACTTTTAACTTTACCAATCACAAACATCTGTCACAGGAAGCTATCAATTAAATTAACTACTTACAGCCTCCTGTTTGAGGGAAACATGAACTGGCATGAAAGATGTGTTGACAAAAAATCCTTTTAGACTTTATTAGCTAAAGGAAACAAACAGAAAAGCAAAGTGTGCCAGTGTCTCATATTGGCACTGAAAGTTTCAATGCTGCCCCAAATAGAGAGTGAAAATGTTACCAACTAGCTCTGCAAACGTTTGTGCTTGCTGCTAACACAACTACTGAATGTGCTGGAAAATCTGCAACCACTCCAATGACAAATGTTGAATGGTCTGCCATGTCACAAATTTGTTTGATATTCTGTGAAAATGTGCACCTGCCACTCCAAGGGGGATTGGGGTGCTTGGCTTATCACGCATTCATGTGTAGATGTGAGGGGGTCAGTCAAGTGCTTTATTCAAGCCCCAGAGTTGGTAATTGTGGCACCCAGCCACAGTTTAAAAGATAATGTGGGCAACAGACATGGAAAGAATAAAAAGAATAGAGACAAAGATGGACCGGAGGTTAATGAAGAAGAAGAAGCAGAGAGAGAGAGATAGAGGCAGGATCGTGAAGAGCCTGTGCCGCTAAGACGGGAGACAGCTGATCGGGGAGGAGACCCAAAGAGATGTTCATGTGGCTGACTTTCAGAATGGGCTGAAAAGGGCATTGTTATTGAGTGATAAGTCAGAGTAGGAGTGACCCATCATATGGTGTATTCTGTGGACGTGTCGTGGAAAAAACAAAGAAGGCAGTCACAGAGCCCAGATGAGTTATGCATAAGTGTCTTAATCCAAGGAGTGAGCAATCATTTAAACAATTAACCTGTTTTTATACTTCTCTCTAATTAGATGACCTTATCTAATACATCACATCATAAAACTCTTAATATGCAGAACTTTATCATCTCCTCCAATCAACTAAAGCCACCAGATTCATGACGATTCTCCCATTAGTCTGAACATTGTTTCATTAACAGAAGTGTTTTGCAGGATTGTCCCATTGATCTTAGCACAACTTCATTGAACGGTGTGTATGGGCTTTCCCATCAGTTTATCTCTGCTTTTGGAGGGGTGCTTGTTACTCATTTATCTCATTCTAACTTTGCATAATGATGCTGGTAGCTTCTCTAAGATGAGACATTTTGTGCTTTCAGTTTTAATTTACACTTAATTAACCCCTGAGTTACTTTTTGTCATTTTTCTTGTATTTAATAATTCATTTTATTATGGCTTTGAATAACAAATGTAATAAATTGTAAAAGATTATTATATAATAACTAAAAATTCCATAGATGGCAGAGGACTGGCAGCAGTGGACATGTATGTGGTCCTAATGCACGCAATCGCAATGGGGGTTCAAGCTAGGTTTAATGGATGACTACACCTGTCGGCGGGTGTCTCCTCTTGTTGCAAGGCCTGTACGGGACAAGCAGACAAGACGGCAGGTTTTTGAGTTATGCATCGGGTTTTAGACCAGAACAGAAGAAACTGCTTGAGTGTTTTAACCTTGTTTTAAAAAATATTTCTTATTGTTCATTATTGGCTTTTAATCTTCATGTACACTTTTAGGTTTTATGGATTATTTAGTGAATAACTTTGGTACTTCATTATTTTGCACCTTTGGGGTTTTAGAACCAGTGTTCAATTCTACTGTTTTGAGTAAACCACTTATCACTTTTACACCAACCCTTGATGATTTTTTGTGTCCTAGTTTGCGTGGCTCGTCCCAGTCATGTTATTGATGGTTCCAGGTGCTATAGCTGCTGGAGAAGGCGTGCCAACCCCGACCATCTGATAAGGTTACTAAACATTTACTGGCCTTTGGTAAATGGAAGATGCTATAGTTCCTAGAGAAAACAAATATGCCTACGAGCAGAAGTCCACAAAGGTGGCAGCCAGGCTGAAAATCATACTCCAACTCATACAGTCACTGAGGCACTAAATACCATGTCCCATGACACCCACTGAAACCATGTTAAAACCTCTAAAATGTAAGACACAGTGACTGTCTGGGAAATGACTCAGCTGCTTCAGCAAGTAAGAAGCTGGAATTAGTACAGTAATTGTGTTTCATGTAAGATCCTGGTAAGACGCCAAGGTGTATGAAGTGATATAGGTAAGCATGCAGCTACAAAGTCACTAGCAGCAGTGAAATCTTCTTTGATCTGACACGTTTAGCAATACCTTGGATATTCTTTATGTAATATTAAACTAAAGTGAGAGAATCTTAAAAACAAATGGATCATGTTTAACAAAATATTCTTTATATGCGAAATAGTAGACCTAGGTTGTGGGGGGGCCTCGCCCGAGGCCCTCGGCTGGATTGTGGTATCTAGTTGAAGAATGCATTTTTTCAGCAGAATTTCATATTCCATTTATCCTGCTGATTAGAAGTTAAAATATACATTTACACTGTGCCTATAAAAGGTCATTGTACTGATTAAAAGAATCTAAGCAAAAACATTATATTTTTCAAATTCACTTCAGGGTTGGGGCAGCCAGACTGCATCCCAGGAGCATCAGGTGATCTTTGAACAGGGCACCAATTAATCACATGGCACACTCTGGGTGTGTACCCACACCTAACAGAGCCAATATGTTTTCCTTCAGGATATGGTGCCCATTTAGATTAGATTCAGCTTTATTGTCACTGAACACAGTACAAGTACCATGACAACGAAATGCAGTTTTGTATCTAAGCAGAAGTGCAAACAGTAGTAAATTGCAAATAATCTGATAAACAAAAATATAAATTTATACAGCAGTCGGGGATTTGTACAGACAAAAGTAAGTCAAGGGCAGGCACAGAATGATTAGCAAGAAGTTAAAACATAAATATTAATACACAGAGTCCAAGGGTGTATAAGTATAGTTTTAAGGTGAGGTGGAGAGGGTTGAGGTGGCCTAGTACTTGAATTTTGACTTCCGCAGGATTACAACCACAGGTTAGAAACTGTTGGTGCTGGCAGATAGGCTCCTGTATAGCCTCTAAGAAGGTAAAAGAGTAAGCAGACCATGGTTGGGGTGAAAGGGGGCCCTGATGATGCTTTGTGTCCTCCACAGACACTCTTTGCACTGAAGGACCTCATTCGCAGGTAACAGGGCACCAGTGATGTGTTGGGCAGATTTCACCACCCACTGCAGGGACTTATGATCTGAAAACATGAAGCTGTCCTACCATACTGTGATACAGTTGGTCAGAATGCTCTTGATGGTGCAGTGGTAGAAGTCCACTAGAATCTGAGGAGACAATTGGTCTTTCCTCAGCCTCATCCCAAAGTAAAAACACTTTTGTGCCTTCTTGACCAGTGTGGAGGTGTTGAAGGAGATTCTCAGAAATGTGAACGCCCAGGAACTTAAAGCTAAGACACACCAAATGTGACGATACAGGTTCACTCCATGCTCCCATCTCGCTTCTGGAAGAACCTTGAACCCGACACCGTCAGTAATGTCAACGATGAGCTTGGCAGTGAGGCATAATGAAGCAAGGGGTTGGTGCAAAAGTGCTTTTATTTAAAATCAACAAACAACAACAGTGTTCAAAGTAAACTACAGTGCTCCACAGTACCAATAAATAAATCCATAAAAGCAGTGAAAAGTTGGGATAAAAAAAAAAAATCTTTTAAAATCCGAGGATAAAAATCAGGAATTAAAATGCAGTCTCTCTAATCCCGATCTCAGCAGACCTCCATCTCATCCTACCTGGCTCACCAATTGCTCCTGTAGCCGGCGGAGGCCCAACAGTCACAAGCTCCTTTCGGCCGACCTCCGTCTTGGTTGTCTTGAGGTCGGCTCTCCTCCCTTCTTCCTTCGTGCTCCCGTAGTCACTCCTCAGATCCTTTGGGAGGACACCTGCCTTGTTCACTCCACTCCACACATTCAACCTCAGTCCTGTTGATAAAGATGGGGGTGTGCCTGCAGTGTTTGGACTTCCTGTAGTCCACAATGAGCTCCTTGCTCTTCACAATATTATTAGGTGCTGGACCTCTTCCTTGTAGGCCAACTCGTTACCGATAAGGCCTACTATCATGGTGACATTGGCAAACTTAATGATACTGTTACATCCAGGTTTGAGGACAGAGTCATAAGTAAAAAGGGAGTAGAGTAGAGTAGAGGGCTCAGTACACGGCTCTGTGGGACACCAGAGTTCAGGGTCAGGGTGGAGGAAGTGTGGTTTTCTGACCTAACAGGTTGTGGTCTGTTGGTCAGAAAATCCAAAATCCAATTACAGAGGGAGGTGCTGAAGCCAACCTCACTGAGCTTTGTAACCAACATTACCCGTAGAAAATCCACAGAAAGAAGGAGAGAATAAACAAACTTTGCACCAATAAAAACTGGACATGGGATTGAAACCTAAGATGCAGAATCTGTGAAGTAGCAGCCCTGCTCAGTGTGTCATCTAAAACTGTTAATGAAATATTTTAAATCAGTACTGGTTCTCCACTCAGAAGATCACACATAAATAGTACACGCAATATGTCAATATATTGTAAATTTGGAAAAGTGACTATGATTCAGTTTTCCTGTATGTTGTTTGTGTGTCACTAACAGTTAAAATAAACTAAAGAGACATGCAAATTAAAGGAGAATACTAGAATGTGCACTCAACTTTTATAATTTATTTATAAGCCATTTGGTGACCGAGAAGGGCCTAGTGCTTTAAATGCTGCTCTGGAAACCAGAAGGCTGCAGGTTCATTTGCTGTCATCAACCTCCTGTGTGAACCTGAACATCACTCGATCATCTGTACTTTCAACTCTGTCATGGTAAAGCAGTAGTGAGCTTTTGGAAGAGTATTCAGTTGGAGGCTTTAATAGCAGGATGGGAGCAGCACTGTTGCACTGCTTTATAGTTCCTGATTTCTTGCTAGATTAATGTTTGTGCAGAATTTGCAAGGTCTCTTAGTGCCCACTAAAAAGCTCTCATTTCTGGTATATAGCACATACTATAACTAAACTTAACTGGCATGAACATGCCCTCTGGTGGGCTGGTGTCCCATATGGAATTGGTTCCTGCCTTTTACCTTGTGCTATCAATAAGCACCCTGCAACCCTGTTAAGAAAAAAGAATATTCAGAAGATGGGTGAATGAATAAAACAGCACAGAATATTTCAAGGTTTATAGTAAGTTATTGCAAGATAAGATAAGATTCCTTTATTCTCATTGCATAACACATCGAATGAGATTTTGGTACACTAGCTGAAACAATGCTCAAAATTATGCTTTTAAAAACCACACATCTAATATTCTCATATAGACAGCTCACACATTACACAATTATCAGCATGTGCAAAAAAATTTTTTCTAAAATATTACACAAGAAAATAAATAAGTAATATTGATGAATATGATTATTTCACAAAGTTTTTTATGAAGTGTGTTGATTTCATTACAGAATTTAATGTAGTAATCACTTTGGGGTAGAAACTGTTCATCAGTCTTGTGGTCTGCACTCTAATGGACCTATATCTCTTCCCTGAGGGGAGAAGTTCAAACTATTTGTGGGTGGGTGATACAAGCCCTTTATGATGCTGGGTGCTTTCTACAGATACCAAGAGGAGTAGATGTCTTCTAAGGTAGGCAAATGCGTGTTGGTAGTTTTCTCTGCTGTTTTTATGCAGAACCTTTTTTTCAGCTGCTGAGCTGTTGCCATACCACAGTATCCCATGAGTCAAGATAGAAAGACACCAGAAGCTTTTGTGAGAGATTCACCTTAATGAGATTTATTCGGAAGTAAAGTCACTGTTGTGCTTTTTTAACCAGTGACTTTGTGTTTATTTACCATGTGAGACCTTCTAAAATGTGGGTACCCAAGAAACTAAAACTAGAGACTCTGTCCACTCTATCACTTTTTATATAGAGTGGCTGATGGTCATCCTGCTTCTTCCTGAAATCAATTATCAGTTCTTTCATTTTTTTGGTGTTAAGTATCAAGCTATTCTCTGTGAACCAGTCTATCAGTCTATGTAGATCATCTCTGTAGGCAGACTTATCTCCATCAGTGATCAACCCCACTACTGTTGTATTGCCTGCAAATTTAATAATGGTATTGGTGTTGTGGGCTGGTATGCAGTCATATGTATACAGAGAGTAAAAGGGCTCAACACACAGTCTTGTGGAGCTCCTGTGCTGAGTGAAAGACTGGGGGGAGGGGGCAGTAGGGGCCCTTCCTGACTGACTGTGGCTGGGTTTTTTAAAAAGTCCTGTATTCAAACGCAGATGTTATGCTGGAGGCTTGGGTCGGACATCTTGGAAAACAGTCTTCTGGGTATGATGGTATTAAAAGCAGAACTGTAATTCACAAACAGCAGCTGAGAATATGTTCCTTGCTGTTCCAGGTGGATCAATACAGTATGGAGGACAGCAGAAATGGAGTCATCTATTGACTAACTGGATTGATATGCATATTATTCAGGGTCCAGAGTGGGTGAGAGAGCATCCTTCATGTACCTGCGGACCAGCCTTTCCAGACACTTCATAACTACTGGTGTTAATGCTGCTGGCCTGTAATCGCTGAGGTGGGTTACTGCAGTCTGCTTTGGAACTGGTACTGTGGCGGGTGATAGAGATCAATTAAAGATATTTGTAAATATGTCCGCAACACATCCCTGAGAGCACGTCCAGGGACACCATCTGGGCCAGCCACTTTCCATATATTGATATCACGTGTATAGCATACGATTATATTCTTACTTGTATATGCTAATCAACATGCCACATGTCGCCATCCCCTGGCACCATGGTCAATGAGTAGAGCTATTCTGCTTGAAACTTATGTCTTCCTTATCTGAAATAACTACATTACCTTGAAACTTCTGTTTTATTCATCTCAAAAAACATTTGTCTTTAACAGAATAAAAACCATAAAATTCCAGGAATAGCCTGAACACAGTAAATAGTCTGTAGGCTAATCAGAGAGCACAGAGTGAGACTGTCAGCTGAAGAATGTGCTCTTTAGCTTTATCATTTTAATTTTTCTATACTGCCGTTCACACGATAGAAACATAATGAAAATGGATAAATGGCTTGCTTCAATTCCTAGTAGTCCTTTAATTCTTTTATTATTATGAGGTAAAACATTTTATATTTGCACAGAACTGGACTATTTAGCCTTGCCAATTACATTTTCCTATAAATCATCATGTGCTGGTAAAGCACTGAAAGTTCCAATTTCAGACAAAAAATTAAATTCTGATTATCCATGTAATTCTAAGGTATGGCATTTTACATCTCAGCCCAAGCTTATGCAGACATTCTTTGTCTGGTTGGCTTTAACTCACTCAATGTGTCTTTGGTTTAAATTCAGATCCCTTGGCTTTTTGTTTTTGTGTATTGATTATTGTGTTCAGCACTACAGGCATGTGCTCTTTGGAAAACAAAATTTCTTTTCCATTCTTTTTCTGAACTTGATTAGTCCAAATTAATCAACTGCCATACCACTTGCACTTCAGAATGGGTCACCCACCTGAAGCTAAGCATGTTTGGGCCCAGCCAATACTTGGATGGGAGACCATCTAGGGAAAGCTTGGGCTGCTGCTAGAAGAGGAGTTGGTGAGGCCATCGGGGAGAGGCCTACCCTGTGGTCTGCTTGTGGATCCCAATGCCCCAATGCAGTGATGGGGACACTGTGCTGTAAATATGGAGCTGTCCCTCAGATGAGATGTAAAATCAAGATCCTGACTTTCTGCGGTCTTAAAAGATCCATGGGCATCTTTAGAAAAGTGAAGGGCGTATCCTGCTGTCCAGGTTAAATTGTTCATCATGACCCAAATCATTCCCTGTCTCAAACTGGCTACCTCTCTCTCATCACTTCACCACCTACTAACTCATGTGCGGACAGCTTACTGGTGGACTGATGACTGCCATCGTATCATCTAGGTGGTGGTTGAAGTGGTTCCCTCCTGTCTATGTAAAGCGCTTTCAGTAGTGAGAAAAATACTACATAAATGTAATTAATTCTTCTTATTATCATTTAATTACAGTTATGGTCATTTGCAGCCAATCCTAGCTGCTTTGGTTGCAAAGCAGGAACCAAACTAACCCATCTTATGGCGTACACATGCATATATTGGCTATGCTATCAACAGTACTCAATTACCATAATGTACACATGTTCAGGATGTGGAAGAAAACCAGGTGTACAGAAACCTTACAGATATATGGGGCAATCGTACAAACTCCATTCGGACCAGGCATGGGATTCCAGCTATGAGATTAT
This sequence comes from Polypterus bichir lapradei, assembly GCA_026402145.1. Classification (NCBI taxonomy): domain Eukaryota; kingdom Metazoa; phylum Chordata; class Cladistia; order Polypteriformes; family Polypteridae; genus Polypterus; species Polypterus bichir. The sequence goes on from JANRMT010062841.1 coordinate 35,826,367, forward strand.
CACTTCACGAGTGTGCAGCACAAGCTTCCTTTAATAACTTTCCGCACTAATTATTATTGATAATGATTTTGCTTATTTTATATTTAAAAAAAAAAAGTAAAAAAATTTCTTGTGACTATTTTTAGAATTATGGGGCAGTTTGTTCCTTTTTAGTGGTCATCAGATCACCCAAACTCTGTGGAAGTCTCAGCCACGTGTGCTGGCTGCACTATGTAGCAGAAGCTGGTGTTAAAATAACAAGACAATGGTTGTAACAATGAAGTCGGTAAATAGAAAAACAAGAATCAGGGCAAGAAGCACAAATTAAAGTTGGGAAACAGTGTACACATTAAATGAAATCAAGGAAGAGAAAAAACATCGTGACCAGAAAACACTAAGAAAGGAGTTTTTTCTTTTCATTTAGAAGTCTCAGATGAGTATGAAAACCTTAACCAAGACCTTTAAACCAGTGGTTCCCAAACTCGGTCCTGGGGTCCCACTGTGGCTGCAGGTTTTTGTTCCAACCAGATTAACAATCAGTTATAATAATCAATAACAACTAGTCTCATTTAAATAGCTGGTCTTTTTTTTACTCTTCTCTTATTCTGCATTAAGAAAAATACAACAGTATAGTTTTTACATTCATAAGAAATTTGGAAAAATTTATATTTTTTTCTAAAGCTATAAATGCTTAACTTTTGTTGTTTTCCTATTATTTTCTCCTTTTCCTGTGTAGTTTGTTCCCTTCATTTAACCCTAATAGTGACAATTAACAACCAGCACATTAGACACCCAGGAACATGAAAGCAGCAACGACTTCAGTGTCAAACCCGCTGCTTAGCAAATTAAATAACCAGAACACCTGGGCCTCATGCATAACGGTGTGCGTAGAACTCACACTAAAACATGGCATAAGGACAAAAACGTAAATGTTCGTACACACAAAAAAATCCAGATGCATAAATCTGTGCATTCGCCAACTTCCATGTTCTTCCGCTCCATAAATCCCGGTCAGCGTGAAAAGTAACGCACGTGCACGCGCCTGCTGCCACTCCCAAAACTCCTCCCAGAATTACGCCTCTTTGAATATGCAAATCAATATGAATAGCCCTTAAGCTTTGCATTCTGTGAAAAGGCAATGGCAAAAGCACAGGGGGAAATAGAAGAATACCAAGTGGAGGCAAGGAAAAACATACTATTTGTTGGTTTAAACAGTGGTATAAACAACAAAGAGAAGTTGATCAAGTGACACAGAGTGTAGGAGAAACTCGAAAGCTCAAGTTCACAAAGTTGCACAGTGCCCGAAATAAATAAGTTGTCAGATATCAAAGTCGCCGTGAAAAGGCGAGTCGTAGCCCACCGTCTGAGTGTCATAGGAAAGCTTATTAGGGTACAGAGAAAAAATAAATAGGCACACAGTGGGAAAAAAAGCATTAAATGTCAACTTTAATCTCAAAATTTCCACTTTAATCACGTAGTTTATTTTGTCATTAAAGTAGAACATGATAAACTTCATCTTAAAATCGTTTAATTTACTAGTTTCTCAAATCCCATCGTAACTAAAGTAGCGCATTAAATGCTTTGTTTTGTATTTGATCTTCTATATGCTCTATGTGTGAGAATCACTACATGCTTCTTAAACGGGCTTTCTCTTCCTCCGACAGGACACAGAATCCATTACATTCGTGATATTACAGCTCTCTGAATAATTAAAATACTGAGATGTATACTTGATATCATTTTCATGATGATAGGAGTTAAAGCATGTTACTAAACATGGGAACACGGTGGCTCAGTGATTGTTCCTGCCTCACACAAGATGCTTGCTGCACCATTCATGACCTTCGATGAAATAATTTATTGCAGCAGTACTGTCTCTTTCAAATGTGCTAACCTCCAATTCCTGTCCTTACTTTTCTTTCTCCAAATACCCAATCGCCACACAATCAGCTCTTTAATAGACATTAAGCCATCTGTAAGCTTAGAACGCCGAATCTTCAGAACTTTTAAGGAACATTGAAATATCTTTGTAGTACATGTTTAATTATTCTATCCATCCAGTGTCACGCCAGCCCCAGCAAGAATACAGCGCGAGGCAGAAAACAATCCGTAAATGGTGCACCAGCTCCTTGCTAGCGCTGCAACACTATGTCCTCACATGTTTAATTATTAACAATATAGATTATTTAAATGAAGTTAAAGTTTTAACTGTATAATATAATAAACATATTTTGCTGCATTTCATCTTAAAAATGATACCATCATCATATGTAAATACGTGCTTTATAAAATGGCTCATGTTGTGCAATATTATAACTGTATCGCAAGTTTACAGTGAGGTGATTGTACTTATAAGTACAAACAGTTCTACAAGGAGCACTTGATGGACTGATTGAGTGCGTTTAGAGCACTTGAGATGAAACTGTTACTGAACCACGAGGTCCGTACAGAAAAGGCTCTGAAGCGTTTGTCGCATGAGAGCAGTTCAATAGACAGCATGGCTGAGGCAGCTTGTGCTAGATGTTGTATCCCAATAATTCTCTTTCCAATCAGCTGCTGTACAGCTGTGATTCCCCACTCAGATACAGTGATATAAATACTCCAAGTGGTGCAGTGAGAGTAATATGGAAAATGATGATCCACTGTGGCAACCCCTAACGTGAGCAGCTGAAAGAAGAAGAAGAAGGTGCAGTGAGAGTAACAACGCTAAAGTAGCTATGGTATTTAGAATAGTTTGACCATTCTGTGGACCATTATATTGTTACAGGTTAATTACAATCAGATGCATTAAACTAATAAACAGTATGTGGTTAATTTCAGTGTATTTGATTAAGCCGCGTCAGGGATGTGGATCTAAAAAAGAAAGGGGACCCACACTGGAACAGTAGCATTGCTTTAATGCTGGGTGTCGCCAGTTTGCAAAATCGAGTGGAGAAATTGCGTACGCCAGGGTTTTAGCTAGCGTGAAAATTTGAGTGGCTTTACACCAAGTTTAAGTTTTATACATCGCGAGGTGAGCGTGAAAACGGGAGTACGCAACATTTTTGTGCGTACGCACCCTTTATACATGAGGCCCCGGGAAAAGCAGAATGAAAATTAGGTTGAAAATACTGTTAACGACTTTAAAAAAAACTACATATTCCCCATATATTATTACATTTTAAAAAAAATCTACTACACTTAGTTTGTAATTTCTATATTTACTCCCAAACACAGAAACTGAGAAATGACTTACTTAAACAGGCCAAATCCAATGAAAAACGGAAGTTGGTTGGAACAAAATCCTGCAGCCACATAGGGTCTCCAGAATTGAGTCTGGGAACCACTGCTTTAAATAGTAGCATTGATGGCTGTTATGATTAGGAGTCCCAAGCACTAAACAGTTCCAAAGCATGTAGTCCCAAACACTTCCAAAAATGCCCACTGGAGGGGGCTACAACAATCAAAAGTAACAAGGACAAAAACCAAATCTTTTTAAAAATAAAGAGGTTTACTTCACAAAAAACTCTGTAAATACATGAAGCTCCATAGAGCACAAAAGACAAAATGGAGTTGCCACAAGGGCAATGCAAGGCAAACAAATTAACGATACACGATCTTAAAGTGTAGTTAAAAACCAAAGCAAAATGGTCAAAATTCCAATGAATCACAAATGCACAGAGCTAAACTAAGAAATGCTCACCAATCTCCAAAGGAAATTTAATAGGAACCACCAGGAACTGTAGAAGACCCTCCAGATTTACAGGTTGGAGGAGAGTTGCTGGCAGCGAATGGCAGGGGCTGCCACTTCTTGAGGAGCACCCACAAAACACATAAAAAATAACGACAGCTTATAAACATAGACAAAACCAAAAATAAAGAGAGATGTACATCATCAACGTACATTTAAGAATCAAAAATTATCAACAGAGACATGAATTTAAACCCCAGCCAGGTTGACGTCACACATCAAACACTCCTGGTTGTCTTGCCTGGTAGAAGTTAATAGTAACTGTCAACAGAAATGGTGGTGCCCGTGAGAAAACAATATGTTGTTGTGGAATTCATCTTTAATATAAAGTGGCCCTGAAGGGCAAAAGGCAAACAAGACCCCCCCCCCCCCCAAAAAAAAAAAAAAAAAAAGCAACAAAGCAAAAAACAAAAATTAAAACACAAATTAAACAAAAACATATAAATTGTTATGTTTCTGCCAGTGTTCCTCCTCTGGCAGAGGTTAAAAGTTTTTTTTTTCTTTTTACTTTTTGATTCTTTTGTTTATTTTAATATTGCCGATCATTTACCACCTGTCCATTACTGTCCAGGGACTACCCTCAACTCTGTAAAGGCTGAGGAAACCCACAATCCATTGCAGTACATTGGAAGCACTGGCGTTGGTGAGTCCTTGTGATTATTATTATTATTATTATTGTTGTGCTTTGTGGTATTACTGGATATTTTACCTCTGTTTTTAGACCTATCTCTGGATTTTTATATTGAGACTTGTTTGCCTTTGGATTGCCTATTTTTAGGAAGTTGACTCCTGTGCTTTTTGTGCTCATCCAAACTTCCATGTACTACAGAGTACTTGTGCAAAACAAATATTTTTATTTTATAAAGATTCATTGTTTTCCCCTTAAAGTTTTACAAGCAGACAGATTCTTTCACATGTGGGGATATTTGCTATTTTTGAGACTTTGTATGCTATGGTACTCCCAAGTTCATAACAAAAAAAAAACACAAAACGACAAAAAAAGAAAGATAAAAAAATTGAAGGTGCCAAGAAAAATAAAAGCAAAAGTAAAAACATGAAAACACAAAGTTAAAAAAAAAATGAAAATCAAAGACTGTGGTGGGCTGGCGCCCTGCCTGGGGTTTGTTTCCTGCCTTGCACCCTGTGTTGGCTGGGATTGGCTCCAGCAGGCCCTCGTGACCCTGTAGTTAGGATATAGTGGGTTGGATAATGGATGGATGGATGGATGAAAATCAAAGAAAAAATGAATCCTCAAGCAAAAGAAAAAAAATGAAAGTGGAAAAAATAAATGCAAATGAAAACTTGAAAACACAAAACAACAAAAGGATGAAAATGCAAACAAAAAACAAATGTTCCAACAAAATTGTTGAAAGTGAAAATCAAAATAAAAAAACATGAAAATGTACACAAAAAATGAAATGGAAAAAATGAATGCAAGTAAAATATGAAAACACAAATTACAAAAAGGATTTAAATGCAAACAAAAATGAAAGGTCAAACAAATCAAAATTAATATGCAAAAAAATGGAAGAAAAATATAAAATGAAAGCACAAATAAAACACATGAAAAGACAAATAAAACAAAGGAACATGCAAACAAAAAAATAAAAGAGCAAATAAAAAATGAAGGCACTGAGAAAACAAATAAAACCAAAAATAAAAACATGAAATTGCAAAGAAAAAACAGAAATGCAAAAAAAAAAAAAAAAAAAGACAGCAAACAAAATAAAATGAAAGCACAAACATAATGAGACTGGAAGTCCAAAGAAAATCAAAGTTCAAGAAATTGAAAACACAAAAAAAAATACAATTTAAAAAAATATGAAAATCTAAATAAAAAATCTACCGTATGAACTGGCATAGAAGTGGGGTCTTGAAACCCAAAAAATCAATCATAAAATCAGAACCCGACTTATACCCTCACTCAAAACTACAATCATAATAATTTTTTTTACATCTTCTTGCCTCCTCCAATCTCGCAGCAGTTTCTCAGACACATCAATTTTTGTTGCAGCAGCGCGGTTACCAATTTCCTTCGCCACTTCAATGACTTTTAATTTAAAATCACCTTTCTATTTTCTTCTAATCGATTGCTCCATCATAGATAAGGGATGCTCTCACGATAAAGGTGTATGAGGGTGTGAGATATAAAAAAACACATAACAGTGCAAACGTTGCTTCGTAATAGTTCAGGTATTACCGTGTGGTCATGTAGGCACAATACATAGGAATAAGAAAAGGGCGTGTGCTCCATGGTTACTCTTTCAGGTGGGCATTAGCATATCATAATCTCTTGGACCAAAAACGTGAGTTTTCCACATTCCACTTATACAACAGAAATTATTAAAATACTAGAAACTAGCCAACCCGCGGCATAGCATACGCCGCATAATTATCAAGGTGAATAGTCAACGTGGCTCACAGCTGCATGTGGAATGTAGCACAGACCAAAGCGGGTGAGGATGTGTTTGGTGACGTGTTGGGGACGGGCACATGACCAAGCAGTGTGCATGCCTCGAGAGCGAGGGTGGATGCGGGAGGAGGGTGAGAGTTGATGGGCGGGGCTCTGTCGTGCGTTCCCCATGACGCGGGAGGAGGGTTAGAGTGGACGGTCGGGACTCTGTCGTGCGTACCCCATGGTCGGGTGACTTGGTCAATTATATATATAGTGGAACCGCGGTTCACGACCATAATTCGTTCCAAAACTCCTGTTGTAAACTGATTTGGTCGTGAACCGAAGTAATTACCCCCATAGAATTGTATGTAAATACAATTAATCCGTTTCAGACTGTACGAACTGTATGTAAATATATATTTTTGTAAGCTTTTAAGCACAAATATAGTTCATTATACCATAGAATTCACAGTGTAATAGTTAACTAAATGTAAAAACATTGAATAACACTGAGAAAACCTTGAAAAACAAAGAAAACTAACACTGCAATAGTTTGTGCTATAGTGCTACTAACCGCTCGATAAAAACACTTTTTAATGAGTTTTAAGCACAGGGAAAAAAATTAACATTTGAAAAATCCATAATTTAATAAACAACCAAGAAAAGTAACATTGCAACAATGCACGTGCGTGCCTGTGTGTGTGTGTGTCTCTCTCGTGCACCTGTGTGTGTGTCTCTCTCGCGCACCTGTGTGTGTGTGTCTCTCTTTCACGCGCCTGTGTGTGTCTCTCTCGCTCTCCTGTGTGTGTGTCTCTCTTGCACGCCTGTGTGTGTGTCTCTCTCGCGCACCTTTGTGTGTGTGTGTGTGTGTGTGTCTCTCTCTCTCTCTCGCGTGCGCCTGTGTGTGTGTGTGTCTCTCTCATGTGGACTGTAGCACAGACGAAAGTCACTGAGGCTGTGTTTGGTGAGTTGTTGCGTGCGGGCACATGAGCAGGCAGTGCACATGCCTCGAGAGTGACGGTGGACACAGGAGAAGGGTTAGAGTTGGCGGGCAGGGCTCTGTCGTGCGTATCCCATGATGCGGGAGGAGGGTTAGAGTTGGCGGGCGGGGCTCTTTTGAGCGTATCCCATGGTCTTAGAGTTGGCGGGTGGGGCTCTGTGAGTTGGTGGGCGTGGCTCTCTGTCTTGCTTGCGCTTACTGTCTCGCGTTCCCTTTGTGAATTATATATATAAATTATACGGTAAAATCAAGCCCCGACTTATCCGCGGGAGAACTTAACCACGAGTATATACGGTAAATGGAAATTACATTACTAGAAACAGGAATAGTTGGGGGATTCATAGCCAGAAGCAGGAAAATCCCAGGAAGGCATTTCATTGAACTTGAGTGGTCTTCAAAAACATTTCCCCCCACTTTTCAAGAGAGCAGCTTGAACTTTAAGCATTAGCGCTCTCTATATAGAGGCACACAGTGTTGTAAATTTGGTGACGCTGTGTTTCTAAGAGGACACCCTGATCTGCTGCAGGCTTACAACAATCTGCACGTGAAAGGAGTACAACACCACTCCAAAATGTCCAAGTAGCAAATGCATTTTTTTTTGCCCTTTCATTTTTTTCTTTGTGTTTTGTCCTTTGGACTCACTGTATCCTCATTTTTAAAAAAAATAGTATGGCAAAAAATAAATGTGATCAAAGCATTCCTTGGTCTTCTAAGCCTTAGAAATGATGTTTCACAAAGTCTAAAAGACCAAGGAGCAGTCAGAAAAAATGAATCAGTCAAATCATAAGAGCACCAAATAACCCAGCATGACTGGTGTCAGTTTTCTTAATAATAAGTGAAATGGCGTCTCCACTCTGTTACACTAAAAAGTGTCATTATAGTTTCCTAAAAAACACTTTCTCGGTGCCAATTATATTTTAGCAGGTTTAGCCATTACAATATCAACTGACAAAAAAATGAGGATTTGGTGTTATTAATGAAATTATGTGACTAGTGCTGTAACTTAGAAAAGGAGCTAAGCAGTCACCTCGCGGGCCCATGAAGTCATTGTCATTTTTAGATCATTAGCCCGTATTGCGTTTGTAATTTAGAGCAAGTCAACACTTAAGCACTCACTTTTGCTGTAACACTTGAGATCAGAGTAAGTGTCATCAGACAGTGACGAGAGAGTGACAAAGAGGCAGGAAAGCAAATGCAAAATGACCTGAACTCTATAATCCTTTATTGGTTGATTTTTGATCCATTCAAGCTATGGAACAAATATATACACTATTGCCATTCTTCTCAATTGGGGAATTCTTTTGTAACTGCATAATTTCAGTTTTATGTGCATATATAGGTGATGTTTGTAATCATGTGCAGAACTAGTAGGGACAGCTCAAGGCACCATACACAACTAAGCAGTGTCACAAACGTGCAAATAGGAGAGAGCTGTATGGATCAACTGAAGGTAATGCCACGCCAGGCCAGGGGGTGGTGGGGTGCACTAAACCTTCTTCTGTTGTCTCTGCAAACAAAAAATGGGAAAACCTGTCTGATTCAACCCTGAAGAAGTCACTTCCAGTTCTGGGGCCCAGAAGAGCGTCACTTCCGGTTCCAGCACCCAGACGTGTGTCACTACCGGTTCTGCCGCCCAGACGTGTGTCACTTCCGGGTTTGCCATTTAAAGCCGCCATTGTTCCAAACAATCTTCAGTCTTGTTTTGGACTCCATCAAGGACACATCTGCCTTCACTTTCAAACCCATTGCAGCCAGGGAAATTATACAGGTGGCTGCCCCAAACCTTTTTTTAAGTGTGCTGAGCACTTAACAGTTAAACACAGCCTATTATAGAAACTTCTGTAATAAAAATATACAAATGTTGGTCAGTTTTACTCTAATGCATTCATCAATTGAATAAAAACAATGGTGGGGGCAATAAAATGAGCACAGAGGTGCCAGTGGTCTACAATGTTGACAGTCACATGACAGGCAGTCTCTCATGAACTAAAGAGAGCAGTAAAGAGAACATTAATCTTCCACCACACATTAAAAATGTCTTATAAGGGGAAGCCATTGAACACTGGGGTATCAAATTCGCTTGTGGGCCATTTGCTCAAATAATGAACAGACTGTCAAAGCCACGTCAATATGGAATTATGAACGGTTGACGTGCTAAGGGTGCTGAGCGTGTGGGGACAGCTTCCAGCCAGAGGAGAAAAAAGCCCACAATGAGAGAAGGAGATTGAAATAAAGATTGTTTCAGAAAAATGTCATTCTTATTAACTGACCTGTGCGAAGGAGTGTGGCGATATGGGCAGTCTGTGTTAACAGATCTCTGACCTAGAAAAGGAGGCATCCACCAGTAGATGGGCTGATCAAGCCCTAGAGCTTGAGGCTTAACACGTTCCGGTCAGTTGAGGGGCTGTTAGGAAGGTCATGCCACCGATATTGTTGACGGCAATAGAGATATTCAACAAGAAGCTACTGGAAAGAGCAGACAACACGGGAAAGGACCTTCCTAGCAGGCCTTTATTGAGAACATCATGGGTCATAAATCTGTAAACACCACAGGCTGAGGGAGGCCTCCGTGACCTGGTGCTTCTATTGTTTACCATGACCAGGAAAATGAAACCCCATTCAGAGTTCTGAATAGCTGCTTCCCACCAGAACTGACATGATTTTTGTGAGAGAGAGGATAACAAGTCTACAGATCAGAATGCGTTTCACCAGACAGACACAAAGAGTGACAAAGAGACAGCAATACAAGAGAAATAAAAGACAGATAGACATGCAGTCATGTAGACAGGGGTAATTTTCTTGCTCTCTGTAGAGAAGGGAAAGGAAGGAAACATCCCATACACCTCTCACCCTGCAGGTGGCGCACTGCACTTTCCTTACTGCCATTTCCCTTTTTTTTTTTAAAAAAAATGACCCCCATACTCATAATCATCCATCTCATTTCAGCCATACTCTGTGAGCTTGCTCACCTGCCTGCACAAATTCCTGATGCTTTGTCCTCATATATTATATGTGGTATCTCAACTAACCAGTTTAATGTCTTATAGTCTCCAAAACCAAATGGGGGGCCGCTGCACATTAAACAGATTTTTGAGAACAGTGGCCAAGTCTCCTGGGGCTTACTCCTCTTGGCCCAGGCAGCACAAAAAGATGTCAAAGTTGCCCCAAGAGATGAAGGAAGAAATGGATAAATAGATAGATAGATAGATAGATAGGACTGAAACACATTATATGATAGATAGATAGGTACATACTGTAGATAGATAGATAGAGTACCAGGCAAGTGTATTAGATAGATAGATAGATAGATAGATAGATAGATAGATAGATAGATAGATAGATAGATAGATAGATA
>JANRMT010062841.1:35836835-35889962 GCA_026402145.1 Polypterus bichir lapradei
ATAGATAGATAGATAGATAGATAGATAGATAGATAGATAGATAGATACTATATTAATGATGTTTTTTGTGTGACCCTTTATTAAATAAAATGCCTTGTGATACAAAACAACTATCCATTGTGGCCTGTAGGGGGCATCTCAGAGCCCCAAACCCCATGCCCAACTACACAGACACAAGCCCCAGATTTAGCCACTGGTTATTTTCAGTGTATTTATTTCATCCATGATGCACAATCACAATTGAACTCTTTTCTTTCTTCTTTTCTCTTCTACTCCTTCCCAAGTGAGTGTTGTCCTTCTCATGTCCCATCTTGCCTGGGTAAAGCAGAGCGGCTACTTTTGAAACAGCACCAAGAGTACTTCTGGTGTCATGACATTGTACCCTGTAAGCACTTCTGGGTCAGACAGAACCTCCTTAAATGGGAGAAGTCCTCTCCTTTCTGCCCCAAACAAGGGGCACCCATCAGGACTGCATATCAGGCTACAATGCCTCCTTTGGGAGGCAGTCTCCCTCCATCTTTCTATTATGAAGACTTCCCTGCTGGGGAATCAACCATCCATCATGGTTGGGATGAAAGACAACCTGTGGCGTGGGGCTAAATAATATTCCACAATAATATTAAAGAACTGGAATAAAAAGTATTAAATGCAAAGATTACCAAGGCTAGACAGAATTTATAATAAACTTTGTATTACTTTTTCAGTCATCAGCAGTTACCAGCAGCAATTTAAAACTAAATGAATTTGCTGAATATTTGCTTTTACATATAAGACTTGTTCTGGTTTTTTTTATTGCTATATGCGCATATTAAATTTTAAAATTGAGACTATAGCATTTGAATGTGGGAATACAGAGATTTTACATTTACAGAGAAATCCATTTAAACATATCCTGCACTCTAATAATTCTGAGAATATTTTTCTTGGCTGCCCTTTTTAATGTACGGTACATGTGCTAGTGTTAAAAAAACAAGCTGAGTGATATTAGTGTAATTACAAGCCACAAAACCCTCAGCGTTTCCAGCATGTCTTGAATGAATGCCCAGTGCCGTTTTGACTTACCACTGTTTAACCACACAATGATTTTTTTTTTTTTTGTGGTTGGCTCAAACATTGCAAATTCTAATGATAAATCTGAAAGATATGATTTGTTAGTCGTTCATTCATTGCATATACTGTATATATATGTACTGTATACTGCACACTTACCTGGCCTGGATGCCTTTGGAATGGAAGGACCGGGGGAGAGATCGTACACAAGGCACAACCTCCGGGTTGCAGTGGTGCCTCAGATTCCCACAGGGCACCATGGGACATGGAGTTTTGCAACACAACCCTATTGGGGTCCGTGGGTCCTGTCAGGGAGGCTGTGGGGATTGCTGAGCCTTAATTTGTCCGGCTTCCACCTCACCCAGTAGCTCTTCAGGACCACTCTAACAGGGCACCGGAAGTATTCCTGGCTGTAGCATTAAAGACGCCTGCTGCCTTCATTCCAGGAGCCAGAGGCAGGCTGGAGGACAACTCATACTGGAGGAGGAGTGGAGGCAGGGGCAGAGAGAAGAGAAAGAGAAAGAAAAGCTAGAGAAAGATGGCAAAAACAAAGGGGCTGTGTGTTTATTATTATTTTTGTTAGTTGTGCTTTATACTGTGACTGTGCTGTGGGAAACAATTAGGCAAGCATGTCTGTTGTGTCTATCTGTGTCAGGTCTGATGAGCTGGAGCACCCTCTGCAGGCTACAATATATATATATATATATATATATGTTATATAAAAAAATTTTGGGTCAAGACGTGATCATCTCGGGGGAGACACTTTGAAGTCCCTCAAAACTACTTGCACGTCACGCCCTACTTACAAACAATTTCTCAGAGACACTTTAACGTCCTACAAGACAAGGAAGTGAGACAAAAGGACAGCTGCTGTCCAGGCTTTTAAATGATCAACATGCAGCACGACATGCAAATCACGCAGCACAACAGCAGCAGCTGCTGGCTTAAAGGACAGGTGCTATATAGGCTTTTAAATGATCAACGCGCAGCACAACATGAAGAACACACAGCTCGGAGCAGCAGCTGATCCGTCCGCATCTCCTTAGCATATGTTCAGCCCCAAGCAACATGAGCGGCAGAGATGCAAAGTGGCGAGCGTGAAGCGCCTCCCCCATTGGGTGGTGGGCGAGCGAATCGACTAGGGGGAGCCCCTTAATATATATATATATATATATATATATTATATATATACGCACGTGCGAGAAGGGGGCTGCAGAAGGACCTAAATGGTATCGGAAACTCATATGCCAAAAGGGAATGGCGGGGTACTAACCTTTCTCTCTTTGTTTCCTGCAGAAAGACAGACGCACTGCCGCCATGAATCTGCCTGCATCAGTACCCACACACCGCTACTTCCGCCCTTCCTCTGTCAACTCCTTATGACGTCAGCAATCCCACCATCCATCTCGGCTCCTACCCAGCATACCTCTCTACTTCCGGCCCCTCCTCATAAATGTTCCTCCTCTGCCATCTTGAACTTTCAACTGTGTACTGCATAAGTGTACTGACCTGTGACGATAATTTTTTGTCATATTTCTACCGTTTTACAGTATACAGGGCCGGAAGCCCCAAACCTTTATGTTCGTTTTGTCTTTCTTTTACAATATATATATATGCTAGCAAAATACCCGCGCTTCGCAGCGGCGAAGTACTGCCTTAAAATTTTTATTAAGAAGAAAATTAAACCTTTTTAAACTGAGGGAAAATATACCAATAATTATTTGTTAAGGATCTCTTTGTATGCCACGTTGTCAGTTCGGCCCTCCAGTTGTAATATGACCAAGCTGTAGCTGTGCGCTGAGCTTACTCTTGAGCATGCAACGTACAGTTGGCCATGTGAACAGTAATCTTCTTTCAAATCTCACAGCTTGGATTGCTGCTGTCATAATAGGTTTGAGTTTCATGGTTTGTTTCAATTACGACAGTATTTGTAGGACTTGTGTTGAAGAGACATTCGGCATCTGTCAAGCGTTGTAAGTATACAACCAGTTTCATTGATAACTTCACATCCAGCTTTTGAGAGTTTAAACATTTCTAAACATCAAAGTGTCCACTACTGAAATCGTCACCTGTGAAGCTAAGATGTTTAAGAGGCATTGGCGGTTGTCCAAAGGTGTAAAATATTTGGCCATTTCGGTACACTTAAGCATTTCACTCTTCTAGTGCTCCTGTGTAGTATAATTATGTCCTGTACCGTCATCAGTCCACAACTTGAACCTGTCCCAGTCATTCAATACATAAGACACAATGTTCCTTCGGATATCAAGAGTGAGCCTGAAATGGCCGTGCAATATGTAACAAAGAGAATGGAAAAGGCAGGTGCCATCTCCGGGCATGGAAACCACTTGGTAAGTGACAGTTCTTTGATCGATGGTGATCACCTCGATAGACATGTTAATGAGGGTACGGTTGGAATGATAAAGGAAATGGGTACCTGAACAATGTAAAGTAAGTCTAAAATACCTACACAATAACTATAATTGTAATAAATGAACAATAAAACAGCGGAGAAGCCGTGGATTAAATAAAAAGGCTGTAGTTATCAGCAGGGAGACATGAATACTGTGGCGAAGCAAGGAAGGGAATGTAGAGACTAGAGCGACAGACGGCCTTATATAGGCAGGCAGCCAACAACGTGGGAGGCGTTGGGATGGGGGACCCAACGCCGCCTCACATGGTGACCGAGCTGCAGGCTATGGACGTATATATGTACGTAAGTAGGATTCAGTTAGCGTTGGGAACCCGCATACCAAATTTCTTGAAGATGGGTCCATAAGTAACAAAGACCGTTTAAAAGTTCAATATGATGGCCGACTGTGGCATCATATCACCGAAATAAGTACCAAATTTCAGCCTTCTACCTACACGGGAAGTTGGAGAATTAGTGACGTTGTAAAGTTCAATATGGCGGCTGACAGTGGTGTCATACCACCGAAATAAGTATGTACATCGGTTTCGGTTAGTGGCATCATACCATCGAAATAAATACATACATCGGTTTCGGTTAGCGCAGGGAATCCGCCTACCAAATTTCGTGAAGATTGGGCCATAAATAAGAAAGTTCAACATGGCGGACGTTGTTGACCGTTATCGACCGTAATGACCGTTACGTGTAGAATTTCGAAATGAAACCTGCTTAACTTTTGTAAGTAAGCTGTAAGGAATGAGCCTGCCAAATTTCAGCCTTCTACCTACACGAGAAGTTGGAGAAATAGTGACGTTGTAAAGTTCAATATGGCGGCTGACAGTGGCGTCATACCACCGAAATAAGTATGTACATTGGTTTCGGTTAGCGCAGGGAAGCCGCCTACCAAATTTCGTGAAGATGGGGCCATGATTAAGAAAGTTCAACATGGCGGACATTGTTGACCGTTATGCGTAGAATTTCGACAAGGCAATACGACAAAAGGACAGCCGCTATACAGGTTTTTAAATGTTCAAATTGCCACGCAAGAAGCAGATCACGCGGCACAGCAGCAGCAGCAGCAGCAGCTAATCGAGCAAAGAGGAGGTAAAAAAAAGTGTATTTGTTTCCCACTGTATCGCCGTTTAAGAGTGGGTTTCGGAGGAGCGACTGCATCTTCTAGGGGTGCGTTCAGTCCCCCTCTTCACAATATATATTACATATATATATATATATATATATTATATAGTAAGGAACACCAAAACAAAGGGGTGGTGCACTTTTATGATCCCCATATAACTGCAAAAACAAAAAATGATTTGTTTAGAGACTAAATGTATTTCCAGATGTGAGTCCAAGATCAGACTGTGATGATGTGCTGTAGGAGGAGTTTATATGGGATCAAGGCAGGGCGAGGCGGGTCTAGGAGAGCGTACAACGAAAGTGATGTCAGAGGTGTCAGTCCTGCAGAGCAAGGTGAACAAAAGGAATTAGGCAACAACCCCCTCACCCTTGGTCTTACAACCATCTGAGTCCTTCAGCCAACCCTGCAACACACATATGTGACTACTATATATATATATATATATATACATATATATATATATATATATATATATAGAAAAAAGAAAGACAAAAACAACTATAAAGGTTTGGGGTTTCCGGCCCCGTATACTGTAAAACAGTTTTGAATAAGTTGAGTGCAGAGTCAAGGATAGTACACATTCGTGCTATACAGTTGACCGCCCAAAGATGGCAGAGCGGAAGCATTTATGAGGCGGGACCGGAAGTAGAGGTGAATGCTGGGTAGGAGCCGAGGTGGATAGTGGGATTGGTGACGTCATCAGGGATTGACAGAGGAAGGGCGGAAGTAGTGGTGCGTGGAGGCTGATTCTGACCGCTTCATGGCGGCGTTGCGTCTTTCTTTCTGCGAAAACAAAGAGAGGAAAGTTAGTACCCCGTCACACCCTTCTGGCATACAAACACACGATACCATTTCTGGTCCGTATATGTATGTATATATATATGATTAAGTTGTTTAGGGAGCAAATGGCACAAGGCAGGGGCATTTTCCATCAGAGAGCGCATTCACACATAAGCTGTTCCAGTTTTAGGCTTAATTCTCTTTTTCCTCCAGTGCGATTTTCTATACTTCAAGAGAGGCCCACTGAATCAACAAGCTAATTGAAAGGGAAAGCTCAGTTATGGGACACACTCTGGACTCCTTGGAGGGAGTAGCAAAGGTGTGCCATTATGAACAATGCTACACATCCTCTCTCTGACACATTAACGTTGAGGACTTTCAGCTAACAAATTATTCAGCAGAAGAGTGTCAGGAAACCAACAGCAATTTTATTTGGTTGTTTTGTAGGATAAGGCAGTTTCATGGGTCTTAAATTATTTAACATCATGTCATTTTGGTTTTATGCCGGGCACTGGCATTTTGGGCTTGTTTTGTTTTTGTTGTTTGTGCAGGACAACTGGAAGCCCTGATGCATGGCGTCACTTTTATACGATGGTATAAAGGACAATGCTGTACACTTTCTGGTTGCTCAAGATTCAGAATAACAGACTAAAACTTCTGTGATGTTTAAAGTTGTGGGTTAAAGAAAACCACGTTCTTATTTGTGATTACGATCTAGAAATACACTTTGGGTTATGGATACTTAGGTGTGTTACTTGCGGTTATAATCTCAGCCTGCTTCTTGATGATGATTTTTGCCTGGTCCATTTCCTGGTTCTGTTAATGTTCTTTTATCTACCAAACTCCAGCTAGGCAGATCAATAGAGGATCATTGAAAATCTTGAAACAAAATTCAACATATTAGGTCCTGGTTACTGTATGAAATGTCACAGGTTGTACAATCAACATGACTCCTGTTTGTAAATGGACTTTAGTATCATTTGATTTGCAGCTATCTTCGACTTTTTACATTTTTGTTTTCAGTCCAGGCTTCAATTCTATAGAAATGTAATGAGTATGATTAAATGTTCTGGATGATCATATTAATACAGAACTTTCTCTTAATTATCACTGTTTCTTTCTATTTAGTATTAATGATTTCTGCCTTTAATTAAAGTTGTGTTGCTCTCATTTTGTAGTCAAAAAGACATTACAGCATGAAGTAGTTGTTCTAGAAATTAATGTATGGGAGTCTCATTTTTCATTTTCTTCTTTTTAATTATTCTTTTGAAAAGCAAGAATCAGCTGGCATAAAAACCCACATCCACAGCAGCCCTCCTGGGACCGAATTCAATAGCCATGAATTAGGTAAAAGAAAGGCTTACTGTACAGTAGCTGTGCCAACTTGTCATGTTCAAAGAGAACAAAGAATTAAGGCCTCTTGGAAAGGTTGAATTAAAGTGTAGCATTGAAGGTCTCTCTTTTAGGGCTAATCAGTAGAACAGTCAAGGTCAATACACAGTGTGTTTGTACTGCCATGGTGGCAAATCAAAAGGCAAACTTTCATCAAGACCAGGGGATGAAGTCAAAATCAGAGTGAGAAATCAAAAGCAAATCATTTATATGGGGTGACCAGTCTGGTACCCCAAATCTTTATCATTGTCATCTCCTTTCTCTTACACCATCTAAAAGCACATAATGGTGGCATCTTTCTTGAAAATCATAACTAAAATGCAAAATCATTATAAAAATATTGATTAAAAAAACAAGTAGCAGGGCAAATGAAGAGGCAGGGCAAAGTCAAACACTTGGGGTGCCAACCGAGCAAAACCCCATTTAATTGGAGCAAAAATTTGAGAAAATCAACAAAAAATTCATACCTTAGGGCGGTGTTTGTGAGGTACAGATGTTCTCTCAGAATCGCTTGGCAGCAAGCTCTGGTCTTGATCTGCACATTAGCAAGGTCAGCACCGAAATGAGATGTCGCCTTCTTGGAGTATTCGGCTTTTATACTGGGTGGGCGGGAAGAGGCAGAACTTCCTTTATTTGAGGAATGATTTCTTGAGGCTGTGAGGAAAAAAGAAGACAATACCGTTAATGGTAGCGCCCCCTCTCGTCCCAGAGTGGTACTACTTACTTTAGGTGAGCCTGGAAGATGGCCCCCTAGTGCACATTTGTGACACTGCCTTATAATCAATTTTATAATTGTAAAATATGTGTATGTTCAAAAACCACTCAATCACAATGACATTAGATCATGCACCAAAGTTTAGGGGTTACACTAAAATATATGTGAAAAAACATTAAATCAAAACAAAAATCAAATCTAAATTGTTTGTTTGCATGAGCAGCAGTCTCTCACGGAGTCTGTCCTTTATTTTCTTAAAGTTTGGACTCTTGATTAATGCATGCAGTCATTTTTTAGAACAAGAACGTCATGAGTCACGTAGTATGCACATCAGATTCTTAACACCACATGACATCTGAGTCTTCAAAATGGCAGTGTCCATGTAAACAAGCACACAGATTGCTGGTGCTCGTGAAATCACATCGCGAAGAAGAGCGCTGCACAAAGCATGTACATTAAAACCATAATAATAAATATTATAAAAAAATTGAGAAAGCACATGTACATAAGTATTCACAGCCTTTGCCATGAAGCTCAAAATTGAGCTCAGGTGCATCCTGTTTCCCCTGATCATCCTTGAGATGTTTCTGCAGCTTAATTGGAGTCCACCTGTGGTAAATTCAGTTGATTGGATTGATTTGGAAAGGCACACACCTGTTTATATAAGGTCCCATAGTTGACAGTTCATGTCAGAGCGCAAACCAAGCATGAAGTCAAAGGAATTATCTGTAGACCTCCGAGACAGGATTGTCTCAAGGCACAAATCTGGGGAAGGTTACAGAAACATTTCTGCTGCTTTGAAGGTCCCAATGAGCACAGTGGCCTCCATCATCCGTAAGTGGAAGAAGTTCGAAACCACCAGGACTCTTCCTAGAGCTGGCCGGCCATCTAAACTGAGCGATCGGGGGAGAAGGGCCTTAGTCATGGAGGTGACCAAAGACCCGATGATCACTCTGTCAGAGCTCCAGAGGTCCTCTGTGGATAGAGGAGAACCTTCTAGAAGGACAACCATCTCTGCAGCAATCCACCAATCAGGCCTGTATGGTAGAGTGGCCAGACGGAAGCCACACCTTAGTAAAAGGCACATGGCAGCCCGCCTGGAGTTTGCCAAAAGGCACCTGAAGGACTCTCAGACCATGAGAAACAAAATTCTCTGGTCTGATGAGACAAAGATTGAACTCTTTGGTGTGAATGCCAGGCATCACATTTGGAGGAAACCAGGCACCGCTCATCACGAGGCCAATGCCATCTCTACAGTGAAGCATGGTGGTGGCAGCATCATGCCGTGGGGATGTTTTTCAGCGGCAGGAACTGGGAGACAAGTCAGGATAAAGGGAAAGATGACTACAGCAATGTACAGAGACATCCTGGATGAAAACCTGCTCCAGAGCGCTCTTGACCTCAGACTGGGACAACGGTTCATCTTTCAGCAGGACAACAACCCTAAGCACACAGCCAAGATATCAAAGGAGTGGCTTCAGGACAACTCTGTGAATGTCCTTGAGTGGCTCAGCCAGAGCCCAGACTTGAATCCGATTGAACATCTCTGGAGAGATCTTAAAATGGCTGTGCACAGATGCTTCCCATCCAACCTGATAGAGCTTGAGAGGTGCTGCAAAGAGGAATGGGCGAAACTGGCCAAGGATAGGTGTGCCAAGCTTGTGGCATCATATTCAAAAAGACTTGAGGCTGTAATTGCTGCCAAAGGTGCATCGACAAAGTATTGAGCAAAGGCTGTGAATACTTATGTACATGTGATTTCTCAGTTTTTTTTATTTTTAATAAAGTTGCAAACACCTCAAGTAAACTTTTTTCACGTTGTCATTATGGGGTGTTGTGTGTAGAATTCTGAGGAAAAAAATGAATTTAATCCATTTTGGAATAAGGCTGTAACATAACAAAATGTGGAAAAAGTGATGCGCTGTGAATACTTTCCGGATGCACTGTACATGGATAGGTCCATTCTGAGCGCTGCACAAAGCATGTACATTAAAACCATAATAATAAATATTAAAATAAAAATTACATTTGAGTTTATGAGGTGGAATCTGCATGTTCAACCTTAGTGTTCATTGGTGAGATTTAGCAAAGCATTTTTCGAATGAATACGCAGCCTTTTCCGGAGACTTTGTTCATTGAATATATTCCTGGAAATGCATTGTATAGCCGGTTTAGGCAAACATTTTTTTCGAAGCATTCTTGGTGTAGTTGATGGCAGTTGTGTTATGAGGATGCCTCGATGATGGGCCATTAGTGAGAACAGATGCCACTTGCTGTTTGTTTGGCAGTTACTGTACTGGAGAATTGTGTGGTGGTTCTAGTGGTAAAGAGGGACAATTGCACAATTCAATAATGAAATGTGTTCAAGCTCATTATTTTTATAATAGTACATATAGCTTTGTATTGTCACTAAATGTGATCTATTTTGTAATTGAGGATTTACCTGTAAACCTGAAGATCTCATTCCAGAATAGGGAAGTGTGGTCTGGTGCTGGCAGAGATGACTTTCATACAGATGGCTCACATAGCAAGTCACATTGATGTTGAGAGCCCTAGTCTGCCCATTTCTTGAAAATCCTTGAGGAACCTTAGACTGTCCTTAAGAAATAATGTTACAGTCATGGAAAATCCCGGAAGAAGTGGCGTAGAGTAATGACAGGTATATGTAAGGTAATATTTATGAAAAATTTGTCAGTTGTGGATGGGAATCAAACTCAAACTTCCTGGGTGAGAGACGTGTATCCTACCTACTACACTACCATACCTGGCCTGGGTTACTGTCTCAGTTGATACTGTGGTATTTGAACAAAGAACAAGAAGTGATTGAGGTGGACACTAATTGTTGAAGTTTACCTCATATTTGTGTTAAGTTCTTACTCAACTCTCTTTCAGTCTGTTTGAGGACAGACGGAGGCTTTTCTGTGTTTGACAAAAAATAGAAATGTGTGAAATATCTCAACACACACCAGGTTTGAGATATGGTGTAGTGGGTAGAATACCTGCCCTTAAAGTAGTGGTAATGGGGTTGATTCCCAGGCATGATGTTAAAACTTGTTTAAGAAGTTTTCATGATTGTCTATATTATAAGTGAGTAAGGCCATGTGCTATCAGGAATTGCATATTTTATTTGTGGAGCAGGTGTGACGTTTCATCATATCATTGTAATCTTTTGGACATTAGGTAACTAAAGACTACATTTGTATCACTTGGATTTTCAACAGAATCTCTGTGATCCTGGACTATTATGAAAACTGAGACATGTACCATGTGCTTTGATGTGTGGTGTGCTTCTCTTCAAATGACATTAAATATACTTAATAGATAGAGAGAAATAGTGAACAATTATGCTATCCAGGTCTGGTGGTGTAGAGGGAAGTGGTCATTGATTCTCAGTGATTCATGCAATCTCATCCCACAGGTTCAAGTCCAGGAGGAGTGGACAGGTTCAAGTCCTTGAGACCTGGAAGAGCAGAGGAGGGTAAGCAGAGACAAGAGACTCACTCCACAGTTGTGTTGGACAGTGAAAGGCTTTTTAATAGGTTGTACCATCAGAGTATGCATATATACAGTACAGGCCAAAAGTTTGGACACACCTCCTCATTCAATGTGTTTTCTTTATTTTCATGACCATTTACAGCACTCCATCACTCTCCTTCTTGGTCAAATAGCCCTTACACAGCCTGGAGGTGTGTTTGGGGTCATTGTCCTGTTGAAAAATAAATGATCGTCCAACTAACCTGACTTCTGCACAACACAACTGCTGGTCCCAACCCCATTGATAAAGCCAGAAATTCCACTAAATAACCCTGATAAGGCACACCTGTGAAGTGAAAACCACTTCAGGTGACTACCTGTTGAAGCTCATCGAGAGAATGCCAAGAGTGTGCAAAGCAGTAGTCAGAGCAAAGGGTGGCTATTTTGAAGAAACTAGAATATAAAACATGTTTTCAGTTATTTCACCTTTTTTTAAGTACATAACTCCACATGTGTTCATTCATAGTTTTGATGCCTTCAGTCATGAAAATAAAGAAAACACATTGAATGAGGAGGTGTGTCCAAACTTTTGGCCTGTACTGTATATATATATATATATATATATATATATATATGAGGCAAAGCCACATAATGGATGAAGTAAACATGCTTGTCAATGTAAGTGTTCATGGGACTAATTCAGTGGCCAAACAGGCACTAAACGCTGCATAACCTTTAACTTAAAATGTGTTTCCTTTTTATGTAAATTGTACATATATTTTTATTATTTGCTGGATGTCTCTGCATGGCTGTAGCTGTTTCCTGAACTGTTTGTTTAGTTGTTGCAGTTTTTCTTTTTTGCATACTCAATGATACTGCATATTGGCACACAATTGTCAATAGTTCAGCTCAGTGGTCTGTTTCCTTAGCCAGTGGCACAAAACCCTTAACGCACATCCAGCAGTTTGCTCTCTGCAGTCATCCCTTAAACACTTCCTGCTCAACACATCACGTAGTGTTCAATTTCTAAGCACATATTTCATGATCAACTCTCATAGAGTGGTGCCTCGGTTTGTGAGCATAATTCGTTCTGGAAACATGCTTGTAATCCAGAGCACTCATATATCAAAGCGAATTTTCCCATAAGAAACACTGGAAACTCAGATGATTCGTTCTACAACCCAATAATATTCATATAAAAATGATTAATACAAAATATAAAGTAAAAGTATTTAAAACAAATTAACCTACACTTTACCTTTGAAAAGAATCGTGTCTGGTGTGAGGGAGATGAGAGAGGAAGAGGAGGAGGAGGAGGAGGAGGGTTATTGTGTAGGACGACTTTCACTCTAACTAACGGAATCCCTGCTATCTGTTGTCTCACTGGAATCTTTTTGTTTTTTTGCGACTTTAACAAGAAACCTCTCGAATGACAGTTGATTTTGCCTGAAGAGTCACTACATTTGGACACAAAATTTTAAAAAATGCTTTACACACTGTACAACGGGACGACACGCGGTTTGCCATGAAAGCGAATCCGAAAAGATTGCGGTCACTCTAAAAGTGCCTGCCATCGATGGGTGATGCAAGGAACATTATGAATGCAAGGGAACTGTATTGCTTGGCCACTAACCTGGTCACGACCCTGCCAGACTGCTGTGTCTGTGTATAGGAGAGTGGCAGATCCCGCTACAATAAATAACCGCGCTGTTTCTGTTTCAAGCTGAATAAAGCTGGTTTTGCTAAAGTACTGAGACTCAGCCTCGTGTTTTGGGGTGCATGACAGGGACTCACATTTTACAGCACACTCACGTGGCCACAATGCTATAATAAACATTATACGCTCGTACGGATGTTGACTATATGAGTGAGGCATGCCGACTGAGACCGAGCATGGGAGACGTTTACCCATAATCCCACGGCAAGACAGAAAGAAGAACCATCGGCTCAGCTGCCATCACGTGATGCTCGGCTGACAAAGCGTATACGGACTATTCGTATTACAAGACTTTGCTCATTTATCAAGTTAAAATTTATGTAATAATTTAGCTTGTGTTGCACAACGCTCGCAAACTAAGTTACTTGCAATCCAAGGTTTTACTGTGTTATATTTTCATAATGCTAAGTTAGATAATGCTTACATTTGAATATCAGCAACTTATACGGAGCTCCACTGAGAAAACACTGCAGATCTTCCCTATCAATGCTATCCAATATGAAAATTGTATCATAATTACAGTTAGAGGCATGAGACTGAATTAAAGAAAAAATATGTTAAGGTGACGAGAGGAAGGACTAAGCCCATGACATCCAGGCTTACAATGTATATATCCATAAATTGACAGTGATGTGACTACTAAGCTACCACTAGCGCACTACACACTATAGATTGTACCGTCAGAGTATGCATACATGTAACATTACATTGGAGCCGGCGGAGGGAGACTAGAGGTCTTATTACACCTCTGTTCTCAGTTAGCTGCCTGGGGCTGGAGGCTAGGAGTGGGAGCTGGCCGTCTGCCTGTGGTCTGGAGTGGTGGGTTGCTTTGCTCTGCGTTGGACGGGGGTGCCTGCTCATTATTACCCCAGTGGAACGGGGCTAACTCTGGCATCCGGGAATGGTTGTGCCCTCGGTACGGCAGCACCGGGACCAGAGTTAGTAGGGTGTGTATGGGGAGTGTGAATGGGTGTCTGGCATACATCCTTGTAAGTCTTGGGTTGTATGTGTATGTGAGAGCATGAGGGAGGGAGTGTATGACTGTGTTTGTGTGTGACTGTATATGTCAGGTGGGGTTTTGGACTCTTCCCCTCTCCTGGGACATCTGGCAATGCTACAACATCTTCGCCTACCCTCCCCCTGCCACTTTTTTTTTTAAACATCTGTCTGGTCGCTCCCGGTGGCTGCCTGGTGGGATCTGGGTCCCTAGGCTCTGTTGGGTCCTCGGCGGGGTGGGTCGCCCTTGTGTCCCGGGCTGCTGGGTTCCGGGCCCGGCCGGCTCCGGGGTGACCGGCTGCGGGCGGGCCTGGGGGCTAGCCGTTGATGTCTCCTGGGACTCTGCCGGCTGCTGGTCGTGGACCCCTGGGGTGATCCTCTGCGCCTCTCAAGGGGGGGTTGGGGCTTCTCTGGTGACGGTCTCCCTGGGGTCTCCGCGCTCTGGGGTGACCACTGGATTTCTGGGCTTGGAACTCCCTCCATCTTCCGCACGTTTTTGGGGCAGGTCTGTGGCCCTTCACACTCACTTTTGGACGCTCCTATAGAGAAACCTTACACATACAAGCGTGTGTACGCACACAGGTGCTCACATGGTGCTTTCATAGGTATGACTTGGACATCTTCAGCACATGACCTAAGGCTGTGGTTGGCCCTAAATGCCTTAGTAATAATTACTGTGTGATTGTTAGCAAACATTTTTACTTGTATATATCTTAATGTAGCTGATGCAGCAATGTTTTTGTCTTGTGGTTTTTTTTTTTCCCCCTCTTTTTCTGCAGATCTAGAAGCGGATTCTGGTTCATTTATTGTTTATTCTATACGAAAATCCCCCCTTCCCCCTTTACCTCCATCTCCTCCTTTTCTCTCTTCTTTTTCTTTCATTTTTGTCTCCGTGTCCGGTTCGAATCTTAAAAACATCTGAAAATATTTCTAATAAAGTTTTGGTATCAGGCGTGGCATCAGCAGAAGCTGTAACGCTCCACCTGAGAGAAAAACTGTAAGGCTAGTCGCCAGCATTCAGACATCAATTCTGATTGCTTCACAGCCGAACAGGACACGGTTAAAAAAAAAAAAAAAGAGTATGCATACATATATATGGGGGGATGGATGAATTAGACACGCCTTTCAATGTAACTTTTCATGGGGTGGCAAACGTTGAGGTTTGGTTTCTCGATCACCCAACCTTCTCTGTTGTAGACGTTCCACCATATTCTCCCTTTCTGAAACTCATTGAGGAGTTCTTTTCCTGATATCAATCAAATACAGAAAGAGGCATTAGACTGAAATAAAAAAAAGAATTGACCATAAAATGTCAGAAGATGGGATTGAACCCATGACTTCCAGGGTCACAATGTATATGGCCAACTTTTTACAGTAACTTGACCACTAGACTACAGGAACTGCTGCTGCAGCCCCTCTATCACAAAAGAGTGTATCTTTGGAGTGTACATTAGACACACTTGTCAGATAGGGTTCAACCAATAAGTTTCCACATTGTTACTCCACTTGAGCAGTCAACTGAATATAAAGGAAACTGAAGAGGCGTCTTTATATTTAGTGGACTGCTACGCAATGGAGCATCATTGAGGCAACCGATGGTGTCAGAGAGGAAGGGGAAAGGAGAGAGACAGAGAGGAAAAGGAAGGGCTATTTTGGTAACAGTAGGATTTTGAAATCCATTCAGTGGTGAGATTCAAATACTGGTTGTGCCCTTTGTGGAGTTTGCATGTTTTCACTGTGTCGGTTTTCTCCAGATTCTCTGGTTTCTTCCCACAGTCCATAGACATGCAGGTTCGTTCAACTGTTGATGCTAAATTGTTCTTTGATGTGTGTGTCCTCATTGGGAATGGCTGGTGCCTTGTTCAGTGATTGTTCCTTGTTCCCATTACTTGTGTGGATACACTCCATCTTCACTGAATCCCTGTTTCTGGATCAGTAGGGTTAGAAGAAGGATTTCTAATTTATGACAATTAATGATTAATTAATTATGATTGACAAAATTTTGCAAGTTGTAAAGTTGGTGTAGTGAGTAGGGTACCTTCCCTTAAAACAGTGGTAATGGGTTCAGTTCTCAGCCATGTAAAACTTGTTTCTCTTTATATTTATTATTGTCTATGTTATATGTGGATGGAGCTTAATCTATCAGCAGGAGCAGGTATGAGGTGTCAGTGTGAAAGTATCATTGTAATCCTTTGGACACCAAGTAACTGGTTGATTTTTATCTCTTGGTCTTTAAATCGATTGGCTGTGATCCTGGACTGTAAAATGGAATGTGTGCTCTCATGCGTGGTGTGCTTATATAGAAATGACATTAAATATATTTAATGGAGAAATAGTGAAAAACCATACATTGCCAATTATTTTGACAGTATTTTGACCACTAGGCTATGGCTACTGCTGCTACAACCCCGCTATCAAAGTATCTTTGAAGTGTACACGTATGGTATAAGGGGAAAAGGCACACAATGGCCGAATGACATACGCTTGTCAGATTGGGTTCATCCAATGAGTTTCCACATTGTTACTCCACGTGAGTAGTCAGCTTGATATAAAGGAAACTGAAGAGGCTTCAGTGACTACCTGCTACCCTATGTAGCACCATGGAGGCAAGTGGGGTGAGGTTGATAGACAGAGCAAGAGGAAGGCATCTTTGAAGGAGATAAAGAGTGTGAAATGAGATACATGCAACACTAGTTGACCATGTCATCAACCATGACCTGAACATGAGAGAAGCAGGTCAATGTGTGTGGCCCCATGCGAGAGGCAGCCTGTCTTTGCTCCAGACCAACAGATTGCAATAGTCAGTATGGTAGTGGCCAACAATGCCACTGCACACTGAAAACAGCAAAATGGATTGCAGTGTTTCTCATTTATCCTATCAGTGTGTAGTTGATGTTTAGGACAAGCTATTCATGTGATGGTTTGCGTGTGCAGTTCTGATGCAAAGATCACCTTTTTTGAGAAGAGAATGGTTTTGAATGCAGCGTGTATTTTGTTGTCAGGTGTGTGACATGTTTTGAGTTGTGTGAGTGTTTGTGGCTATTGTGTATAGAGTTTGTATAAGATGAGCTGTAGTTTCAGAAAATATATGTAAAAAGTGAGAAAGAACTGTAAATCGAATGTGAATGGAGCCACAGTGCCGAATAATGCATAGAGCCACTGTACTGTATGTATTATCACACAAATGTACTTCACCCTGGAAACTGTATCAGTTCAAGTGCAAGTCTGAGCTCTTTAAATATTGAGATAACGTAATGACATGAATTTAATAGACCTGTTTGGTGACCACTGTCTTCCATCTTCTATCGGCTCAAGAGGTTTCTAGTTTAGAGAACTCTTAGTGAGAGATGTTATAGAGAATGCGTTTTTTAGCCTCTCACTTTGAATAGCAGGAGTTTAGATATAAATGTTGTCTTTAAAAAAAAAAAATCTTTAGTGAAATAATTAGAATCACTTTGTTGTTGACTCAAGTAAAGCATATGCAGCAAAGTGTGCATCATTGAAAACCTGATGAGCAGCAGTGTACAATATTGACAACTATATACACATTTTTTAGTTTCTTTTTCTTAGAGAAAACATTTAAGGTCATAAATGGGAATTGAACTCAGACCTCTTGGTTGATGGGCATGTATGCTATCCACTATGCTACCTCCGAACCTGGTCTGGAGGTCTTTCTCAGTTGATACTGTACATCATACTGTATGATTTGAACAAGATCAAGGGATTGAGGTGGAAGATAAATGTAGAAGTGGACCTCATATGATATGTGGAATAATTTTACAAACTATGGTATAATTTTATTTTGCCCAGTGTGTAACTGTGAAGAAATAGAAAGTTGTGATATTTTTTCCAAAAAAAATAACAAGAAGTAGTGGTGTAGTGATTAGCATATCTGCCCTTAAAGGAGAAGTTGTGGGTTCAGTTCCTGGGAATGATATATGTATATTATATTTTCTTTTTGGAGTATCAATTTCTATAGTAAATGTGTATTGTTCTTTGTCATCAGGCATTGCCTATTATTCTAGCGTGAGCATCTACAAGGTGTCTGTTTGGAAAAAATAGGAAAGAGAGAAAGTAAAATATTGAGGTATATATTAACATTTGGAATGTAATCAGGTTTAGGTGTGATCCTGGGTTATAAAAAAATGGAAATGTGTGAAATGGAATATGTCCATTGATGTACAGTGTGCTTGTACTGAAAGTTACAGTACAGAACAGTGAGTGATCTGTAGAAAAACTGAAAAATCAGTTTGGTTTGTAACACCAATTCAGATGGAGTAGAGGTAGGTGCATGTGAGTGTCGATAAATCATGTAATCTCGTTGTACAGGTTCAAACCCAGGAGGAAGAAGTTCCAGAAACATGGAGGAGAGTTTCCAGAGGAACTGGAGGAGCTAGAGGAGGAAGAAGAAGAGGAAAATGAAAATATAAATAAACACAATGGAGTGGTAAGCAGAGGAGGTCAAGAGAGGAAGAGAAAGAAGAAGGGAAAGGAAGAGAGTTGGTGGATGAAGGCCTTGTGGTGTCTGTAAAATAAAGAAGTGTGTTTTGGACATTCTGGTGTCGGTCTGTCTGTGTGCGGGGGTATGCTTTCCACAGTGGTAAGAGTGGGAGCTGGGAGGACATGGAGTAACACTCGACTGAGTATTGGGGAGAGAGAAAGAAAGAAAGAAAGAAAAACCCGGGTTTGTGCTTTTGCAACGTTTGCAGGTATTGTGTGGAATAAACCTTCTGTTACTTGAACCTGGGACTCTTTTTATGTTCGTGTTTTGAGGTTTGGGGCTCGCCAACAACCCAGTTCCACCACACCCTAAAGGTGTCATTTTCCCAACATAATAGGAAGGTTAAGTGGAATGGATTCTTTTTAATACTTCCTTATCACTACTGGCCTATGAAAAGACTCCAGCAATATGAAAGCAGATACTGTATACCAAACAACGTTTCAAAGTCCAAGAGTCCATCACCAATCAGCTTTGTGGTGTTCCTACATTGATGGATTAAAAGCCAGAAGTCTACATGACCATCATCATCAAGCCCTTCCATGAGAACCCTAAATACAAAGAGGACTGTTTCATTTATGTTAGGTAGAATGCCCAGAGGGGCTGGGCGGTCTCGTGGCCTCTGAACCCCTGCTGATTTTATTTTCTTCCCTCCAGCCATCTGGAGTTTTTTTTTGTTTTTTCTGTGCTCCCTGGCCATCGGACCTTACTCTTATTCTATGTTAATTAGTGTTGTCTTATTCTAATTCTTACTTTGTCTTTTATTTATTTTTTTTCATTATGTAAAGCACTTTGAGCTACATTATCTGCATGAAAATGTGCTATATAAATGTTGTTGTTGTGGGATGGGGCAGCAGTTCATCACAGGGTGCATTCACATGTTGCATTTATGTTGTTGAGATGTGGGCAGTTACAGATAACAAAAAATATACAGTATATAAATAACTAAAAATTTTAAACAAGAAATACACAAGAAGGGACTTCTATATTTAGTGAATAAGCTCTAGAGAATTTATTGCCTGATTTAACTGGTAACATGTACACCCCAAAATGATCAAAATGCTTTAGTGCAGACTATCAACAGGTAAACATTTTGACATTAATGTTATGGATTAAATGAGATGTCTTTCCGTGACAAGAAACCTGTAATGAGATGTCCTTCCGTGACAGGAATCCTTTCTTCAGAGTACACCGTATTTTTGATTTCCTGCAGCACAGTGAAATGTTACCAGTATGGAGATGCTTTCCATTTGTTTCAGCCATCAGAGAAGACAGAAACAACGATGGCTTTTTTCAGGGCTATTGATTGTTCTGAATTGTGACACAAATTTGGCAGAACGTGAAATTACAAGCTCCTGTGTTCGTGCTTTATCTCAAAATCCAATGTGTTTTTGCTGTACCATCTGTTTTAAAAGCTTCCCTTTCACACTAGCACAATTCGGTCTCCCATTATCAAGGTCATTGACTGTATATATTTTAAACATACAGCATTGCTAGTTCTCTGGCAGCAGCATGAGTCAGTGCTACTCAAAGGAATGATACTAAATATTATGTGTCATACTGTGATATTTTACTTTACAGCAGTAAGTACAAATAATTTCTTGTAAGTCAGGAAGTAAGTGGTTACCAGGTTGAGAAAATTTGAAAGAAGGTAAATGATGTCTTGCACTTTATGGGCTATCAAGAGAAAATAGGACAAAAATCAAAGTAAAACATAAAGTAAAATACTGTAGGGTTCCTGTATACCATGCTTATATTGAAATCAATCTCTTTTCAGTTATATGTTAATATGCTTATCCATTTCAGGATCCCAGGGGCAATAGCTTTATAGTATAGTAATGTAGGGGAGTTTTCTGGAACAGGTGCCTGTGCACCAACAACACGTGTGCTGAAACTTCATCTTTTGAGTAAGGAGGAGCAGAATCTGCAGCGAGATTAATAACAAGGTGCTTAACGAAGTGGCCAGAGCAGAATATGGCCGAGCTCACAAGATTACAGGTCAGAGAGAGACAAGAAAGCAAAGCAGTAAAGCAACATTGAACACAAGCACACATGCACTTTATTTATATATTTTTATATATTTGAATTATGAAGTTATTCTTCATAAAGAGAACCACAGACACGTAGAATAAGTGACCAAGTAGTGTGGTAGACAGGAGGACTTTAGGGACCTTCAAAACTCAACTTTGTTAGTTTAGAAGAATTTAAATGGACAGGACTGACGAGCTTTGTTTGGGCTTAATGGCCTGGTCTCCTCCAGATTGTACTAATGTTCTAATTTATAACTCATTGATTGATTCTCTGATTTCATTGGTTCTATGCCTGAGAACTGAGGTGGCACAATGGTAGCACTTTTGCCTTGCAGTAAGGAGACCCGGGTTCACTTCCCAGGACCTCTCTGCGTTGAGTTTGCATGTCCTCCCCGTGTCCGCGTGGGTTTCCTCCAGGTACTCCGGTTTCTTCCCACAGTCCAAAGACATGCTGGTTAGGTGCATTGCCGATCCTAAATTGTCCTTGGTGTGTGGGTGTGCTCTGCAGTGGGCTGGCGCCCTGCCCGGGGTTTGTTTCTTGCCTTGTGCTCTGTGTAGGCTGGGATTGGCTCCAGTATACCCCTGTGACCCTGTAGTTAGGATATAGCGGGTTGGATAATGGATGGATGCTATGGTCTGCCCATAAGCAATCATCTCGCAAATGAACATAGTGCTAAAGTTCTTTTTTTTCGTGTTGCTCTAACATTTGCTTAGTTTTAATTTAATGACAAGACAACTGTCACCGGTTCTGAAGACTGTTGCTTTCAGCTGTAAACAGTGCATTAACGTGACATGGGTGAATCTTAATGAATTTCTTGCCTCTTCTATGCTATGAACGTGTTTTCCGGCCTGAACTGATAGTTTTGAAAGCGCATAAAGCACACAGGAATCCGATTTTCAAGGGGCTCTGAATGTTTCACTACACAGTCTGTTCGTGGAGTTTGCCACCAGTGCGCTCATGCTCAGTGTAGGTGAAGGTCCTATGGAGTTTGATTACTGACTAAAGTATGTGTCCGAGTACCACAAAATTCGTAAGCGTAAGCTACATTTTGAGGACATCTTACAAGCACGAGTTACACGAGTTGTATTTTGTGTGTGAGAGATGCACTTTGTAAGTGTTTTGCAGTCTGGTGATGGTTGTTAGTGACGAACAGACGCATACACTTGCCATTGATCAGATCTGAATTCAGGACATCACATGTTAATCACTAGCAGTCGTCTGTACTTGGGAAGCTGCATGCGATATACCTGAGAACAAAGCCACCAAAATAAAAAATGTTCTGGAAAAAGCTACAAAATGATCTATATTTTTATACAATAAAGACACATCTGTGTGATTCTTTGATCATATTCTGATCTCTGCACCTTAAAAGAATCGAGCCTTGGGCATGCATTTGTCCTGGGTATGACTTTAAACTGCATCCAGCCCTGCAAATGGTCCTCCACCTTGCAGGGAAAACTTGAGGGTTGCTGGCAGGACTGGCACTCCAGCCACTGTAAAAGTTTCACGCAGCTCCGAAACGGCACACAGGACTCCTTTCTTCTCTCCACAGGAGTAGAAGAATCTGTGAGCAAGTGACTCACCATCTATGGGCTAGTGATCCACGTTTTGCTTACAGAGGAATCGAAGAATTACACACATCTGAATCTGTTCCTCATAGAGTCACAGTCAGCGTGGGTGATGGAATGGTCCTTACGGTTGACTATGCAGTTGTGGCCTTTTGGGCTGGCTACTTTGAGCAGCTGTTTAAAGCTGTTCTTCTGGCTAAGATGTTGGACATCTCTGGGTCCACGGATTTTGAGGCCAATCCTCCAATTAGCTGTGAACCACCTAATCTCACTGAGATTGTGCAGGTGGTGAACCAGCTGAGGGTCTGGTTTTGCACCTAAGAAGTTTATCATCGACCTCACCCTGGCACTGAGAGTTCTCATTGAGCACAAATGGGAATATTGGCAGAGTTTCTTTGAAGCCTTTGTCGGTTTTTGTAAAACGTACAAATCGAGCTGCTGTGTGGGACATCCTGAGAGTTCGTGGGATTCCTCAAAGTTGCTGGATGTCATGGCCAGCCTGTACACTGGTACTGTGAGTGCTGTGCAGAGTAAAGGCAGAACCCCTGCGTTTTTCCCAGTTGATTCTGGGGTTCGCCAGAGGCATGTTTTTGTTCCTACTCTGTTCAATGCTTTCATGGACTAAATGTTGGGCAGAGTTGTGGGGTCCAGTGGCTGTGGGGCATCTGTTGGCAAAGAGAGATTCACTAATCTTGACTTTGTTGACAATGCTGTGATCTTCGCAGAGTCGATTCCAATACCCAGATGTGATGAGCTGTGTGCTCCCATTTTATATAAGAAAGACAAGACCACTTCACATTCACATGACCAGTCATGGGCAGAGTAACCGGCATTGAAGAAATGTAAAACGCTTGGGTAAACAGTTTAATACTGTACTTACCTGACTGCGAGAGAGAGAGACAGACTTGTGGATGGACATGCGTGTGAGAACAGGGGAATTCAAATACAGAGCAGTGCAGAGTTCTAGGAGGAGGAAACGTGATGTGGGGCCTACGTCATGACATGAGCCTACAGTAGAGGAAACTGGCGCATCAATGGATGAAACTGGTTGTGACAGTCCTGCAGTCGTATAAAGGAGGAAGTAGAGAAACACAGAGAGAGAGAGAGAATCTTTGGAGTGGAGAAGGGAGCAAAGGAATCCATGTAGGAAAACCAAAGCCCTTGAGCAGTATAGTAGGGAGCTGAATTGGTGGGAGGTGCACTTATTGATTCATGTAAATAGATATAGTGATCCTTTTTCTTATTCTTGATTTTGGAGAGAAGGAAGAAAGAAGGATTTTTTTGTAATTATGTTTTTGGATCACTGTAAATAAAGACTCACTAATTTTTGTTATTGTAATTTGATCTGTGTCTCATCTCTCTCCACCACTGATAATCTTAGCTCATGGACTGAGGGTGCGGGACATCACAGGTTTATTGGCACTTACTTAGAAAGGTTACTGCTTATACATGGATTGGTCAGACTGGGTTATGAGCTGATAAAAGGACTGTGGGATTCTGGAGCAGGTACTGTTGTTTCTCCTTCTAGCACCTGTAAGAGCTGTGGTCCCAGCTACCTAGTAGGATTACCTACTATAGAAGGGCAAAAGAACCTAGCATCGTTCCAAACCAAAATGTCAATCAAAGAGTTTGTGGTTGTGGTTTTATTTCAAGCAAAATAAGCAATACACATTGAGCATAACTAATAAAAGAGAATAAATCAAACAGCAAACTGAAAATAAAAAACCCGACTGGGTATACAGTATGTTAGGATCTTTGATATTTGTTCATTTATTTTTATGGGAATTGTAGTGACCTCTGTTTTGATTTTCTTGTGTATCTGGGGTTTTTCTACCCCAAGAATTCTGGTGGTTACATCTGTTTTTTTTATGGTTTTTGTGGCTAAGTTTTGTTTTTTTTATCAGTGGCACTATTTTTGAGCTCCCATTTTTAGGGATGCCCATATTGCTAGGAGTGTGTCCTCTAAGGTCATAAACTGTC
Source organism: Polypterus bichir lapradei (assembly GCA_026402145.1). Lineage (NCBI taxonomy): Eukaryota > Metazoa > Chordata > Cladistia > Polypteriformes > Polypteridae > Polypterus > Polypterus bichir. Next base: position 35,860,585 of record JANRMT010062841.1, read on the forward strand.
AGTCACAACACGATGGGATAAAAGTGCATCTCAAAGTTGTTTCCATATCCGAGTACACTGATTTCCCAAAAGCCACTTGTAGTTGGTTTGATTAAACACTCTTTTTAATTCCCCAGTTTAGAAGGTCTTTTGACTTTGTGGCAGATGGTCGGTGTCCTTATCCAGCCGGGGCACCTGTGTACTGGAAGGACCCGGCAAGACTGCATGCATAGAGCATTAGCTCCCCTGGAACACTAGATGGTAGCTCCCCTGGGTTGCTGCAGCCCTACGGGTTCCCTTAGTGCTTCATGGGTGATGGAGTCCTGCTACTCAGCTCTGTTGGGTTCTGTGGGTGCTGCCAGAGGGGGCTGCAGGGACTGTGGAGCCCTACTTTGTCAGGCTCCAGTCTCACCCGTCAGTGCTTCTGGACCATGCTAACAGGCTAACAGAAGTAGTCCCTGGTGTCACATAAGTGCATAAGGGGCCATAGTCGGGGGGGAGACGGTCAAAGATTGCTGGAGGAAGGAGGAGGCAGTTGGGGGGAAAGAGAGAAAGAAGTCAAAGAAAAAGCTGCTTTGGGCTTATTAGTGCAATTTTTGTACTTTGTATTATGCTGTGCGAAATGATTGTCTGTTGTGCTTATACTTGTACCCTGTGTTTGTTTGTGTCAAATGTTGGGGAGCAGGAGTGCCCACTACAGGCCAAAACCACTTTCTGACAGCAGATTTTGACTCCCATTATGGCTTTGGTCGCTAGTAGTTCTGATTTCCCAATTTTGATCTTCACTTTGTTTTTGACTTTGCCTCTTCTCTATCAAAGTATTTGTTTTGTTTAAGCACCATAGTATTCAGCTAATTAACCATTAGCTGGAGAACAAAGATGATTTAGCAAAGAAGCAGTACGTCTCTAATTATACTGAAAAGCATGTGTGTAATGAATAAGCATATACTGTAGGTATCCTAAGATGCAGTGTGTCTCATTTTTTAATATTTTTTTTTTTTTTATTGAATTTATTAAAAGCTTATAACATTCCATATAATCAAGTGAAACTTAAGAAAACTAAAGTCAAATCAGCCCCCACTTATGAGAAAGAGTGGAAGGCCAACAGCCAGAGCAAAACTGTTACGAGTAGTAAAGAGAGAAAGGAGTCTTTTCCTCCAATTCAAATGCTTATTCTAAAATGTTATTGATGAGGTCCTGCCAGGTTTTAAAAATGTTTTGAAAATATCCTCTAAGTGAGAATTTGATTTTTTCAAATTTCAAATAGTGTATAACATCAGTTACCCGCTGACTTATAGGAGGAGTAGTGGAGTTAAGGCAATTACAGCTTGTTTGTCCTCCTCCACTCCCATCTGGGAGTACACCTTTTTTATATTTGTTATCATGTTTCGTTATATTTTCTACTGTTATTGGATGGTCATCTGCATGGTGGCAGTCAAATTGTGTAGGGTCTTCACATCTATTGCCGGTCTCATGACACAGACGTCATGTCACAAATTGTGCTGTCATGCCTGCCTATGTAAAATGGTGGAGCTCAATTGCTTGCTTCCAAGCTTTCAGATTTCTTCTTAAAAATGATTGTTAGTTTGAGGAAATTTGCATTTACAATTTGGCCAGGACTTCTGTGTTCTGGTACTGATGTTTAGTTTTGATAGTTTTTTTGGTATTGGGCCCCAGCCCGTTTAACTCTTTGAGGGCTGAATATTTTTTCCAAAAAACAATGGTTTTACTCAAAAATCAACATAAAACGTTTGTTGCTGCATGCTGTGGCTGCCAGTTTGCCAATAATGTGCGGCAGGCTTGCTGCCAGGCTGTCTTCGTGGGGCTGGGAGAGCAGCAACAGCGGTCAGAGTTGCAGTGCATTACAATCTGGTTTCTACCTCTTATCATTGTTAGGTGGCAGTCCTCCCTGGCAAACATTGTCAGTACCACGACTAGCTGGGGACCGATCAGCTGAAGCTGAAACCTCACATTCGTTTTCAATCACTTGTATCAAAAACTGACTCAGACAAGTCATAGTCCAGTTTAGAGATAATAGGCAAAACATAGTCCACAGAGTATTTTGCTTTAAGCATTCGCTTACATCTCTCGCCAGATGTCAGTGCCATTTTTGCCGTTGTGTGCGCCTTGCTGCTCACATGAGCGCAGGAAATCTAGGTCAAACCAATGAATCTAACTTTCCTTCTAGCAAAGAGAGTCCAACTAAAACGTAATGGTTGGGTTTGTCACAGTTTACAGTTGATTACCACCTCCTTTTGATAAAAGTCTACATCAGCCCTGAAAGAGTTAAGGACGCCATTTTCTCCCAAACTCCTTTTCTGTCTTCTGCCACTGGTCAGTTCCACTTGAACACATTCTCCTTGCAAGGTAGGTGTCTGTAACAATATTAAATGATTAATTGTTATCTGACAAACTTAAACAAAGCAAACTAAAGTTTAATAAGGAAAATGAAATACATTAATATAAAAAGGCACCAAACAGTATGAAGCTAAAAAGAAAAAAACTCCTGTAAATTGAAGTCATTCCTTCACTCTTCGTATGCTGTGATTTTGAGACAAAGATAGATAATATTGTAGAGCTGTTGAGTGAAAATAAAAAAACAAAAAACAGCAAAAAGCACTTTTCTTGTCTGTTTGGGTTCCTCATTCATTTAGTGTTTGTACAGATTAGGAGTATAGCATGCTGCAATGCACATGAGTACTTGGGAAAACAAGACAATGTTGTAGGAGTAAAATGTGATCTCTTGTTAGCTACCGCATCTATAGACCAATTGTTGCAGAGACATGATAAAAATAACTAATTCTTTGAAGATGGATGTTTAGTTCATTGCCATCTGATGCCATTATTATTTAAGAGCTAACCGAAGGTTGACAGTATACTATGAGATGCAAGTGTGGCAGCTGTCAGGGTTGATGTTACCAAAATATATCAGCATACATAATTGCCAAATGTTCTGAGAACAATTTATAGCATCAGCATACTTCATGAAGGTGAGGAGTGGAAGTGGTTAGTTTTTCCACATCTGTGCATTAAAGGAGATGATGAGAGGGCCGAGAGGATGATGAGAAGATGAACACCTTTTATGCTGGTATCTTGGGAAGAAACAAAAAAAAGAAGGAAAGATAAGAGAAGGAATAGTGGTTTTACACTTCCCGTCCTGTGAATCGGTTAGCCTAAAATTAAAGGCAATTATCAGGTCAGGTCGGGTTAGGGAGTATGCACTGGTTCAGCACGTTGCTGCACCCACCACAAAAAGCAATTACAAGAACATTATAATGTTCTTACTTCAGCCTTCAAAAACAAGCATTGTGAGGGAAATGCTATCAGGGTTTGCTCGTGACAACAGTGTGAGGCAACAAAAACATATTTATCACTATGTATCATGCTGTTCTATTGCTTCATGTAGCTGTTGTGTTCTGCCATAGATGAAAACTGGCAGAACCAAAGGGCAGTTTTACAAACAGAAACAGGGAATGAAAACAAACTGAAAGACTAGCATAAGTCAAATTCTTTTATGGAATCAAAACACACACGCCCAATATGTCAACCATTTGACAAAGTTAAAACTCCTGAAGTTCAAACTAAATGGAATGTAAGTTCAAGTTCAAAGTTTATTGCCATGTGCACAGAAAGGAAACACGTTTCCCTGTACAATGAAATTCTTTCTTTGCTGGCCACACCAAATGACAAAACCAATGTATAAAGATAAACATAAATAATAAGTAGCAGATAGATAATAAGTAACAGAAGCAGCTGTGAACGAGCCCCGGACACAGACAGGCAGACATGTTGTAATTCCACCACCACACGTTTATTTACAATATATTTACAGTTATTAAAGTGCACACAAACCCCACAAGTCCCCAAAAGTCCAGGCCTCTCTCACTCTCTGCCTTTCCTTCAGGCCGTCTCTACTCTCGCTTCTCCTGCTTCGTCCTCTCCTCACCCGACTCCAGCCCCTTTTATTCAAATAAATCGGTACCGCAAGCGAACTATGATTCTTAGCCTGATGAGAGAGGTCACAAAATCAACTGTAATGTTCAAGCAAATTCTAGAAAAAACCCAATCTAAATCCATTAAGTAGTTCTCTCGTGAAAAGCGGACAGACATACAGACGTTGGATTTTATATATAGAGAGATAAATAACAACGTTGGCATGAAAAGGTCCATTCAGTACATCCATTTAAATTTCACTTTATTAATACTGCAGAAAGTCACTCAGTGGAAGGTTTTACAATACAATACAACTGATTGTATCGTACAATAATACAGAATCAAGTACATTAACTTGTATAATCTTTATTACGTCCACAAATAAATGTAAAGTAAAATGAAAAGGAAACTGAATCAAGTGAACAACTTCAATATTTAATTTGCAACTATGACATAATTAAGCTGCACAGATGGTTAGCTTAATGTCTCTGTGCAGATTTAGGTGTCTGCGTGTTTGTGTGTGTTCATTACTCTCTCTTTGTTATCCAGTATGTGCTCTGATAGGGCAAGCAAACTGTCAATTATCTTCACTTATAAATTGCCTTTATGTGCATGAGCATAGATATATATTTAAATAAGTTATGTATCTCAAAAACTACTCCTGTGAAAAATTAAACAAATCAATAGGCCTGGTCCCATGACTAAGCAGGGCAGAATTAAATAATTTCTACAGCAATTAATGTTGGACATATGTTACATGGTTTTTGGAGATAAGTACTGGACCAAACTGTACCAAAAAACAACAGGCCTAGAGCCTGTAATAAGGTAAACAAAATGCAACTTGTTAATTTTTATGAAAGTTATCATTATACATAGTTCTCTGTGTTCACTCTGGATATCATAGAAACTGCATGGTTCAGATTTTTGTGTCTTTGCTAGGATGTAGTCATGCTGGAGCTCCACACGATGCAAAAAAAGGCATCATTTCCCCAATGAAAATTGTAATTTTAAGACATGAAATTCAATTTTGATGGATACACACATACAGACAGACGTCATAATTAAATCAACGTTTCTCGAAGTTTTTAACATTGTAGAATCAGAATCTGAACTTAACTCAGTATTGAATATTTGACCCAGTCACCCAACTTCCATTTACATGGAAGTAATAACTAATAACAAATTAAATTAAAAGTGGAAAATTAAAGAGTAACTGAATTCTGTATATTTCAAAACATAAGAAAAGAATAAATCTATTCCAAAAAAAAATATATAACTTTATAAAACATCCCAAAATGCAAAAATCATAACAAGGAGATGCTTGTCTCAAAGGACTTGAAATATAGGAAAACTAGCAGAAAATTAAACAGAACTCAGAAACAGATCAAGACCAAAACCAGTAGGACAGAGAGCCGATTTTCAGAGCACAACATGTAAAACAAAGCTCGAACATAAATGGAAATGTTCCAGTTTCCTTACTGTTATGATCTGCCAGCTTCATAAAACAGAACTGATGCTTTCCCTCCAAAACTCGAACCTATAAACCCAAAACAAGCTTTATCCCAAAGTCAAGTAACAGGCTTTTGACCTGCACACACCATGAAAGGATAAAGCTTAAAAAGAATTCCATAATGATCACAAGTGGGAGAGGGCACCATGTGAAAACCCTGACCCACAATGACAAAATCAATTTTCTTTAATATTTATTTATTTCTCACAGCTTAGTATGGATCTCCCTAAGTGTAAGTGACTAGCCATATCTTTAGAAAAGAGTATCACACATATAATGTAGTAGAAAATATTGCACAATATCTCTGAAAATGTAACTAAAAAATAAAAAGCAGTGGTGCATTAGCTAGCCCAAAGGATATTAAAAGATATTTGTTATACCCTCAGGTGGTATTAAATGCCGTTTTCTATTAGTTTCCTACCCTAATGCTAATTAGGTTGTATGCACCCCTATGGTTTAATTTTATAAAGACAGTCTAATCAGTGATTTGGTTTAGTAAAGACAAAATTAACATCAGAGAGTAGATGTTCTTAATTTTTCTTTTTTTTTTTTTTACAATTCCCTAAAGTCAATGGCTGGTTGTACACTTCAATCTTTTTTTTCAACAAACAGCAACCCCAATAGAATTTCAAGATGGACTAATAAACTCATCCTACAAATTTTAATATAATCATCCATTGCCTTAGTCTCGGGATGTGACAACACATAAATTCTCCCCCTAGGCAAAGGTGCACCTGGAAGGAATTCAATTGCATAGCCATATTCCCTGTGCATCAGAAAAGTAAGTGCTGTTTCTTTATTAAAAACATTCTCCTTATCTTTATACTAATCTCAAAGTGTGTTTTAGTTAAAACAAAAAAATGATTTTTTTCTACATTTCCTAAATAATTGTTGGAACAGTAATCACTACAAGAGACTAATTATTTATTTTTCCAGCTCAATTTGGGTTTATACTTTGCAAGCCATGGATAGCTCAGAAAAACTGAGCTATCAAAGCAAGTAACTTTAAATGGTGGTGAAATAAATTCTGTGAGGCCTCTACCAATAGAACTACAGATCTGTAGACTGAAATCTTATTTTACGCTCTGGAGGGATTGGCTCCATCCCTAGTTGTTTTAAAAACGCAAGAAGACATACAATTTCTGCAGCACCAAACTCAGGAATTGCTGAAACTTAGAATGACTCAATTCAGGCAGGTAGACATAATACATTGGAAAGAAGTGTCTGACCACAACTGCCCACTTTTATCTGTAATTTGGGGTAACCTGTATACAAATGTCCTAAACAAGGGGTTGTCAACTCCGGTCCTGGAGGACTACCGTAGCTGCAGGTTTTCATTCTAACCCTTTTCTGAATGAGTGACCTGTTTTTGCTGCTAATTAACTCCTTGTCCGTTCCTTTTAATTGACTTGTTCTTGAAGACTCAGACCCCTTAATTGTTTCTTTTTCCTTAATTAGCAGCCAAACAATAATGAGATAGAAAATGAGCCAAAACAACTAGGGGGTATTTTTCGTACGTGGATTACTCGTTTAGCCGGATGTAATTGTTGATGATTTGGCCTGATCCTGGATCTGTCGGTTTTTCAAAACTCTTGCTGGATGTGTTGTCATAGCAGCACATCTAAATCCTCACACCTGCTCGGAGCAGGTTTGTTCTATGTAAACAAGGATTAGCGCACACACTTAATTAGTGTCCGTGCATGGAATTCACCCAGTCATGGCTTCACCGTTCATGAATGAGCAACCAATTGATATTGGTGCGCAAATTATAAGAAGAGAATTTCATATAGAGAGGGTTTTGCGCGATCGGCAAGATCCTTTATTGCTCCCGGAGGAAATTCTTTTTGAAAGATACCGCTTTAGCCGAGGGGGAATATTGTACCTCAAAGATTTATTAGCACCTTATATTCAAAGTCAAACTAGGTGAAGTCGGGCTCTCACAACCACACAGACAGTATGCATTGCTTTGAGGTTTTTTGCAAGCGGCCCTTTTTTATATACTGTAGGCGATGCAGAAAATCTATCTAAAAAGTACAGTTTGCGAGCCAATTCGTAAAGTCTGTTTGGCTCTGAAATATTCCCTTCGGATTTTCATACTGTTTCCTGGACACCTGAGTGTGCAGACAATAAAAGAAGCGTTTCATGCCATTGCAGGTACACAGGCAAAAACACCCACAGTTCCATAAAGAATCTCACAATCAGCCTAACATTCTCATTACCCAGGATTTCCAAATGTGATTGGGGCTCATGGGACTGATCAGAGTGGAGTCTCATCAAACATTATTTGGAAAATGTACCTCTCCTCCTGACAAATAATCAGACACAGTGTCTTCATCAAATATTTGACCTTCATCAATATCTCGTTGGTCAGACACAGGTTCTAGAGATATGACATTACCTGCAACTGACCCAACAAAAAAAAAAAAAAAAAAAAAAGGGCTATATGGAACATACCTATGGCACACATTGAGGACAAATATATGCAATGACCATCCTTTACCTGAAATGAAGTGACCACTGCCTCCTGCCACTGGTTCTGAGGAGGAGCTTCCTCCTGGAATGGCCTCAGAAACAGGGCGATGGGCATTTTGCTGGAGAGGTCTGGACCACGTGGACCTCTACCTGTTTTTTGCTTGTCTGCCTTCTTATTAGCTTTAAAATTAATGTTTTTTATATTATACATGATTCTTTATGTCAACAATTCTTTAAATAGTTATATACCAATATTTACTAGTTTGAAGTATATTCTTGTACTTCACTTTAACCTGTTCCCATGTTCTCCTTGTGCTCACGTTTGATCTGGAATTATGACATATTAAATAATAATTCATCTGACACATAGGAAATTAAACGCTGCATTCAGTAAGCACAATGCACACTACTTACGCGTTTAATTTGTCGGCCACTTTTTGCCAGCCGTCCCTTCTGGTTTGGGCTGCTTTTGCAGTGTTACCCCTTGTGCATATTAAATTCTTCATATCCTTCGAATAAAAGGTCCTGCTCCGCTTTTTTTTTTGCTCCGAAAAAAAAAATGCGACCGTTCTTTCGTCATTTTGTTACAGCCTATCAAAGACTTGCTGATCATGTTTTCTAGACTCAATATATATGGGCTTTTCAATCAGCGCGGGCGCGGGCATTCATCTCGGATGATTTGATCCAGCTAGACTAATCTACTACATGGCTGCGTTTGAAAAACCGACTTATCCCGGATGAGTTTCACCGGCATTAACTCATCCAAGATGAGGCATCTGATCTCGGATGATTTAAGCGATGTACAGAAAATACCGCAACCCCCCGGTGTCCAAAGTACAATATCTGATAATAAAAAAAGATGAAGGTCTCATGAATGTCGATCTGCTCAGGTCCCCAAAACATTTTAATAGCACTATTAGAAAAGAGAAAATCAACAATTTCAGAAATGTCTGCTAATGCACCAAGAGAGCAGCAACAAGCCACGAAATTAAAGAATGGGTTTAATTAACAACAAGAATTGGCACCTCATTAAGCAGCTGGTTGGAGTGAAATTGGTTGGAGTTTGAGGCACTGACTTATTTGGTCTTCTGTTGGTTCACTCACTTCACATTTCATTTCTGTTTGGGTGCCAATTATGGAAAGAAATAAAGCAATTCAAAGAAACGATGAAGAAATTCAAGGGAACAAATCTTAAAAGAGCAATTGAATTAAAATGAATTCACAAGTTAATGAGCAGCACAAACAGGGCACTCATTTAAAAAAGGGTTAGAATAAAATCCTGCAGCCACAGTGGTCCTCCAGGACCGGACTTGGCAACCCTTGTCCTAAACTACCACCATAGAAACATTTCACCTGTCTTAAACACTCATCTTTTCCCACGTGCCATGAATTGTCGTTGTTCAATGATTGTTCGGTGGGGTTCTGAGCTCTTTTGAGCACTGTTTACTTACCATTGTAGGTTTTTTTTGGTTGCTGACTTACAAATCTTGCAATTATTTTTTTGTTAGCACATACAGTAATTTTAATGTAGCTGATAATATTTTGCATCTGCTCCAGTACCATCTTGTTTTTTCTGGAGTGATGCCCTCTAGAGGCTCCTTTGTCAATATGGTATGCCCAGGTGTGAGACAGCATGCTCCCGAAAGTCCTGCATTATGGCGTCATTAATGAAACACTTTAAAATTCGATTCCATGGGTCCCTCTGTACCCGAGTTTACAGATAAAAGTCAAGAAAATCTTTGTATGTTTGTAGTTACCTATTCCTCAATATTTCACAACTTTTAGATTTAGGAATTCTGATACACTTTGAATTTGGGTTACTTTTGGGGTTTAGATGTAATTTAGAATGGGCTTTTGGCTGCTAAGTCTCTGTCTGGTTTACTGATGTTTTCTCTACTGGTCACCTCCATTCACTCTGTTTTCCTTTTCTTTTGTGATGCATAATAGATCAGTTTAGGTCAGGTTGGGGAGCATGCACTGGTACAGCATGTTGCCACACCCACCGCACGACAAAACAACTCAGGACCCCGGTTGGCAACCTCCCAGGAAGACACACAGTCCAGTTCCACCCTCTGGAAATGGCTGTATATCTAAAGCAGCCAGATGTTACATGGTCAGCCCCTTGGCCTGGTCAGGCCGCTCAGGTCCTCAACAATGAGGATCCTTTGAGCTGGATCACCCTCTAGGAATCGCACCACATGGCCATAATGCTATAACTGATGATCTCTCACAATGCAGGTAATGTGCCTCATTAGGGACTCTGTGAGCAAACCAATGGTACCCAATGATTCTCCAAAGTGACACAGTACTGATGGAGTCCAGTCTTTGCCTCAGGTCACTGGATAGCATCTAAAGACTTCGACCTTCTTCCTTTTGCAGAAATATCGGGAGTGCCACACACCCTTTTTCAACGATCTAATGACGCCCCCATGCTCTCCCAATCTGTCTACTGACTTCATAGGAAGAGTCACCAGAGACATGAATGTCACTTCTGAGGTAAGTAAACTTCTTGATGTGGTTGACACTCTCTCTACAGACAGACACACTACTGATGGCTGTGCCTAAGAAGTCATAAAAGACCATAATACTTGGGACTTAATTTCTCTCTGAATGAGGTTTTTAATACCATGTGAAACCCTCTTTTCCTCTTAAATTATTTCTAATGGAACAGACACTATTTCATCAAATACATTAAAAATACTACATTTACTTACTTACAATACTTACTATATAGTGTAAGAAAGATGCTATATAGCGCCCGACCCGACACAGATTAGACATGGGAGGCATGTGTAAAATAAAATAAAATAAAATTTTCTTCATCTGTGGGCTACGCCTTCCCTGTACCCACAGACACAACACAGTCCCAAGCACACAATAAACACAGATCTCGTCTTCCTTCTCCACCACTCCTCACCAAGCTTCGTCCTCCTCCCACCTGACTCTGGTCCCTGAGTGGTGGTTGCTGGCTCCCTTTATAGTTCACCTGGAAGTGCTTGATCCCTGATTTTTGGCTGCACTTCCGGGTGTGATGAATTGGCTGCCCACATGGGCTCAGGAGTCCCAAATACAGTGCCCCCTGGCGGTACCTGTGGGACCCAACAGGGCTGCACCCAACTCCAATTCCCAGGATGCCCTGTGGAAACCCAAGGCACTGTTCCACCCCAGGGAGGTGGCCAACTAGCGTTCAGGGGGAGGTATTGCAATGTCCATGGCTGCTCCCCCTGAATATAGTGTGCAGGGGCGTCCTGGCTGGGTAAGGATGCCAAGCCCCTGTCACAATAGATATTTTCTCCCTAAATAACCAAAAAAAATTATAATTTAATTTGTTTTAAACCAGAATCTCATACACTAGCAATACTGAGTCATCCCTCTAAATAGTCATGTAATGAATTCAGGTGCAGCTTAGGCATCATTGGCAACAATAAAATGGACAGAGAAGAAGACAAGGAAACAAACTTGCACCATGTTCACTGAAAAAAGTCACTAGCTAAACAGTGACATATAACAACACTAGAAATAGATCAAACACAGAATGTGTCCAAATCAATTCTTGAGTCTAAAACCACAGATTCATAACAGTAGGAAACACTGCAGTTAATTGCTGCCATGTTTTAGCCAGGCTCTCAATCCTAACTTAAGTGTGGTTTCATTTTTGGCTATCTTTTTCTTTTCCTTTAAATATTTACATAAATAATTAATTTTAACATTAGTGTTTCAGGGGGCAAGGCCACCATAACAATTGGGCAGAAGGCAGTCCTCCAGCAGTATAAGTCCAGGAATCCCCTCTAATTCAGTCTTCAAAGTAATTGTAAGTACTTTGTTTTTGATATGTGTCATGATCAGGGCTGAATTTTGTGGTCTTATAGTCTTTTCCTATAGTGGAAGACATTTTGCCTGCTGTTGTCAGGGTCATGATCTATGTTTTTACGTGGTCTCCAGGAGCCTCATGCATAATGCCATGCGTAGAATTCATACTAAAACATGGCGTACGGACAAAAGCAGAAATGTTCATATACAAAAAAATCCAGATGCATAAATCTGTGTGTACGCCAACTTCCACGTTCTTCTGCTACATAAATCCCGGTCAGCATGAAAAGTGATGCACGTGCACATGCCTTCTGTCTCCTCCCAGAATTACACCTCTTTGAATATGCAAATCAATATAAATAGCCCTTAAGCTCAGCGTTCTGTGAAAAGGCAATGACAAAAGAACAGGGGAAAATAGAAGAATTTCAGCAAATACCAAGTGGAGGCAAGGAAAAACTTACTATTTGTTGGTTTAAACAGTGGCATAAACAACAAAAGGAAGTTGATCGAGTGACATAGAGTGTCTGAGAAACTCGAAAGCTCAAGTTCAGAAAGTCGCACAGTGCCCGAAATAAAAAAGAAGTTGTCAGATATCAAAGTCGTCGTGAAAAGGCGAGTTGTAGCCCACCGCCTGAGAGTCATATGAAAGCTTATTAGGGTACAGAGAAAAGAAAAAAAAATAGGTACACAGTGAGAAAAAAATCTCGAAATGTCAACTTTAATCTTGAAATTTCCACTTTAATCACATAGTTTATTTTGTCATTAAAGTAGAACATCATAAACTTCATCTTAAAATCGTTTAATTTACTAGTTTCTCAAATCCCATCGTAACTAAAGTAGCACGTTAAATGCTTTGTTTTGTTTGTGTTCTGTGTGCTCTATGTGTGTGAATCACTACGTGCTTCTTAAACGGGCTTGCTCTTCCTCCGACAGGACACAGAATCCATTACATTTGTGATATTACAGCTCTCTTATTAATTAAAATACTGAGATATATACTTGATATAATTTCAGTATTCATATCATATCAATTAAAGCATATATTAAACATGGGAACACGGTGGTGCAGTGATGGCGCCCCATCCAGAGATTGTTCCTGCCTCATGCTTGCTGTGCCGTGCGTGACCTTCGATGAAATACTTTATTGCAGCAGTACTGTCTCTTTCAAATGTACTAACTTCCAATTCCTGTCTTTCCTTTTCTTTCTCAAAGTACCCAATTGCCACACAATTAGCTCAGTAATAGATGTTAAGCCATCTATAAGCTTAGAATACTTTTAAGGAACATTGAAATATCTTCGTAGTACATGTTTAGTTATTCTATCCATCTATCCTTTCAGTGTCGCGCCAGTCCTAGCAAGATTACATAGTGAGGTAGGATCAATCCCTGATAGCGCCAGATCCTCGCTAGCGCTGCAGCACCGTGTCCTCACATGTTTAATTATTAAAAATATAGGTTATTTAAATTATGTTAACATTTTATCTGTATCATGTAATAAACATATTTTGCTGCATTTCATCTTAAAAATGCTATCGTCATCATATGTAAACACTCTCTTCATAATGTGGTTAAGGTTGTGCAATAATATAACTGTATCTCAAGTTTACAGTGAGGTGATTGTACTTATAAGTACAGCAGTTCTACAAGGAGCAGTTGATGGACTGATTGAGTGCGTTTAGAGCTCTTGGGATGAAACTGTTTCTGAACCACGAGGTCCTTACAGAAAAGGCTCTGAAGTGTTTGTCGCATGAGAGCAGTTCAATAGACAGCATGGCTGAGGCAGCATGTGCTAGATGCTGTATACCGATAATCCTTTTTCAGATCAGGTACTGTAGAGCTGTGATTCCCCACTCAGATACAGTGATATTAATACTCTGAGTGGTGCAGTGAGAGTAATAGAATTAACAGCAAAGATGATACAGATTCATAAGTTCAAATCAGAAAGAAAATCATAAGTACATAAGTAAAGTTTATTGATGTGATGTTGCCAGAGTAGACTGTGACTCACTGCAGCATTCTGTTCTTTCTTATATTCTTATATTCTGTAAGTGCCTTGAGCATGGGAAAGGCGCTATATAAATAAAATGTATTATTATTATTATTAATATGGAAAAAGATGATCAGCTGTGGCAACCCCTAACAGGAGCAGCTGAAAGAAGAAGTTGCAGTGAGAGTAATAATGCTAAAGCAGTTATGGTATTTGGAATTCTGTGGACCATTATATTGTTACAGGTTAATTACAATCAGATGCATTAAACTAATAAACAATATGTGGTTAATTTCAGTGTATTTGATAAAGCCATCAGGGATGTGCATCTAAAAAAGAAAGGGAAACCACACAGGAAAAAAAGCACTGCTTTGACACTGAGTACTACCAGTATGCAAAACCGAGCAGAGAACTTACAAACGCCAGGGTTTGAACTCACGTGAAAATGTTAGTGGCTTTACGACAAGTTTAAGTTTTATACAGCGTGATTTGAGTGTGGAAATGGGCTTACGCAACACTTTTGTGCGTACGCAACATTTATACATGAGGCCCCAGGTCATGACCTTGTGTTCATCATTGTGTTGTGACCTACAGATCAGTGGTTGCATTGAGCTTTATCTGATCTGTGAAAAAACCTCCAAAAAACGATCTATCAAAACGAAGAAGAATCACCGTGAATGAATGTCAGAATTAAACTTAAAAAACCCTCCCCAAAACAAGTGTCATATTACCAGAATCAATACAGAAAATCTCAAAAAGGGACACCATTCTAACAGTTTTGTGGACTTTATGTTTTTTGACTTTTACTTGCTCTGTTTTTTGCTTTCTGATTATTGGATTGTAATCTTACCCTGTGTGCTTCTCTGTTGCCTTTTTTAGGCACATCTTTGGTTGCTCCTTTTTTGACATTTTTTTGCATATAATCATTTTTTGTAATAAACTTGCAAAATTTTCAAAGACCTTTATTTTTTGATTATTTTTTTTGAACTGGAGATCCTGACGGTTTCCTCTCCTCGCTTTGTGTATTACTTAATGATTGTTGAGGATTGTGCTCTGTCTGGACTTTCCCTTTTTTGAGTCTTCTGGTTTGAGAAAAGGCCTACTTTAGAGATTATACCTCAGAGAAGCCTGAGGCTAGATTTAGGAGGCAAGGGTGTAGCGCATGCAGGTACAGCAAGGCAGGCAAAGTTTTCAACACAATTCATATGGTGGAAACTCAAAATAAAGTAAAGGAAACAAAAAATAAAAATGGTACAAAAACACACACTATTTGAGAGTTGTGTTTGAGGCACAGCTATTCATTACATTGTTACATTTTGGATTTCTTTTGCTAATATTTCATATTATTAATGAGACAAATCTTACCCAATTTATGATATACTAGGCTGACCCGCCTTTTAAGGCGACCGACATTTAAGTTGACCACTTCTTAAGGCAATTCAATATGTAGATCAATTTGATATTTTATACAAACTCATTAATTTGGTTATATTGCATTTGAGCGGTATTACTTTAATACTCGTAGTTTCTGTTATTTTTGTGATGAAATTTAAACTTTTTTTCTATATTGAGGTCGCCCTTTTGAACCCCCCTGATATTTACTACGCGGTGAGGCATTTGTACTCCATCAACATGAATTATTTCCAGAGACATAATTTTGTCTATTTTTCCAGCGCATCGCGCACAAAAGCAAGGGAACGATGGGAGCACCAGAACTCTGCTCACATCATGTCGCTTCGTACCGCAAGCTGCAAGTAGTAAGTCTGTGATAAGCGGAATACCGCTACGCTTTCCACTAACGGGACGGAAGGACAATCCCGACCGCTTTTATATAGTAAGAAAGAAGAAGAAGATATCGCACAGTCTTGAGTAGAAAATCATCTTTTATCTGGAAAAACGAAACTACAAATCCCATCGTGCATTGCAAAATGGACGGGGCGTGTGTGAAACTCACGGGACGGAAGGACAATCCCGACCGCTTTTATATAGAAGGATAAGGTGCTGATTTTCAGTCTTTAAGGAGTTTTGAGAACATATCAAGATATATTGAATATCACATTTTTGTTCAAAATAATCACAATATCAATTCAATTCCATATTGCCCAGCCTACCTATAGTTAGGAAATTCTGAGGCTCCATTTGGAGATTTAGGTCTCACTTTTGCATTTTTAGTTTCTGTGTTATTATATTTTGAGCAAGAAACTCATAACAAGAACAATCCCAAAATGTCCTTTTTCCCCGCTAACAGAGGCCAAGGCTCATTGTTCACATTCTCAGCTCTCGTCAAATTTACTTAGAATTCAAACCCAGGCAATCCAATATGTAAGAAACCTTATCCAACTACGGTATTTTACTTATCTTGTGTCTGCCTAGTTGCCACATCTTTTTGTGTGTTCTTTTTAACTTCTCTGGACATGCTTTTTTATTTTTGCTTTCAATATATTTCAGGTTTTTGAGTTTATAAGAAGATAGTTTATGCTTGATAGACATTCATGCTGTCTTTGAAGGATGCGTTGATTAGGTTTTATCCCATTTCCTATCCAATTTTTGATGTGTTTGTTATTTCACCCCTAACATCCTTGCCTTTGTTCCTTTTAGAATTTTCTTTCCTCCAGGTCTCTTGACCTTTAATGTGTTAACTTAAAAGACAGTGCCTCTAATTCATTTATAGGCCAATAGGGCTGCAGTAACTTGAGGACAATTGAAAGATACTGCTGCCAACGCCATTTTGCTGTGTCATTAGTTAATTTTAATTGAGTTCTTTTTCTTCCTTTTGTGCTTTCTTTTTTTGTCAGGTTTGTGGTCTTTAGGCTATTGTGTCTTTTTGGGATTTTTCTGGTTTACATTGACAAGTCAAGCAAAATGACACCTTTTATTGGCTAACTACAAAGATTACAATATGCAAGCTTTCGAGGCAACTCAGGCCCCTTCTTCAGGCAAGATGTAATGCCTGTAATTGCCTGAAGTAGGGGCCTGAGTTGCCTCAATCATTTGCATACAGTATTGTAATGTTTTTAGTTAGCCAATAAAAGGTGTCATTTGGCTTGACTTCTCACTACATTCATAATGGCTAACACGGTACAACACCCTAGTACTACTGGTTTACATTTGAAGTATGGTGCAAAAGGAGTTGATTGTTCGTTTCTTTTCTTTGGCTTTTGCTGCACTTTTTTGTTACACATTTAGTAGATTAATTTTAACACTTTGTTTTTCCTTTTGGTTTGAATTGTTGAATTTTGAATACAGTATCTCTGTTGATGTTATTATAAAATATACTTGTGTGCTTTGTAACAAAAGGCGCTATATAGGCGCCTGACCCGACACAGATGGACACGGAAGCACGTATAAAATGAAAACCTTTTTTATTTTCTCTTCCCCGTGTCCCACAGCCCAACACAGTCCCAAAGCACAACAAAGACCCACAACACAGTTCTCTCTTCTTCTTCTTCTTCTTCTTCTTCTTCTTCTTCTTCTTCTACCACCACTCCTCCTCCTCCTCCTCCTCCTCCTCAAGCTTAGTCCTCCTTCTCCTGACTCTGGCCCCTGAGTGGTGGTGGCTGGACCCTTTTATAGCCCACCCGGAAGTGCTCCAGGTGCTTGACCACCTGGTCCCAATTGCACCTCCGGGTGGGGCTGAAGATTTGTCCAGTTGGGCTGTGGAATCCAGGCAGCTCCCCCTAGCGGCCACCTCAGTTCCCAACCAGGCTGTGGAGGACTCCATCTCCCATGGAGCCATGCGGGAGGTTGGGAAATCACTGTCGGCCAGGGAGGCTGCCACAAAGTGTCCCCGGGAGAGGTATTGAGCTGTCCATGGCTGCTCCCCCAGAACATATGCAGCTGGGGCGTCCCAGCCGAGCATGGGCCCTGGCCGCCAGTCACAGCTTTTTGTATTGCATTTTTTCATATTAAGAATTAACACTACATACTGGTCCTTTTGTTTTGACACCTTTTTATACTGAAGATACACTCTAGTTTTTGCTATATTTTTCACCCCTAGACATTCTATTTTTTTGTGCCAGCTGATTCGAGACACTTGCTATCTGATGAGCATACTGACCAACTTGACAAAGCTTGTTTCCTAACTGGTATGGCCCATCAGAAGAATATTGGTAAATATACCCCATTATGGCGAATGAAGAAAACATATAAAACTGCAAAGAAACACCCAAAATACTTTCTCTGTTTTCTTTTTTTGTTTTTTGATTTGTTTTCAAGAAGCACCTCAACCATTTCAGGTCTACAGAATACACTTTAACAGTCCACTGAACGTTTTGTTGCATCCTAACAAGACTTTACAGTTTTGCCATCCTCTGGGAAAAAAAAAACCCACTAGTCTACCAAGCAAGCTGATATAATAGTCATACTAAGTCTTAACTTGAGTAAGAAGACGCTAAGTAGTTGAGGTGTCTTATGAACAAAAGCCAAGTTTAATATTCAAAGTACAAGCCATGACCAAATAGGAATGTCCAAGATTTTTTTGCTTTTGAAATTAGGGGAATGCTGTCAGAGGTTTGATAAATTTAAACACTTCTATGAGGAAAATTTAGAATGTACAAATCCACAGTGAAGGAGGTTTGCATTTGGCCTGGGAGAAACTGCTTGTCCTATCTGCCTTAAAAAAGAGCTAGCCACATAATTCATGGCAGTTTGGGGATGTGAAGAGTCCAGCCTTCAAAAAGAAAGATGTAGAGAAAAGAAAGACAAATAACTTTCCTGAGAAGTTTGAAAAAGAAACACTGAGATGAGACGGCCTTCCTATCGACTTACTTTGAGATAGATAGATGATAGATAGATACTTTATTAATCCCAAGGGGAAATTCACATAATCCAGCAGCAGTATGCTGATACAAAGAAACAATATTAAATTAAATAGTAATAAAAATGAAAAAAGTTAGCATTTACTCCCCCGGGTGGAATTGAAGAGTCGCATAGTGTGGGGGAGGAACGATCTCCTCAGTCTGTCAGTGGAGCAGGATAGTGACAAAAGTCTGTCACTGAAGCTACTCCTCTGCCTGGAGATGACACTGTTCAGTGGATGCAGTGGATTATTCATGATTGACAGGAGTTTGCTTAGTGCCCGTTGCTCTGCCACAGATGTTAAACTGTCCAACTTTACTCCTACAATAGAGCCTGCCTTCCTCACCAGTTTGTCCAGGCGTGAGGCGTCTTTCATCTTTATGCTGCCACCCCAGCACACCACCGCGTAGAAGAGGGCACTCGCCACAACCGTCTGGTAGAACATCTGCAGCATCTTACTGCAGATGTTGAACGATGCCAACCTTCTCAGAAAGTATAGTCTGCTCTGACCTTTCTTACATAGAGCATCAGTATTGATGAGATTTGTTTGGCAACAATCAAAGATTATAGCGGACCATGTTTTTTTCCCTAATAAATGAGAATATGAACACATCTAGAAGGCTTAAGAAGCATTTATTCACTTAATATGAATATTGGGAGATTTGTGGAAATTTGCACAAACATTAATTAATTTACATAAAATCAATTGTTTCCTGAAAGAGATAACTATGAAGGACTTATATTTGAGGCCGCCATAGAGGGGCGAGTGCAACATGTCCTTACATAGACAACTGTGAGCGCCTGCCTATTTAACTAGCTCCTCGTAATGCCAAAGTAAACACCACAGTACTGAAAAAGTACAAAACAGATAAAGTAAAAAAAAAATGTATAAATAGTAAACTAAACAAGGAAAATACCAACAAACTGCTGATCAAAAGAAAATATATAAAAAAATGGAGTGATCAAAATTCAGCTTTCATAAGATCTAATGATCTAACCATGCTACTGAGCCTTCTTTTATCGGGGAGAACTGCTACCATAATATTACCATGTGTTTATCATTTTGAACATATTATTAATTTACCAAAAGATTTTTATTTTATCAAGACATTATATTAATTTTAATTATTTAGGGCTTTGTCTTATTTTAAGTATACAGTATTAATGTGCCACCTTTTTGTGGATTTGTTTTAACGGGTATCAGTATTTTGTATTTCAGGAATTCATAAACAACAGTATATTTTGGGTCTGGTCAACCATGATGCTGTGTGGTTGGTAGACGTGTCACATGATCTGTGCCATCATGCTGGCTATAATACATGACACGGCATCCAAACTTTAAGCAAGTGAAGGAATAACTTTTCATGAACTAGGGAGTTCTTAAGCACAAAGACCTAACAACTGTTGCAAAATGCAAAATTTTCATTTTTCAAAAGGATCCATAAATCTTCAACCTGAAGTAAAAGGGACAAACAAAGAATCTTTATTAATAAAATGTAAATTTTACAAAAATGCTCTGAAACAAGGAATATTTGAGGAGTACAAAAGGCACAGAAGAAGATGCCTGAAATAAGTAATCCAGTTGCAATCAAGTCCCAATACAGAAAATTAATGAATGGTCAAAAACAGAGCCAAGAATTATTCACACAGTAAACCAGAACTCACCAACTCCATAAAGCGCATTCAATGAACTGCAAAAGACTGCTTGTTTCCTCAGCCTTTAAAGGGTTGAGGACAGTTCCTTGATGGAGGTAGACAGGTGGCTCTGATTCTTGGAGAACCACCCACATAAATACAAGGAGCATAGCAGAAAAACATATACAATGAAATTAAATAATACACAAAACTAATATTAAATAATGTAAATAATCAACATAAATAACAATATTCACACAAACAAATGGATCAAAGATGAGAAACAAAAGAGCAAGAATCAGGAATTCCATCCAAAGGCCTGATATGATTTGGCAGCAGTTGACTGAAAGGAGAATAGCCTCTGTTAGGTAACAGTACAAGGAATAGAACTGAGGTCCAGAAGAATACATAAAGTGAGAATTGAATACAAAGAGACAGACACCACAGACCAAAAAGGAGAAAGAAGGGCAGTTTCAGAGCACATGGAGAAAGAGCCAAGAGCATGTAGGGAGTTGTGATGAGCAAACCGCATAGAACTTGCTTTACCTCAAAAACTGCTCAAAATGCTCTGAAATTTGGGAAGATTGCATTGTTGGTAATGGGGAAGGATAATGTGGACTAGTTTTGAGTGGATTATAATAGTGCCATCGTCTTTTGAGTGACTAGGCTAGGGAAATGTTTGCCAAGTTTGCTGGACTGATTATTGTGTCCAGAAATGTGATCTGAGCTGTGAAGCAGCAGTGCATACGACTGCACCACCTTGCTTTCCTGAGATAAAATGATATTCTGAGAACTTAATCTCACTCTGAATCTCCTGAGCTCCTATCACTATGTTTAAGTAACACCCTAAGAGCTTGTGATGAAAGAGACCAGTTTTATATACATGGTGGGTGTCCTTGTCACTGCCTGATCTGCACTATATAGTATGGAACATAATATGTTTAATTAAGCAGAAAGAACACAATGTGCAATGAATCTATGCAGAACAGCTTAAGTATTTTAATAATCTTCTCAGTATGGTGAGCTAATGAACCCCTCAAGTGAAAATAGTATTTTTTTTTAATTTAAACATATTTGGGGTGCAAATCCAGCTGGAATACAAATTGGGTAGACACATTGCATATGTGTACATATGGCTTAGATTATTTATGTATGTAAGAAGCAGATTGGACTGATTGGATTGTTTGAGGTCCAGTACATTTACATCATGCATGCATGAATGTTTTGCACATGCATGATGGAAATCAGGTGATAAAGTCGGTGACATCCACATCCATCATGGCTGGTACAGCTCTGTGATGTCACACTGACCTTGCAAAGAATCATGGGACAATAGGCGACCAAAAAGTACATCTAAGCTGGCTGCACAGCAAGTTTTCAGGAAATTTTTTTAGCAAACAAGGTCACTGGTGCACACAGCAAATTCTGTGTGGCCCTATAAAAAACACATGCTGATGAACAATAGTGGAGAGCAAAGATGGTGGTAGGCAGCAGTTGAAGTGGACTGGGTACCAGAGACCTTTTCCAACTTCCACCATGTATTTCCAGTGTACCAATGATTACTGGTATGTTACACTCACCTCACTTGAGAGCTGACAGGAATTATCATCGCTCTTCGATCAAATACTACTGAATCTCCATAAACTGCCCCAGGCGGGGACACAGCATACAACTTTGGTTGTGAAATGATTTTCCTACTTCAACACAGAACAGCTGAAAGAGATGTCCAGTTGGTTTTAGAAGGATGTGCTCTTCAAACAGTTACCTGATTTAACTGATTCTTATAGAATGTGTTTAAAGCATCTGTGCTAAATCTACTGCTCTGTAAATTGTTTACAGTAATCAATGAAAATGTTTTCTCATAATGTACATGAAATACACGGTGTCAGCAATATTTGACCCTATGGGCTAGAAAACAAAAAGTATTAGAGCTCTGTCCACTACCCATTGGAATTAAATGTTTGAAGGTTTTAGTCTTTCAAGTAAGATTTAAATTGGTTGGGTAGCTGGCACCACATTTTAGATGTTAGGTTTCTATATTATTTACAATGTGAAAAAGAAAGAGCAGAAGGTAACGTTTAAATAAGTATATTTTTATTTTACTTTCTATGTAGTAAACCAGTTCAAAGTATAATACATTTTTCAGAGTTATGCCTTTTCAGAATATGCAGGTTAAAATCAGGTTTATACAGGCAGTGTGGGGTAGTGGTTAAGGCTTTGGACTTCAGTCCCTGAGGTTGTGGGTTCCAATTCCACTACTGACACTCTATGGCCCTGAGAAAGTCACTTGACCTGCTTGTGCTCTGATTAGAAAACCTAAAGAAATCTAACTAATTGTATCATAAATGTCGTAAGTCACCTTGGATAAAGGCTCAGCCAAGTAAGTAAATGTAAATGTAGTTAGGAGCACACAGGGACTATCAGGTGAGAATTGAACCCGCAGCCTTGTATTTTACAGTCCATTCACATACCACAGTCTGCTAATTTCTTTCAGAAGGTAACACTTCTTTCATCCTGGTGCTTTGTATTCATGGTTACCCACAGCAACACTGCTATGCAATGGCAGAAAGGCAGCAACAGGAGTCAGTTATGATAAAGGTGTTACATAAACAGATTGAATCACACTGGGGAAGCAGAAGAGATTAACATTCAAGATCTGTCAAGTGCTGTTACCAGACCCCGGCACTGGCTGTCAATATCGATGCCCACTCATTCATCCACTCTGTTCTCAATTAGCAACTTTTCCTGGAGTTGGCAATGGTAATATCAGTGTCACTGTTGACATTATTGATTTTTTTTTAACATTTGTAATGTTTGCATTGGTTAATTGATTTTTAAATATCCCAGCAACAGAAAGGTTTATGTAAATGTTGTACCAAAGTTTAGCTGACAGCTATTGCTAAAATATCTAACAGGCAATAAACCCTTAGAAGACATACTGTGTTGTAAAAATCCATCATCTATGTTTTCTGTGAACCTTCCTCATTCCTTACAGGGCTACAAAATGCATAAATACCAGTCAGTCTTCCATTCTATGCCCCAAGTCAAGGATGTTGGGTTAGAGCCCATCCCAGGAACATTGGGTGCAGGACAGCCTGCAATGGATGGAGTGCCAGTCCATCACCAGTCACACTCAAACCCATGCAGGGCCAGTTATGAATTGCAACAGAAAATAGCAAAGTGATAGGAAAACCAGAGTACATGAAATGCTGTGTTAAACATTTTAAAATAGAAAGGGAATCCATGGGGCAGATATTTAAACGAGGGAAAGGTCTGGTGTGGCATGGTCAAGCAACAGGGCATTGGAATCCTAAGAATTATTTAATTCTTGTGTCTGGCCTTTTGTTTATTTACACAGAGTTTACTGTAAGTGTCAGTTGATGCCATCAAGGGTAGCAGGGCTGGCTGTAGCTTTTTTGCTGCCCTAGGTGAAGCTTTAATTTTGCCCCCACCATCTTTGTTTTAAGTGGAATCATCACGGTATCACATGTGCGCGCTTGGGAGTTATGCCAGGCGGGGGGGTGGCAGGTTGCACTAAACCCCTCTCTTTTTGTTACTGCAGACCACATACAAGAAAATTCTGCCTGTCCCGGCCCCAATAACGTCACTTCCTGGGAACCAACAATAAAAATCCCTCATCCTTCACACTTAATCAGTTCTACTTTGGACTCGAACCTGTACACATTGTACTCAACTGAAAGCCTTTCGCAGCCAGGGAAACTATATGGGTGGCTGCCACAAACCTTTGTTGTATGTCCAGTCCTTTATTTCACTACTGGCAGACTTTTACGTAGAAACCTGGAGACACAAGAGAGGAGCCAGGACTGAGGAGCGTAAAATATGGAGGGTTTGGAATTCAACCAGTGAAAAGTCAAGGGGGATACTCGATTTCTTTTAGCAACGTCTGCTTACAAGATGGCCTGAGAAAAATATGTGCCTGACAGTTACCATTTCAGAAAACACATAGGAATTGGACTATTTTAGCAGTCTTTATTGATTTATTTACATTTAAAGGTTCTCTAAGAAAACTAAAAACCCCTTTGTTACAAAATCTGATTATTTTAACTGCATGAAATTCCTCTTTATTTAAACCTCCAACCAACACAGTATCTTTCAAAGACTGTAACAATTTATTTAAAATCTTATTAAGTTAGCTCCATAAACATATACATTTCATTTAAGTTACTAAAATAAACTGATGAGCTTAATATAATGACAAAATTCTGTGAAACTGAAGTATAATGATTATCCTTAAACATTTACCCATGATTCCTAGCTACCCCATTTTCACTAACAAATAATGCAATATAGCTATCCAGTCAATCACGAGCTCAGAGAGTTTTTTTCAGTGACAGATTGACTATGGAGAACTGCTTTAGCATGCAAAGATGGTGGTAAACAACAAAGAAAGATATTTGAAGTTTTAATTCAAGTTTTAATGTAAGTCCATTTGGAACATTAGTTTATAATAAATCAGCCTTTAGAATTACATAGACATGTGAGGTGCTATATAATAGATAGATAGATACTGTAGATAGAGAGATAGATATATAGATAGTGTCACACACGTGTGCATGGGAGGCAGCTAAAAGAACCAAATGAAAGTAGTTCCACGCCAGGCCAGGGGGTGACGGGGTGCGCTAACTCTTTCACTGTTATCCATGCAGACCAAACACGGGAAATTCTGCCTGATTCCAGCCACGATGACGTCACTTCTGGGTGCGGCCACCCTGACATAACTTCCAATTCCCTGTTTTAAAACCCAGACCACTTCCTATATTTCCTCAGTTCTATGTTGGACTTAATCCTGTACACATCTGTGCAACCTATTTTGCCTTTTGCAGTTAGGGCTCAAGTATACGGGTGGCTGCCCCAAACCTTTTTTCTGTGTGTTAAGGCTATTTATTTCACAATAGATAGATAGATAGATATACACAATATAATAGATAGATAGATAGATAGAACTAAATTTGACTTTTTACAGAAGCCGTTTAAATAAATTAATACATAAAGGTAGCTGTTGACTTACAACCACATTCAGTTCTGGCAGACTGGTTGTAAGTCGATCTGGACGTAAGACAGACCAGTATACTGGTGACTGCCCCAAACCTTTTTTCTGTGTGTCAAGGCTATTTATTTCACAATAGATAGATAGATAGATAGAACTTTGTTTGTACCCAGGTGGAAATTTAGCTAGTTACAGAAGCTCTTTAACTAGACAGATAGTGTGAGGTGCAAATGAGGGAGAGGGGAACCAAAGAAAAGTTGGGTGCCAACTGGGGCCTCCCGTTTGCTGCCAAAGTCCAAACCAATGAACAAATATGAATGTGTGCTGGTGGAACAGAAATAAGGCCTAACTGATGCCTTTGTAGCCTCCATGGCTTCTCAAAACTATCATCTCCCTTGAACGGGTCTGAGTCAGTGATCACTGTCATTCGGATGTGTGTTCCTAACACTGAGATGGCATCTTCCAGGAGACCTCAAATTTATGTCGCCCCAAGTGGAAGAGGAATGGATTAGTTGAACAGTGGTGTGGCTGAGGTGCCCTCAGTGGGTGGCTTAATATGAGCTAAGGAGGAGAAAGAGATGGTATTTTAGCATTGGTGTCCCCTCTTGCCTGGGAAGGTATTACATACCTTTTCTGAGTCTGGAAGGTGATCCTCAGACACCCATACATGACAATAGATAGTGCGACACCTGTAGGCAACATGCCAGCTACTCAACCCAACACAGACAGACACAAGATGCACACTAGGAAAAACTCACGTTATTTATTTTCTTTCTCTTGCACGTTACACAGTGCACCAATCAGCAATATTGGCTCAGGCCTTTTCGTTTACTTTCCTTTCTTCTCTTCTGCCACCTCTACTCCTCCCTTGGCAAGCTCTGTCCTCCATCTCCTGACTTCGGCTCCCAGAATGGAGTGAGGGGGCTCCTTTTACAATTCACCCAAATATGCTCCAGGTGCTCCCTGACGATCTTCCGCCACAACAGGAAGTGCTGCCATCCATGGCTTCGGGATTATCCTGGCGGTGGCCACAGCAAGAGCCCCAGCTGTCCGCCACAATAGATAAATAGAAACAACGCACACATACACACTATGGTCTGAACTCTTACCAGAATGACTGAAAAGGAAGAAACTTGAAAAGAAAGAAACCATCTGACATGGCAGTTACAGTCGCAGTGAGACATTATCATATTGCTGTTGGAATAATTTCCTGACATGCTTCTGCTAAAATGCATTCAATTAGTGGCCATCTTGTTGCTGTTTTGATTGTTTAATTTTGTTTTGCCCCATCTGCATTAAACTGCAAGCAGGTCCTCCAACTTGCAAAGAAAACTTGGGGTTGGTGGCAGGACCGGCACTCCAGCCACTGTAAAAAAAAAAAACTCACACTGTTCCACTCCATTTGAACTAATGTGGTGCTGAGGTGCCACCCGTTGCTGTGCCTGGGTCCTGTATCAGTGCATGCTCCAAACCCTGTGTCCTATACTATGCCGTTTTAAGTGTTATTATTATTTTCAGTGTTGTAGACTATGATTTTTGCTCAAACTCAACCCACCCACCAGGGATTAGGAAGACCACCCGTAATAGCGATGGCATGTGTATGTTGGCACTTAAGACCAAATATAACATAAAACAACATAATCGAGCAAATGGGAATTGAGCAGTTGCACAGAGTCAAAGTGTTTGCCAGTCAGAGTTTATATTGTTTAAAAAAACGCCCCCTCAAACTTTGTCACTCTAGGCAACCGCCTACTTCACCTAAATGGCAGAGCCTGCCCTGAAGGGTGGGATGATTCACACATGCCTAGTAACGGAAATCATGGGAGAGGACTGTAAAACACATCAGGAAACCCACCCAGGGCTGGCACATGGGGTGAGGTGACTAGGCGATTGTCTGAGGCGGCACTTTGAGTGAAGGCAGCATTTTCTATTTTCTATTTTGCTATTTTTCTAACTTTACAAAATCATAATGCAGAAAACAAGAGTTAAGTTTAAATGTGAGAAATATTTTTAGTGTGTTTTCATGTTGAAAATATACAGCATGTCACAGTTTTTAAACAAACTGCACTCCTCCGCAGTGATGGTTGAGCAAAAGGCTTAAATAGAACTGATTTTATCAGAGTGGTACGGATTACACGCCTTAACACAGCTGCAGAAATGAACACAGGTAAGCATGGAGGGCTGTAGGAAATACGATTCCTTGTTCTCCACCGAAGAAAACACTTTAAAACCTTGAAAAACTCTTTAATTAGTTTCACAATTGCAAAACCACCAGAAAAATGTATTGAGGTCAGTTTCGAAAAAAAAACAGTTGTGTGAAACTTGCTTGTTTCGCTCATCACGATTTTCCAGGTAGTGATTTCACAAAGCAAACCTGCAATTTATATAATTCCCTAATTCCCTAATTCCCTTGCCCAGTCAGGACTCCTCTGCCTTGGAAGGACCGGGGGATTAAGTGTGGACAGAGCATTACCTCTCCTGGAACACTAGATGGCAACCCCCCCTGGGTGGCAGCCATGCCTCATGCCTCGGACTCCCGCAGGGCTTCAAGGGAGATGGAGTTGGACACAGCCCTGTTGGGATCCGGGGGTGCCGCCAGAGGGCACTGCAGCCGTTCCTGAGCCCATGTGGGTGGTTCTTCCGGGTGCCTTATATAATGGGCCAGCGGACAGTACTTGGTGAGCCAGAATCAGGTGGAAGGTGGACAAAGCTTGGCGAGGAAGAGTGGAGGAGAAAAGAGAAGGAAAAGAGGGATACTGTGCTTGTGCTTAGCACTGTTTTGTGGGCTTGTGGGGACAAGGAAGACGTTCCACATGAGTGAAGAAAAATAAAACATTTGTGTTTTTATAAGTGTGCCTCCTGCATCTGTCTGTGTCTTGTTGGGTGGCTGGCACTTCCCCTAATGGCTCTGTAACACAACAGCAACACGTCTGCATAATGCCTCACTGTGACTGTGACAGCTTACGACTGCTACTGCGTCTCATTGGCAAACGACTGTTTTTGCCATGCCAGCTCCATATGTCGTGACTCATTCATCTCAATCTCAGTTTATTACCTGCAGTGGTTTTGACTCTGTTTAGTCACATTTGTGTTACAATTACAGAAAAAAAGCAATTTATCTCAATACAAAAATGAAGGTGATCAAGCAGTATGATGGAGGAAAGAAAGCGAATGCAGTTGCATGTGACTTTAAGTAATCTCATTGTAACCGGTGTTCACTGCATGCACTGTACTGCTGCGCTCTGGTGTGGAATCCAGTTAACCTCCGAAGCTTCTGTGTTGTGACTCACGATGTGCCACCTCATGCAAACCGCCATGAAGAGGTAATGAAACCCCAATGAACTCCTTTATCTGTTAATGTTTATTATCAACAGGCTGAAATGTTAAAACAAAAAACATCTGTGTGCTCCAACTCTGCCAGTACAATTCCTCCTAACACAATGCACTCTGGAAGAGGCTCACACTGATAACGTAACATACAGTTAGGTCCATAAATATTTGGACAGAGACAGCTTTTTTCTAATTTTGGTTCTGTACATTACCACAATGAATTTTAAATGAAACAACTCAGATGCAGTTGAAGTGCAGACTTTCAGCTTTAATTCAGTGGGTTGAACAAAAAGATTGCATAAAAATGTGAGGCAACTAAAGTATTTTTTTAACACAATCCCTTCATTTCAGGGGCTCAAAAGTAATTGGACAATTGACTCAAAGGCTATTTCATGGGCTGGTGTGGGCAAGTCCGTCGTTATGTCATTATCAATTAAGCAGATAAAAGGCCTGGAGTTGATTTGAGGTGTGGTGCTTGCATAAAATAATTAAAAAAAAGATAGAAAATCTACACAATGTGCTAACAATGCTGATAAAAAAGGATGTAAAACAAACAATATGTCTTAAGGCACTTATTATTTAGTACTGTACATACGGTGAGGTTTGAATACACATACTGGTCTCTTTTTTACGTCCAGATCGACTTACAACCAGTCTGTCAGAACTGAATGTGGTTGTAAGTCAACAGCTATCTGTATGTATTAATTTATTTAAACGGCTTCTGTAAAAAGTCAAATTTAGTTCTATCTATCTATCTATCTATCTATCTATCTATCTATCTATCTATCTATCTATCTATCTATCTATTTATTATATAGTGCCTTTCACATATCTATCTATTTATCTATTATATAGTGCCTTTCACATATCTATCTATCTATCTATCTATTATATAGTGCCTTTCACATATCTATCTA
>JANRMT010062841.1:35898655-35977925 GCA_026402145.1 Polypterus bichir lapradei
GTGTTGGAAATGCCTAAGGAAGAAGCTTGTTGATCGTCTAGGAGACTGCAAAATTGATGCCCTTACAGCTTGGATGTGTTCAGGTGTTTGTACAGTCCGAGGACGGCCTGGGGATTTTCTGTTCAATGTTGTACCCATCTGTCACTGAGGAACTGTTTTCCGATTTGGGATATCACCGTTAGAAGGAATGCTGAAGTGCGTTCGGAAGGCGAGTTGTGTAGTGATGATGAATTCATTGTTTTTGAAAAACGCTGCAACAGCGAAAGCACAGCACGCACTGGACCAAGGCATGTTGCCAACTGAAAACAAGGGATCGGCTATCAAAGGACCCTCACCCTAACCTACTCAACTGCCTCTACCTCACACAATGACCTTGAGAAATGTGGTACTTCATTTTGGCTCACCCTGTACTTGAATGAGAGACCATCTAGGAAAAGTTTGGGTTTCAGCTGGAAGAAGTGTTAGCGAAGCCATCAGTGAGGCCTTACCCTGAGGTGTTTGGGAGGATCCCAGGGCAGTAACATGGACATCGTGCTGTAAAAGTTGACACAATTTTTCAGTGACACTCTGTGGTCATTAAAGATCTTTGTGCATCTTATGAAAATGGTAGGGTGTTTCCCAATACCCTAGCTAAACTGCCCACCACGGCCTTGTCCATTCTTCCCTAATCATCCAATGTCTTTAACTGGCTAGCTATCTCTCTCAGCCCTTACAACCTAATAATGTATGGTGAGAGTACTGTCACAAAGCATGGCTGTCGTTGCACCATCCAGGTGGATACTACACATTGGTGGTGACTGAAGTGACTCCCCTGCTGTTCATGTAAAGTGTTTAGAGTAGGTTAGAATGATGCTATATGAATATAATGAATTTATTAATTTTTATTAAGTCGTTAGTGCTCAGAAGTCAGCATGAAACAACAGGTTCAAGTGGCAAAAATAAAAAGAAGACCACTCAAACCAGACGATATAACCACAAACTGAGAGGTGTATCGCAAGTCAGGCAGACAGGCCTTGGAAGTCATCATAAGCAACCAGAGAAAATCCTGACATCATGTCCCAGCTGAAGAAATTCATGAAAGTGTTTGGTTTGCAAGCCTGCGCAGGACCACCCTGAAGTGTGGACGGTCCCTTTAACTGCCTTGCATCTGGCATAACGCCACGCAGCACAATGCAGTCTGAGTGAAGTCATGACGGTGGCATGTCGCTGGATGATTGAGGCCTCTTCAAAGAACTGGAAAGATTTTTTGCTCTTAATATTTGTTAAGCGTGAAGCTGGGTTATGCTGGCTAGCCTTCCTTTTGCTCTTCTGTAGACACCAAAGCCTTTCCAGTGAACACCTTCCTTCTAGTCAGGCCACCATATTTGCATACCGTGTTACTCAGTCTACTGCAATAATAGTCATTCTTGCTAGCCTTAACTTTTCAGATGCACTGTTGTTTCCTAAACGCCGCATGCTTCCTATACTCCTCATCTCTTGTAAGTGGGAATGTGGAGGTGGCATATACATGAAAATTCAGCATTTCTCATGCATTTCATTTCAATATCATTAAAATACATTAGATAGTTTTAAAACACTCTGCACAAAAATGCCTAATAAAATTCTGGGTGACTCAGTGGTTAGCACTTCTTTTTCACAGTTTTCCTGTTCCTGGTTTGGTTCTTCTCAGTGTGTAGTTTCTTCCTTGTGTAAATTCTTTCTTGTTATGTCAACTTCCTTCTATAAGTTAGTCTGTTATGAGACAGCCCTGAAAACCAATGGCATCCAGTCCAGGGTTGGTCCCTGCTTTGTGTTCAGCACTGAATTTTCTCATAACACTGTAGCATACAGCGTGTGTTCAGAAAGTGGATGAACAATAAATTAAGCCTTAAAGAAGAAATGTGGATTTTATTATACAGTGGATTCAATAAATATTCAGACCCCTTCATTTTCTGCACACTAATTAATGGATACATTTGACATTTATACTCCCATAATGCCTAAGTGAAAACATGTTTTTTTAAATTTTATTAAAAAATTTTAAATTTAAATATTATGACCTTTTTTGCTGTGGCACAATAAACTGTGGTCGGGTGCAATCTGCATACTTTAATTATCCTTGAGATGTGTCCAGAACGTAATTGGAGTCCACCAGTGGCAAATTGAACCACACTGCATGTCAGAACAAAAACCAGGCCATGAAGTCCAATGAACTTTCTGTCGACTTCTGTGATCAAATTGTTCAGGGTAGGGGTATGGAAACATTTTCCGTTGTCTCATTAATTGTGAAATTTTCCAACCACCAGAATTCTTCAAAGAGTTTCCTGCCTAGCCAAACTGAACAACCAGACAAGAAAGGCCTTGTTTTTTTCTATAACCAAAAACCCAGAACCCAATGGCTTCAGAAGTCCTCTGCTGAGATGGAAGAATCTTGTCAGGAAGAATGACCATCTCAGTAGCACTCCATCAATTAAAATTGTATGGTAGAATTGGCTAACTCCTGCTTGCACTTTGACAAATAACACTTAAAGAACTCTGAAAGCTTGACTCTCTGGTCTAATGAAACAAAAATCGAGCACTTTGGGCAGAATTCCAAGCGCTGTGTCTGGCAAAGACTAGGCACTGCTCATCACCAACTTAATACCACCCTATGGTGAAGCATGGTCATGGCAGCATCATGTCAGGGACAGGGGGACTGGTCAGAATTGAGAGGATGCAGCCAAATAAAGAGAGGTTCCTGAAGAAAATCTTCTCCAGAGTGCACACAGCCTCAGGCTTAGATGTTAGTTCACCTTTCAGGGTGACATTGACCTGACGTATACAGCCAAGGCAACACTGTAGTGGCTTTGGGACAAATCTCTGACTGCCCTTGTGTGGTCCAACCAACGCCCAGACTTAAACCCCATAAAACATCTATGGCGAGACCTGAGGATGGCAGTTTACAGATGTGTCTTATCCAATCTAATGGAGCTTGAAAGGATCTCCTAGGAAGAATCGGATAAACTGGCCAAATCCAGATGTGCAAAACCTGTAGAGAATCAAAGATGGAGTTGCTGCCAAATGGTTCAGTTTTTAAATTGTCCGTTATATAGTCTAAGCATAACACCCCTTGAGTTATATTCAACAGTTTTAAAGACATAACCTAGCATTTCATTTGACTTTTTAATGACTTCAGCACATTGCTTATACTGTGTGATGAAAATGTTGTATCAGCATAAACCCCTAGAATCTTTTCAGAGGCTGCTTCCTGTAAGACCATGTTTCACATCTTGTAGATATTTAGTATGTTATTTTCATATCTTTACTTTTCTTCTTTATTTCTTCTTATACTTTCCATAATTTTGCATGGAACTGAAGAAAGACGTTTTAGTTTGTAATTATAGCATCCTTTTTGTGTCCCTTCTTGAAGACTGGAGTCTACATTTGCAACTTTCCAGTCCTCAGATACTTCTCTTTTCTCAAGTGACTGCTCAGATAACAACAACAACATTTATTTATATAGCACATTTTCATACAAATAATGTAGCTCAAAGTGCTTTACATGATGAAGAAAGAGAAAAAAAGACAAAGTAAGAATTAAAATAAGAGAACACTAATTAACATAGAATAAAAGTAAGGTCCGATGGCCAGGGAGGACAGAAAAAACAAAAAAACTCCAGACGGCTGGAGAAAAAATAAAATCTGCAGGGGTTCCAGGCCATGAGACCACCCAGCCCCCTCTGGGCATTCTACCTAACATAAATGAACCGTCCTCATTGTATTCAGGGTTCTCATGGAAAGACTTGATGATGACGGTCACGTGAGCTTCTGGCCTATTAGATATTCTGGCTTATTAGATATTCCCAATAAGGATTTATTGATGATGTCTTTCATTTCTTTCAGTTGGTAAAAATCCTACCAGGTCTTGGGCTTTTATTAGTTTTCAATATATTGAGGGCTTGAAGAACACCTGACACTTCTATTTTAAAATCTATGAACACTGAGCTTGTTTTTACTTCTGCTTAGGGTGTTCCTCTTATTTCTTCCTTACAAATACTTCAGTGAAATATTCAGTACATTTGCTGTTTCCTTCCTATTTATATTCAGAATTTTGCTTTCTAATGTTCCTTGTATTTATTATTCTATCCACAAGAAGCAGGGCCACCATTACCATACTGAAAGATACTGCCCTGGCCTTTCAAGGCAGTATGAGAGTAATAGATCCTTGCAATTCAATGAATGTGCTTTGGTGGAGTATTGGATCTTCACTGTGAGTATTATTTTGTTTTTACTGGTTTCATTTACTCTTTTTGCCACTGTTTAAGCATTTTGTCTCACGATTTTGTTTTTGGGAATTTTTTACTTTTAAACTGCCTTGTTGACAACTCTTTGTGCCCCCTTTTTTGCTCTTATTTTATAAAGAAATCTTACATGCAGAGTTCTTCAATGTTTTTTACTCTGTGATAAACCATTTCTTACTATGGAGAGCATTTTGCATTATGGAGCATTTCTAAACACTTTTGCACACGGTGATAATCTGGGAAGTAATCAAACGTAGCCTACCAGTTCTCCAGGGTCAGGCTCTCCAGGGTGAGGCCTGTTTTTGGGCTAGCCAGTTAGATTTCTGGCTTGTATTTTAAGCTCAGTTTTTAAGGCCTCGCTCCTTTGTCATTTTCGAGAGCTCTGAGTCATAACACTTCTCAGAAGAGTGTGACGTTTGTATGTTCTCCTCGTGGATGTTGATTTTTCTTCAGGTTTCCTCCTACATCAGAGAGATACATATGTAAGTTGACTTCTCAAGTCCAAATTGGATCTGTTTTAGTGTGAATGAGTGCATGAGTGGGCCCAGTGGTAGATAAGGAGCCCAATCCAGGGTTGGTTCTTATCTTGCAACTGATGCTGCCAGGTTAGACTCCTGCACCCCACAACCATAAAGTAGAGTGGGCTTGAACAGGTGAAGTGATTAAAAGAAGCTTCAGAAATTATTTTACATTTGATTGGAAAAGACGCCATCTTCATGGACGTAGTTATTGCAGCAGTGATTTCTTGACTGTCTTTTGCATTTCTCCTTTGACTCAAACCTCCTTCTTGTTAAACTTTATTAAAACTGTGTAACCTTGTCCTGTAATACTTGTTCCTAAACAGTCCCCCAGACTGATATTTACTCAATTATGCTGACCCATTTTGTAAGTCATTTTGAGTAAAAACATCTGCTAGTCAAATAAATATAAAAAGTAGACTATTAAATTTTATTATTTACATGACTGAAAAGCACAGATAATCTTGTGTTTTCTAAGCAGCAGACATGGCTGGTTTTTGCAGTGACTGTGTTGCTCACACAGTCACCGTCACACTCATGGTGTACAGCAGTAATATTATGTGTGCGTGTGTGTGTGTATAATACTTGGCATCTTTCCCTAGGCGTTGTTATTTTGTTTCCTTGAAATGCGATTTGTAAAATGCCCAGCTAAAGGTGCTATATAACCTATAGACTTAGTCATTGGTTTGCCCTACTAAAGAAAAGGTAGAACAAAGAGTGATTTTTTATGAATTTGGCTGCTGCTCATTCTAATCCGCATGTGTGAATTTTTAAACAACCATAAAGGTCCTCCTTTTGTCACCTTCACACCACAGTGATGCCAGCCAGCTCATAGCAATAGGACGCAAATGCACGCTCCTGCTTCCAAAGCTCACGCTGTGGATCAAATCGGCATGCTGCTCCCCTTCAAGCCTGTAATAAAAGCAAGTGGCTGAATCAAAGCTATGTGTCGCTGAAGGGCAAAGCACAGAAATGAAGGTGTTTATTGGCTCCCTCCTGCTAATGAATATTCCTAAAGTATTAAGCAAATGTCAAGCCAAAATAACAAATGGAAATCTATTATAAATATACATTGTGATCATAAACAGTCCACTTGATTGCCTGATGTACGTCAACATTGTTACATTTCTAAAATTGTTAAGTGTGAAGGAGTGAGTCACAATGCTTCAGCTGTTGAACCTTCATGACTTGTGTCCAGGAGATGGGTTCAAAGAGAAGACATGAAAGCGACAGACGAGTAGAGAAGGAAACAAAGCCAGAAAAGGAAGGAAGGCCAGATCTTTGGCTTAAACCCTGAAAGCAAAGGGTTGCTGTGAGAAATTTTTCCACAATTTGTTGATTTCAAAAGTGGTGTTCCTTTACAAAGCACTGCTTTTATAATGTTTGTGAGTGATCTTGAGAAGAATATAAATAAGCTGCTTAAGTTTGCAGACGAAACTAATCAAAGTAGAACACCTCTGTGGAGATCTTAAATAAATAAAAGCAGTGCAGCTCAAGATCCGTGGGTGTGTGTGCTCTTGTGGCTCCAGGATGTTTAATGGGGTAACTGGGGCTGATCACGCTTACATGTGATCGAGCGATTAGTTCCATTTGTCTCATTGATTTCCCATGAGTGATAACTGAGACACCACGCTGATGGAGTGATAAAAGAGGAGCCTGGGCAAGGAACAAGAAGAACAAGAATGATGAGGGAGAAGGATTGGAGGTTAAATGGAAAGTCAAAGAAAAGGAGATGGCAGGAGCAAAATGGAATCAAAGCAGCAGAGTCCAGGCAGGCAGCTGGGAAGAGAGCCCCATGGAAAAGCATATAGCCGGGGGGCTGAAGAGGGTCACTCCAGCTGAGCATCCTTGAGGTAGCAGGGTGGCCCCAGTGCTCAAAGTGGGCTTCTGAATAAGGGCAAAGAGTGGCAGCAGGAGATGAAGGAGCGAAGAGATGGCAGAAGAGACCCGAGTCTGGATTTTAAAGGTTGACTGTGCCTGTTGGAAGGATGTCTCTTCTGTCTGCAGGATCCCATCTTGGGTAAGCTGAGGAGACGCCAGTTTTAGAAAGGTGCACTGTAGCTCATACAGTGGCGGACGTATATTTTTGGGGCCCTGAAGCTTGAACTGTTATGGAGGCCCCTTCACAACTAGCTATGAGGTCTGAGTAACCATTGTTATCTTCTTCAATGGGGTTGCTCCATGACAGATCACCACACATTTTATTTTTTATGATGATTTAATAACTTTTTAATTTTTACTTTAACTATTTTGTATTGAATTACACTTTATTAATATTTATTTTTCAAAAATCCCTTCTCATACAGTAGGCAATGGAAAACTTTAAGCAATGTGGACTAAAGTAGTCTCCTGGCCCACGGCTGAAACTTAAGCTTCATTGGTTTCATAGTAGATCTGCTCGTGGGCTCATGTTTATATTTATGCCTGTGTGATTTTTAACTTCAACTTTATGGATATTTGCAATTTATTTGCTGACTTTTAACCTCCACAAAGACATATACTTTTATTGGATTATTATTTATTGATTGAAGACTCTTTTGGAGTGTACAGTACTTTAATTTGGAACACCTTTGTTTTAATAAAAGCACTTTGCCCTTTTTGCACCAGCCTCTTGCTGACTAACTGTGTCCACAAATGCCCTGATTCATCTCGGTTCATATTATTAATGGTTCCGCGTTCAAGCTGCCAGAGACCCTGGAGCTAACCCAGACCATCTCAGCCTCATAATCTGTGAATCATTACAAACGGACAAGGGCAGAACACAAGGCATTTAAAATGTAATGCAAATTATTGTAAAGTATTACATATAGGAAGTTAGAATATTAGATTGGAATTCACAATGGGTTGAAACTTGAACCTGCACTTTGTGAGAAGGACCTAGGAGTCGTAGTTGACTCATTACTATCTACATCAAAATGCTGTACAGAAGCGATCAAGAAGGCTAACAAGGTGTTAGATTATATAAAACAATATGTGGCATACTAATCATTAATACACCAATGAGGCCTCACCTGGAGTACTGTGTATAGTTTTCATCTGGGCAATGCAAGATCAAGAAGTTCCGGGTTCCAGGGAGTGTGGGTACCAGTTCTTGATGGTATAGCAGGAGCTTTGTCTAAGGGTACAGCTCAACATTTATTGGTAAATCCATATCCTTGTCCTCACCTATGGTCATGAGGTGTGAGTAATGACCAAAAGAATGAGATCACAAAGTATAGGTGGCTGAAATGAGGTTTCATCACAAGCTTGCTGACCTGACACTTCATGATTTGGTCAGAAGCTTAGAGAGCTTGGAGAGTTTCAGAGTAGAGTAGCTGCTACTCCAGATTGAGAGGATCCACTTTAGGTGGTTTGGGCATGTCATAAGGATACCCCATAGATAGACCTTCCTAGAGCTGCTGCTGGCACGTCCCACTAGTTTGAGAACCTGTGGCAGATCCTACACATGCTGGAAGGATTTTATCTCTTGGCTAGCTTTGAAACCCATTAGAAAATTCCCGAGAACAGCTGGACTCTGGAGTGACCTGCTTGACATGTTGCCATAGCGACCCTCCCCAGGAAATGTGTTTTCAGAAAATGAAGGGGATGGGATAGTTTTGTAGTGTTTTTATGCACCTTTTTTTAATTCTTTTTTGTCATAAAGGTTTTGACTAATTCTCAGTCAGTCAGTCATTTTCCAACCCACTATATCCTAACACAGGATTTGAAACATGCTTAAGATCCTTTGTATATTTTTATGGTTTTCTTGGTGCCATTCTGTTTTATATAGACTGCTCTTATGTTGTGGTTCTTACATCTTTTGTTACTATGGTTACTGGCTCTGAAGCATTTAGTTTTTCATGATGGTATAAAAAGTCATTACCATGCACTTCCGGGTCATCCGAGATTGAATCAAATTTATCTTAATGTATGGTATACAGTTGTGGCGAAAAGGTTTGAGAATGACACAAATATTAATTTTTACAAAGTTTACTGCCTCAGTTTTTATGATGGCAATTTGCATCGACTCCAGAACGTTATGAAGAGTAATCAGATGAATTGTGATTACTTGCAAAGACCCTCTTTGCCATGAAAATTAACTTCATCCCAAAAAACCCTTTCCACTGCTGTTGTGAAGAAGTCCAGCAAGCGCCAGGACCGTCTCCTGAACTTGATTCAGCTGCCAGTGCAGAGCTTGCTCAGGAATGGCAGCAGGCAGGTGGGAGTGAGGCAAAGACTTTTGGAGGATGGCCTGTTGGGAGTCAAGAAGGGCAGCAAAGAAGCCAAGAAAAACATCAGGGACAGACTGATATTCTGGGATTGGACTGCTGAGGACTGCTGGGGTCAAGTCATTTTCTCTGATGAATCCGCTTTCTGATTGTTTGGGGTATCCGGAGAAGAAAAGGTGAGCAGCGCTACCTTCAGTCCTGTGTGATGTCAACAGCAAAGCATCCTGAGACCATTCATGTGTGAGGTTGCTTCTCAGCCATGGCAGTGGCCTCACTCACAATATTGCCTAAGAACACAGCCATGAATAAAGAATGGGACCAAAACATCCTCCGAGAGCAACTTCTCCCAGCCATCCAAGAACAGGTTGGTGAAGAACAATGAACAGTCCAGCATGATGGAGCACCAGGCCATAAGGTAATAATGGAAACTAAGTGGCACAGGGAACAAACATCAAAATTTTGGGTCCATGACCAGGAAACTCCCCGGACCTTCATCCTATTGAGAACTTGTGGTCAATCCTCAAGAGGTGGATGGACAAACAAAAACTTTCATATTCTGGCAAACTCCAAGCATTGATTATACAAGAATGGGCTGCCATTAGTCGATTTGGCCCAGAAGTTGACTGACATCATGCCCGGACAAATTGCAGAGGTCTTGAAAAAGAAAGAAGGGCCCACACTGCAAATATTGACTCTGCGCATAAACTTAATATAATTGTCAATAAAAACCTTTGAAACTTATGAAATGCTTGCAATTATACTTCAGTATACTATAGAAACATCTGACAAAAAGATCTAAAAACACAGAAGCAGCAGACTTTGTGAAAACCCATACTTGTGTCATTCTCAAAACTTTTGGCCACAATTGTACTTTGCTTTATTTTTGACCTCTGATATACATTTTTTCTCACTTTGTCTTTTGGTTTCTGATTTAGGCTTTTGCAAAAGACAGGACTGATTTTTGGACCTTTACCTTAGTTTTTGATTATATCTTCATGCCTCATCACTGTAAAGGTACAATAGCTAATTCTGAGACTGAAGTTTAAGCAAACAGAAGTTAAGTGGGGACTCATCTGAAATGTTTACAATTATGAAGGTAGGACAGGTTGTACACTGGGACACACTCGTCCTGTCCTTCCAGATAAAATGCCTAACAGACGTTGAGTGTTCACTGATTGAGGAGGTTGAGGGGCTGAGGTCCATCACAGAGTGTGAAATGTAGTGGATCTGAAGACACCAGGAGCCACTGTGAGATCTGTAGAGAACTGCAAAAGCACATTTCACTGATTCCGTTGCAGACTGACACAGTATAAGAAATGAACGGACTATTTTAATCTTTTTTTATTCCTGCTTTTCGAATTAGCAAAATGGAGGCAAATCTAAAATGTGTGGTTTAAAAATCAATGCACAGGTTATGAAGACCATCTGCCTAAGTATATTTTCGGGATTTTGATCTTGAGTTTGCACAACTTTAGGCACACCTGGCGTTAGAGTCTTCCGTATTAAAGCTAATGGAACATAAACTGACATTACATGTTACGCTTTCTTACAACCTTCTCTGAATGAAGTAGAAGGAAAAATTATTGGTTAAGAACTTTCAGAATTTTTTTTTGCTTTGAGGTAGAGGCTGTGAATTGATGGGTCTATTACTGGGCCTATGCCTATAAAAAGGCAATGAAAAAACTAACTAAACTGCATTTAAATAGACCAATATAACATTTTATGGTGGAAAAAGTAGGTTTTAGGCCATAAAATGTTAATGGCTTTACAAGAACTTAATCCTTTAAAAGTAGGATTACATTAATCGCACTCCTTTAGACGTATGATTCCACTGGGACACTATGGAGTCAGATTCAGTAATTTTGATTCATGTGCCAGTCTTTCAGATGAACCGCAGGGAGAAGGTGAGGATGGGGAAGCTCGTTCTGCTAGAGTGGAATAAATTATGTTTTCAATCATCGAGGAATCGATGATTGTGGATTTTAAAACATATTAATTGTCAGGCCTTTTTTACTCTTTATGTTATATCTGAATAGAGCATCTGTTGCTGAGTGATGAGCATTTTACTGTTTTATATGTGTGAATGTGTAAAGTGTTCTGATTATTTCCAAAAAGAAGATCACAAAAAAAACACAACTCTACCCTTCCATTTGCAATCCTGCTTAATCTGTTTTTACCATTATGACAGGTCAGAGCCTATAGTAGTACTGGGAATACTGGGTGCAAGACAAGAATGAAGGAGTACATCACAGGGGAGCACTTAACCAACTTAACTCCCTAAGATGTATGTAGAAAATGAGCAAACTTTACACAGACAGTGATGAAGTCAAGGATCCTGAAGCTGTGAGGCAGCATTCTAATTACCTCAGACTTTGAATTTAAATCCAATACTACCTTAAAAAGATAAAGACCAGCAAAGAATGGAACAAAAAAAGTCATCTTCTTGTGTCTTGAATTTGGCCAGTGACATCTTTTTAGGATAAATTTATGCCCGATTTATTCTTATACATTTTGTTTCTTGTAATTCTATATTCAGTGCCTATAAAACGTATTCACATTTTATTGTTCCACAACATTGAATCAGGGTGGATTTAATTTACCTTTTCTGGCGCTGATCAATAGAAAAAGACTGTTTAATGTCAAAGTGAAAATTGATCTCTGCAAAGTGGTCTAAATAATGACAAATATAAAGCACAACATAATTGATTATATTGTCGAAAGCCACCAAAAATGATACAAGCCATTGCCAGAGTAGATGCCCTGCTAGTAGTTAGGGACCAACAGGGAGCAAGGCTGTAAAAGAGAGGCAGTTGTACAAAAAAAGGTAAGGTTTTATTCCACAATAAATTAGTTAAAAGAACACTCATAGCTCCTGGCACAAAAATATACATAGTGAAAGATGATGGCTCAAGAAAAATGTATGCCAACAGTAAAATAAATCTTTAGTGCAATCAGAAAAGAAAAATAAACTTAAATTGAAAAACAGTTAAAGGCTTTTATCCAAAGTAATCAGTGCACTGGGCCACTAGCAGCCTATAAAAACACAAAAAATAACTAAAAAAAACAAAAGAACTGGGCTCCTCGAAGACAGCGTGCAGGGGCCTACACTGTCAAACAGGATCTTCAGTGTGCTCAGCCACGTAGCTCTCTGACCCACAAAGAACGGTGCGCCTCACTCACTCTCTGTTTACTTCAGATCAATAGGCTGTATGCACACAGTAGTGCTGACGTAGTCCAGTGAAATCTTGGCCAGCTCAGTCACTTCTGTTGTTCATACTGCAGTTGTGATTTCTGTTTAGTGCCAAGAATGTCAGAGAAAAAGAAGTTTAAGTTTCAGCGTACAGATAGCTCTACACCTCAACATTGCTGTGTACCATTATGTCAAGCTTCAAGTAAATACAACACAGTATTTAGTTTTCATACATTTCCCTCCAATGCGGAAACCCAATCTAAATGGATCATCAATATCCAGAGAGAGAGAGAGTTTTATGGTTAGTCCCCTTCCCTGAGTTTGTAGCTGGCATTTTAAACAAAGGATGATTTTCACAAACCAGTGTCTGAGGCAAGGCAGCGATTGTTGAAGAAGGGAGCGGTTCCTCCGTTGTTTGAGTGGAGCAATTTCCACTATCAAGACCAGGGGTTTGGGAGAAGAGGAAGCGACCGATGGAGGATCGCACACCAGGCGAAGAGGAGGAGGATGATATAATCCCCGAGAACCCAGACTACACTTCAGCTCTGTATCCAGCAGTTGCCAACCTAGTGCTTGATGAAAACATGTCATTCAGAGGGGAGATCCTCCAGCTGAGGAAAAAAACTGAGACCCTTACAGCGAAGCAGCGGTTTGGCATTCACTGTTTTGCTGGCTCAGACAGAGACATTCGCTTTTTTGTAAGATAAGATGTCCAACGGACTTATGTTATTATGTATTAAGCTTACATAAATATTCCCCTGTCCCTGAATAAAGTTTAATGACTAATTATTGAAATTCTGTTTTTTTAAGAAGCCTATTGTTATTACATAGTTGTCCCATGTACAGTAAGTTCATAGTAGACACAAGTTTTTAATGTCCGGATTTTAAACTTTGTAACTGTGGATGTAGCTTGAAAATTATAGTTTGAAACTCTTCTCCTTTTAGCCCCTGACGTTTGGCACAATGTTTGAATAATACGACTTACGTCATTTACTGTAAGTCTGGGCACGACTTGAAGCAATTGGGTGAAAAACACCATAGCTAGTTTGTTCTGATATCAGCGCTGGAAGTGCAGCAGCTGGATGATGTAGAATCCAGAAGAGAGTGTGCATGTAGCCTATTGACCAACCACCCCTTGTGGCCAATGCCATCTTATAAAGAAGGTTCCATTTCCCTGTCCTACCAGCTCTTACGCAGGGAGCTAACTCTTCCTATATCTAGGGGTGAATTAGACACCTCCACCAAAACACCAAATACAAAACAAATATAATGTATCTTATCCAAACATATCCATATGGACCTGAACAAAACCGAACCTTACGCTGGGGTCATTAAAGAAAAAGAAAACACAGACCTAAACTTTCTTCATCATCTTAAACTACAAGAACAATCTGAACTACTCCTATGACTTATCTTTCTGTGCTCCAATTTGACCGCGGCTGTGCCACGTCTGTGTTGCCAGGTCTGCAGTTTTCCCTCCCAATTGGGCTATTTTTGATTGGTGTCTGCAGGAAAAATGGGCTTCTGTGGCGTTGCATTTTTTTGGGGCTTTGTGGGCTCCCATCTGGCTTCTGGAAGCTCTTGAACCCAACACCATTGATAATGTAACCAGATGAGCTGGACAGTGAAGACATCAACAACGAAGCAAGGGGATGGTGCAAAATGTGCAAAGTGCTTTTATTTAAAAAACAGCAAAACCAAAACAGTTTTCAAATAAATAGTGCAGTGTCGCAAACAGGCATTAAATAAATAATCCATTAAAAGCAAGTGAAAAACGTGGCGGTTAAAATCGAATAAATAATTCCTTTAAAACGAGGTTAAAAACAATGGCTGGAAGCAGTCCTTTTAAAAACAAAGCCCGGGGCTTTCTTTCTACTGGCAACTCCCCTGCTTCTCCCATCCAGGCTATGCACCAGGGGAGTCACTGTACCTGCAGCTGACCTTCTCTTATTTCTGCTGGTCTGGTGGCCTCCCGGTCCCTGGCTTCGTTCAGCCCTCCACTAGACCAAGACTTGGCTTCCACCAACAGCCAGGCCGCTCATGTCATTCCGCCTCGCACGTCTCCTATTTATTACGGGGACGTGGCTCAGGTGTGGCGATTAGCAGCTCAGGTTCAATTACGGATGCGGACGATTCCTCACCTGTGCACATAAGCAAG
The DNA here is from genome assembly GCA_026402145.1 of Polypterus bichir lapradei. NCBI lineage: Eukaryota > Metazoa > Chordata > Cladistia > Polypteriformes > Polypteridae > Polypterus > Polypterus bichir. The sequence continues at coordinate 35,912,989 of JANRMT010062841.1, forward strand.
GAAATACCCGCAGCAAGTAGCGCCCAGGTACCGCTCCAGCCACTCTACCACACCCCCTCTTTAAGCCACGAGTTCGGCAATTATTTATTTAAAAACTGGCCTTTTCTTTCTGAGCTGTGGACCTACTATACCACAGGCTTCTTCTTAAAAACTGTTCTGGAATTTTGGGCTATTTTAACGTAAAAAAAATACCATTGCTATGATTGTGTGTGGTCCAGTTTGCACAAAGATTGTAAGAAAGGAATACTGTACCTCTTAACTACAAAGGCCACCCCAGTGTTTAAAGTTCGAGTTGATGGTGTTGGTTCCTTAACCTAATTAAACCTCACTCAAGTCAAGTCGACGTGACAGCGAGATGTGTAGCGGTTTAGCATTTGTAAGTGCACAGGCTGAAGTTAGTGAACTAGAAAGAAAAGGGATTTCAAATTAATAAAACATCTTCAGGGTACAACTAACTGTGAAATAAGGACAACCATTATGTACAGAATATAAGAAGAAATAAAATACTTGTGAAGTTGTGAAAACGCTGTTAAACAAATGGGCCAAAAAGGTACAGCAAGAACTTGGACAAAGAAACAGAGTTAAAGGATTTGATTAGCAGCTTGCCGGGCGATGATACAAAAGCTGCATGCAGGTACTGTAAGTGTGATTTGTGAGGTCACCATAGAGACCTCATAACAAGACAGGGAGACACATTAGAAATCCTGCACCATTTTCCTCTGCAAGAAGCCATTTTCAAACAGGAATAAAGAAAGTGCGAGTTGGTAAGTCTGTGAAGATACTGTATGTGAATTGAAGCTAGCAGCTCACATTGTTTGCCATTCAAGTGTTGTAGCAATTGACCTTCTGGGATGTATAGCTGGTGATGTGTCTCAGAAAGATATTAACCTGCACAGAACAAAATGTGCAGCTCTAATGAAATCAGTTCTAGGGGCCTGCAGTTGAAAAGGAATTGCTTGGAGACATTGGAAATACAGTATACCATATTCTTTAATTGGTGATGAAAGAAGATATTAGTTCACACAAACAGCTCTGTATTGTTATAAAATACTTTAGCAAAAATTTGCTGGCATTGTTCAGCTACCTGCTGGTGATGCCCCTAGCATTGCTATTTATTTGTTCAGTTTATTGGCAGAGAACAAGTCGAATATAAAACATCCCACAGGGTCAGCAACAGATGGTTGCAACACAATGTGTGGGTAACATCATTCTGTACTTACATGGTTTCAAGAGGAAAATCCAAAAGTGTGCCATTCATTGCAGCTACGTGCTTCAAAAGAGATTAATGTATTACCTAGAAATATTGAGTACATGATATCACAGCCGTACTCATGGTTTTCACACAGCACTGTTCGTCAAAGCAGTTTATCAAGCTCTTTATGTAGCATTTAATGTAGGGAAAACTCCTCTCATGATTTTGCAGCTTTGTGATACAAGATGGCTTGCAGTAAGCCAGTGGGGTTGATAGACTTCTCTCCCAGTATGAAGAGCTAAAGTTATGTTTTTGTATCTCAAAAGATACTGAAAGAAGCTATTCTGCTGAACTGATGTACCAAATGTATTCAGACCCTGTCAATAATATATGTTTGATTTTCCTACAGCCAGTTGTCAATCAGGTCTACAGGATAAAAAGCTCTTTCATCTCGAAAATCCTAATACAGGAAAATTGCTTGCTTACGTAATGCCCTTTTACCAAAGTGTGATCCAGCAGGTAAAGAAAACCACATGAATTTTCATCATGGTCGACATAAGTCGCAATAATTTTTTGCCACTTTCAGCCATTGATTTTGGGATTAGGTTTCAGTTAGAATTAGCAGAATCTACAATTGACACAAATCTGGCCGTTAAGATCAAACTGAGATGCTGTGATTATTTGTTTGAGTTAATACAAGAAATAAAACACAGAAACTACAGTCACTCTCAACTCTATTGCCTGCACTGGTACTTCGTTCTCTAAAGCCTCAACTGTCACATTTGCCATTTCTATCATTGTTCACTGGAGATCTAGGAAAACTAAAACAGCAGTGGAGATTACTCAGTCGTGGAACAATAAGGAAGACACTCAAGGTGAGGAATTCTGGGCTGAAGATGCTAAACATACTGATGCAGCTGGTGACAAGGACTTTGATGAACTTGTCAGTTTTGTCTTATCACTTTAACCCTGCTGTTCAGTAATACAGCTGTGGAACGTTCATATGCACAAATGTCCCTTATCAAAAACAAATTAAGAAATAGTATATTTTCAAGCAATTGTGCTTTCATTCTAAGGGTGAGTGAAAATACATAGTGCAACAGAATATGCTGCCACATTCCGGCCATCAGAAGGAACAGTGTCATTGTTCACAGCAGATATATATGCCAGTAATGATAAAGAGCATGATTCTGATGATTTATTTTCATCACAAAATCCTGTAATAAAGAGCATTGTGACCATTTTAGTTTCTGTTTAACTGAATTGATTTTTGTTTAACACTCTTCTGTTTTTGTATTTAAAATAAATGTTTTTTCTTATTTAAAATCACCACTTTAACTCTTTTAGGGCTAATCATTCTTTTTACTCCCAGGGCTGAATATTTTTCAAAAAAACTTTTCTAAAAACAAAGCAATGGTTTCACACATGAATCAACTTAAAATACTAACTTATGACAAAATGTATTTCTGTTTTATGTTCCACAAGCCTCTACAGTATGTAAATTTGCTTACTTATTATGTACTTATTACACACCTGTTGGTCTCATCACTCATAAGCTGAAAGGCACTGAAAAAACAGCTACCTGTATTTCGTTTTTGAATTCCAGATCACTTGCATCCAAATCAGAGTTCCATATGTCAGAGTCCAATTCAGCAATAGTATGCAAAAAACACAAAAATAAATAAATTATGCACAAAGAATATTTTGATTTGTGTATTCGCTTTTCTCTCTTGCCTGATGTCAATGTCATTCAAGATGTAGTTTACTCTCCACTACTCACGCACACACAGGGATTCGACGTCAACAAGTCAACAAGTCTAACAGTCCTCCTAGCAAAGGGGGTCTACCTATAACATAACGGTGAATTTTATCGACGTTTACAGCTGATTATCGTCCTCTGTCCCTGATGAGTCAACATCCCCTGCTGTGTACAAAAGTCGACATCCACCCTAAAAGAATTAAAGGAGTTCCTGAACTCTTTACCTTCTTCAAATCTCTGTATTTATTTTTCTTTAGTATGTCTCTCTTGAACATTTTGATAAACTATTAAATCCATCCATTATCCAACCCGCTATATCCTAACTACAGGGTCACGGGGGTCTGCTGGAGCCAATCCCAGCCAACACAGGGCGCAAGGCAGGAAACAAACCCCATGCAGGGCACCAGCCCACCGCAGGCCGCGCACACACACACCAAGCACACACTAGGGACAATTTAGAATCGCCAATCCACCTAACCTGCATGTCTTTGGCCTGTGGGAGGAAACTGGAGTACCTGGAGGAAACCAACGCAGACACGGGGAGAACATACAGCGAACCCGGGTCTCCCAAATGCGAGGCAGCAGCGCTACCCACTGCGTCACCATGCCACCCATTTTGATAAACTACATAATAACTTTTGTTTAATAATCTTCAATTTTACTGGAAAAGTAAAACTACCAGCATGTTAAAATATTTTAAATCTTAAACATTTTAGTATATAATATTTTCATAATTAGCTGACATTTGTATGAAAGCTGGAAATGCAACAAAGGTAAGTTTTATCCAATATTTTGTTTTATGTAAGCAGAATTGTATTGTAAAGCTGCAACTTCTTTGTATGAGAGATCTTGCTTTAGGAAATGCACTTGTGCTAAGCATGTTTGAATTTGAATTTGTACTTATAAACCTACATGACACTACAGTCTATTTTAATTGGGTTACTTTTGGGCCATTTGTAGACATAGCTTGGACTATAATTCCAAGGAAAATCTGGCAACACTGTGCTATGATACTGCACTCATTTGAAATCCTGGCAGGGATGACAACATGACGCTTGCGTGGCCCCCGTCGGAAACTGGCGGTATAGAGATGTAAATACTTCAAAAATCTAAAAGGAATAAACCCATTTTGTTCTTTTGTTTCACAGAAACATATGATGTGGACTCTAGGTGGCACTGTTGCCCCTTAAATCCAACAGACAGACATGCAGGACACAGGGTAAAAGCACCAAGAAGATATTTTAATTCTTTTTTCTTCTTAAACAGTGCCCTCCAAGTACCACAGCCATAATAAACAATCAAATAGCACAATTCTTTACAATGATTCCAATTCTCTCCTCCACACGTCCCTGCAAGCTTTGTCCTACACCTCCTGACTCCGGCTCGCTTGCTGGGTTCACAGCAGTCCTTTATATAGTCCTTGACCCGGGTCAGATGGAGGACTTGAGCTTTCTTCAGCCAGGAAGTGCATCAGTCCTCGTGACTCTGGAGTACTTCCAGTCTATGGATGAAATACAATTCCTCAAGTTCTCTTGCAGCGTCCCCTGGCAGCACCCACAGTACCCAGCAGGTCTTTGGTATTACACATGTTCCATAGTGCCCTGGAGGAGTCCGGGCCACCACTGCAGTCCCGGGGAGCTGCCATGTAGCGTTTTGGGGGAGGCAGCGTCCTTGAAAAGCTGCCTTCCCCATTCTTCCATCGCAGGGGTGTCTGGGCCAGGATGAGCTGCCAGCCATCTCTTACAAGTATAAACGTTGTTCAATGCTGCGCGTTAGCACTCCTAAAGCATCTTGCTTTCCCTATCATGTTGTCCTGTGCTGTGCCGATGTCCCATTGAGGATATAGCGGAACACACATACATATTCACCCACTTCACGTCAGTATTTAGTAGATGCACCTTTGTCAGCCACGAAATGCCTGTGTGTCTGAGTTTGTGTGCACAGGTCTCTCAATAACCATTACATTTGCACATCTGGACACTGTAATTTTTCTCCAGCATTTGTCGTCCAGCCACATAAGTCATAAGTATTCTCACATCTAATATGACAGCCCTACATGATCCCTGGTGCAGCTAATTGGTTTTAGACATCATAGAATTAGTTAAATGCAAATCTGGGGTTTCAGTTGTTTGAAGTATAACTGCTCCTTATCTGGAAAGTGATGAGTCAATATGTTTGCCTAATCAGCATAATGAAGATTAAAGAACACTCCATACATCTCCATGAAAAGGTAATTGAAGAGCACAAGTCTGGGGATGAAGACCTTGGAGTCCAGTTCAGTCAATCATTAAGAAATAGAAAGAGTACGGTACAGCTGTATCTTTGCCAAGAGCTGGCTGTCCACAAAAACTGAGTGATTGTGCAAGAAGAAGACTAATAAGTGAGGCCGCCAAGAGACCTATGAGAACTGACATTGGGCAGACTGTGCAGGCAACAACTGTTGCCCAGGTGATTACCAGTTGTAATTTTATGGGAGAGTATCAAAGAGAAAGGCCCTGTGAAAAAATGGCAAATGACATCTTGGCTAGAAGTTGCCGGAAGGCACATGTGAGCAGGATGAAGGTTCTATGGTCTTATAATTCAAGCCTTTTGACCATCACACTAAGTGCCATATTTGGTATATGCCAAGCATGGCACATTATCAGGAATGCACTATTTCCACTGTAAAGCATAGTGGTGACAACATCAGGCTGTGAAGATGCTTCTCTGAAGCAGGCTCTTGTAAGTGTAGAGGAGAAAAAGAATGCCACAAAATGTAGGAACATCTTAAAGAAAACCCTAATGCAGTCTGCAAGAAGTAGATGTGTTTTTTAGCAAGACAATGAATTGAAGCATAAATGCAAAGCTATACAGGAATAGCTTAAAAATATAACAAATGCTAATGTCCTGGAGCGATGGAGTCAAAGTCCAAATCTCAATCCAATTTAGAACTTGTGGATGCACTTGACATAGGCTGTACACTCGCAATCCTCCATACAACCTGACTGAGCTTGAGTAGTTTTTTGAAGAATTGAGAAACATTGTAGTGTTCAGATGTGCCAAGTTGATAGAGACCTGTGCACTCAGACTGAAGGCTCTGATGGCTACCAAAGGCGCAGCTACTGAATACTGACATGAAGGACCCTGTATGGATCATTTTTGACCCTGTGTGGATTTTAGAATAATAGAAAATAAATTCAAACTTGTGCACCAAATTCTTGTGTTTTTAGAGGCATTAATGATGTATGTTGTACACTCTTTCCACCCAAGAAAAGGAACAGTTCAAAGAAATCTTTGAAAGCCCACAATTACCATGACATTCATGTCCATGATGAGTGTATGTAAACTTCTGACCACAACTGTATTGCACTCTGAAATGCTCTGCAATGTTGCAGGCAGGAAGTGTCTTTTATACTGGGTAGCATTACTTTCGTCCAATCACACTGTAACGGTTGTCTGGAATATGTGTGTGTGTGTCACTGTGAGTTTTCACCTTTTCCCATAATGGTGGAATGGCTTCATTTTTAAGGCTGGCCAATGGTAAATGGGGAGGGGAGCACCTGGCTGGGAGTGCCCAACAGACTGTATGGGGAGGAGCCAATGGTATGTAAATGGGTGGAGAGAAGGAGCACAGAGCCAAGGGAGAAGCAGACGCCATAAAAGGAAAAGGCAAGGGGGAAAGAGATTGACCCCGCATGGAAAACGTCAGGTGAACCTGGGTGTCATTTCAGGACAAATTATTATCCTTTTCTGGTGAAGGTATTCGGGAGACGACCTGATGGGCCAGCACAAGGGACTGTTGAGCTGTACGTTTCCTGGGACAGGAGGTATGATTCGGTGCATCATTCCCCACCACAGACTGTAGATGGTCATCCCTAACAGAGAATATTTAAAGGATTCCAAATGCATTACATTTTTCTTTTTCTCTTTTTCATATTTATGTATTAGTAGCATATGTGGTTGAGTATTTTGTGCCGTGATTTGTGTGGGGTGGGAAGTGCTGCAGAGCAATAATATGTATATAGGGGTGTTTGTTAAGTGTGTGTAATTTCTTTCTATAATCATTTTTTTAACTTAACTCTGCCTTCACTGGTGTATTTCTGTACTCGCGCCCGGATTACTTCTTTTTTTTTCTTTATCTTTGCTGCCACTCTAGGACGGCAGTGCATTATAATCGTGCCGGCTCGAGGAGCAGTACAACAATTCACTGATGCCTTTGTCCAAAGCGACTTACAACATTTGAGATACAATTAGTTACATTTCTTTTCTTGCTTCTTTCCAATTGGAAACACAGGCAGGTGAAGTGATGTTCTTATGGTCACATAGTGTCAGTATCAGGATTTGAAACCATAACCTCAGGGTTTAACTTTTACATCACACTTCCTGCCAATAATAGTAGTATAATAATAAATACTATAATAGTATAATAATAATAAAATATTGTATATATTGTCTCTTTATCACAACAGAAAAGCATTTAGTTATATTGTACTTCTGATACATCCGATTAACTGACAGCACTAAAACTGACACCCACTAACACAACTACTATAATTAACAATAAAACACATAAATTCCAGTTTACATATAACTCCCACTCACAATCGACCAATTCAGAGTCACCAATTAACTTAACCTGCTGATCTTTGGAGATGAACGAGATAAGTGGAGTACCCATTGGAAAACCTGCTCAGCCATAGTAAGAGTGTGCAAACCCCAAATCCCCAGATCCAGATCGTCTGGATGACTTTGATTTATACGGGGACGATTCCAGTTCGGCGCAAAGACGATTCTTCATGTCGTCAGCTCGCACACTTCTCAATGGTCCGGGATTTTTCAGGTGATTTTCTATGTAATAAACTTAATAAGTTATAGTTATAGTTATATGACGAAAATTGCATAATTAGATCTGGACCACCCTATACTAAACTAAACACTGCTCTCAACTGGCACGCACAATATTTTGATGCTTTTAGCCACTGCGTGTTAATATTTACACCTCCTGATTTTTAAACATTAGGTTTCAATTACTTTGCGGATAAAAATAAAAACTTTACAAAGTTTTCCTATGAGTAAAATAAGATAAGGCAATGGAAACCTGAACAATTATACCTAAGACAAGCAGATGTACCACAAGAAATAGATAATTAAGTGATCCTTTGATGTGCAGGCCTGAATGAGGCATTGATTGGCGATGGGTTGTTATGAAAACCGGCAACCAGGACCCCCAGCAGTGACTTCGATCCTCCTGTGGGAACACTTTAGATAGAAGGAAACCTGCAGGAAGCCTGAACTCATTAAAATCAGTTCAATTCTGTTCAGCTTTACCTAATATTTCAAAGTCTTTAATTTTATAAGGTTTTTCAAATCTCTTTCAAACAAAAGAATGCACCATCTTTTTTAAATCTTAGTGGTAACTATAATTAGAGTATATTATCATGGTCATGTAAGCATACTATGTTGAAAAAGAGAGATGCGCCTATAGTGTTAAACAAGAGATACTTTAATTTGTTTCATGGCATATCTGTCAGTGTGGGAGGAATTTGCTCGATCGTTCTGTGCATTCAGCATTTTGTTTGTCTAGCTCTCTTATGATAGACAGGGCCGGGCTCCTCATATTGCACTTTTGGAAATATTCTTAGTCTGTGGCAAAATTACAGGCTTGATGATAAGTGCTTGTCGTAAGCAAAGAAAAGCATTTACCTACAGGCCTAAGACTTGTCTCTTCTGTGCTGGCTTGGCTTTTTTGTTTAAGCCTCACAGTGCTTTTGCTTGACTGGCTGTCTTCTCTACAGAGTTTGAATATTCCCCCTCAGTTAATGTGTTTTTCTTTTTGGTGACTGAAGCTTCCCGGAAAATATGTGCTGTTCGATGAATGATGACACTAATTCCACTTCACCTGAGTGAGGAAAAGCTACCTGCTCAAGTGTGCCCTTCAATGGAGTGATTGCCTTGTACTGGTTTCTCCTAAATTGCACCCTGCCCAGGAATAGAAGACTGATGAATGCTGAAATATATTGTTTTCTAAATGGTGTCATGAACACGCTCTACGGAAGTGCAATTGAGGCTCTATGTAGCACCTAAAACAGGTGACACATTTGGGTGAGACACACTTACTTAACCTCTCTTCCTCTTCTTAAAGTCCTAGAATGGAAGAGGAGACCCCAGAGGAGCAGTGACATCACTTCCGGACCTACCTGGATGTCCTGTCCTTGTCAGTTATGACACCATGTAACAAACGAAACGCTTGGACGTTGGTGTTCATTTGCTGATTAGACCTTTACAATGAAGAGAACAAAGAATCTTGATTTTTTTGTTTTCTTTTGAAATAGCATCGATTCTATTAAATGGGGTGCTCTGTGAGAACCCCAGAACTTTATAGGTGTCGTTTCAGTTTATTACACTGTGTGCAGTGTTGATTAAAAATGATCAGAACCAAATTAGAAATTAATGTTGACGTGTTTCTTTATTTATGGGATACTAGCAGTGCATCTGGTCCCTAACACACGCACACACACACACACACACACACAGATATGCAGGTTAGAATGATTGGTGAATCCAAATTGGCCATTGTGTGATGTGAATGTGTGCGTGCTTGGACTAACACTCTGTCCAGCGATTTTAATCTGCTTGCTGCCAGTTCTGCTGGAATAGGCTAAAACACCCAAAACTGGATTAAGCAAGTTATGTTTGCCCCCAGAACCTTGAACTGAATTATGTTGTTTCAATGATGAATGTATGGAGGTTTCAAAGTGATGGTGCGGGGCACAGAGTAGCTTTGTTTTGTTTTCTTTACAAATAAAGCGGGACTTAGTTATTTATTTGAAATAATCAACCTACCCATAATGTAAACAACACTTTTGTGATAACAATCTCATAGTTAACATTTTCAACTTTTTTGTGAAGGAGACTTCAGACTAAATTGATTTCTGCAGACTTTTATATTCTACATTGTTTGCTTTTTTGGTTTTCTATTACAATAAAACAAAATGAACATAATAGATAGTGATGCAGTAAAACAAGTCATGCATAAAACACATTTGAGTTGAACTTCAATTGAATTTACAGATGGATACAGCTACTTTAGAATTCTAATATGTGCTTGTGTCATTAATATATTAAAAATTTAAGTATAGTGGGTGTCTGTTTTAGTGCTTATAAAAATTATTCAACCACTTATTTTAATACAACATTGAATCATCATGGATGTAATTTTTAATCTTTGACACTGATCGACAGAAAAGACAACTTCTGGTCTAGACTTTGATTTTGTTGTGTCTGGGCTACTGCAGCTCACTTCTGGCAGATGTACCAGCATGTGATATCAAGCTGCTACACATGGTCCAGAATGCAGCAGCCCATTTTGTATTGAACCAGTGGAGATGGGCATATGTCACTCATTTCTTCAGGTCATTACATTGGATTCCTGTAGTAGCATGTATTAAATTCAAATCCATGATGCTTGCCTACAGAGCAGTCAGTGGGTAGGCACCTGAGTATATGGAGACACTGGTGAAGTCCTATATTCCTTGTAGCCCACTCAGGTCTTCTAGGGAACGGCATCTGGTGATACCATCTCTATGTGGTATTAAGTCTCAATCCAGACCATTTTCATATGTGGTTCCATCTTGGTGGAACGGGCTGCCCACCTCCATCCGTACTGCTGAACCTCTCAATGTATTTAAGAAGCAACCGAAGACCCATCTCTTCTGTGAATATCTGTTTAATTGATTAAGAGAAAAAAAATTTGTGATCTTTAATGCTGTTGGTTAATTTATTGTTACATTAACTTTAATGTACAAGTAACTTTAATTACTTTATTAATTGTTAATCTGAGATTATAAATTATTAGTTATTTAATCTCTTCATTTGTGACAATCGACTTTTGTTACCTGTCCTACTACACTTGCTGAACAAACAGGCCATAGCCTAATGTTACTCGGTTGTTTACCTCTTTTGTAAGTTTCTTTGGATAAAAGCGTCTGCCAAGCAAATAAATGTAAATGTAAATGTAAAAGATTCCTTAATATCAAAGTGGTCTAAATTGATTACAAATATAAAACACAAAACAATTGATCAGGGAAGTTTTCACCCCCATTAATGATGTAACTAAATCACAACTGGTCTAACTAATTGGCTTTAAAAATCACAGAATCAATTCATTGAAGATAATCTGTCTGCGGTTTCACTTGATTGTGAACTAAATGCACCTTATCTGAAAGATCCAACAGCAGTCAGTATGGTGGCCTCACTTCCACAAAGAGGACAAAAGAGCACTTCAAGCAAGTTTGTGAAAAGGTGATTAACAAGCACAAGTCAGGGGATGGAGACAACAGAATATCCAAGTCACCAAATATTCCTTGGTGTTTAGTAATAGTAGGGTATTGTACGGTGTTAGCCATTATTGATGTAGTAAGAAGTTAAGCAAAATGACAACTTTTATTGACTAACTAGAAATATTACAATATGCAAGCTTTTGAGGCAACTCAGGCCTCAGGCATATTGTAATCTTTGGAGTTTAGTGAAATCAGTCAGGAAAAAATGCAGAGTACAGCACAGCTGAGCAAGAGCTGGCCATCCACAAAACTGAGTGATTGTGCAAAAAAGACTATTGAGGAAGACCACCAAGAGGCCTATGAGAACTATGATAGAGTTCCAAATTACAGTGGGAAAGACTGATGAGAATGTGCAAACAGCAGCTGTTGCCTAGGTTAAAAAAAACACAGAAGACACATGGAAGACTCTGAAGTCAGCAGGAAGGAGGTTCTATGATCTTAAGGGACCAAAATTTAGCCTTTTTGTCATCATATTAAATGCCATGTTTGATGTAAGATAAACCCTGCACAATATCAAAAACACACCATCCTCAGGGTGAGGCATGGTGGTGGCAGCGTCATGCTGTAGGGATGCTTCTCTACAGCAGGCCCTGGAATGCTTGAGAAGGTAGAGGGTAAAATGAATGCAGCAAATACAGGGAAATCCTGGAGGAAATCCCACACGCAATCTGCAAGAAACCTGCACCTTGGGAAAAGATTTGTTTCTAGTACAGACAACAACTCTAAGAATAAAGCCAAAGCTCATAGGAATAGCTTCAAAACAACAATATAAATGTCCTGGAGTGGTCAAATCAAAGTCCATAGTTCAGTCCAGTTGTGTATTTGTTGCTGTATCCAGCAGGGGGCGCTAGCTCCCTTGCTGGAATAAATACTTGTGTAATTGAGGCATGTTACATAACCCAAAACAATATAGATATGATATTAATAGGCAATACCCCTCCCTTATTGATACTGCGGTAAGACATCACATAAGAGAAATAACATTAAAGTTTTCTTTAATGACGGTTTACATGGCATAACAGATGAGGAAGCCATGACAAGACCTTTCGGGTAGTGGGGGCGAGATGTGTAGAGTCTGCCATTTTTATTGCTGTGCTGGAAGGATTTGATCATTATCTCCCATCCATCTGTCGGCTTCAAAGGTGTGCTGGGAAATGTTCCAAGGCTTTATACTCTTTCTCCATATGCAGGTCCCGACTTAGGTAAATCATGCCATTCCAAACAAGGAAAAGAAGATCCAATATCATGCTGACTCTGACACACAGAAATAGTACAATGCCCATTTTGCAATTGTCCTTAACTTGTCTTGTCTTAAAAAGCTTGCCTAGCAGTTCTAAATGCTGGGCCCCTGGCTTTGTGTTAGCTGTACATGTGGGAAGAAAAGAAAAGCAAATTTAAAATATTTGCACAGAGCACAGTGACATATTAAACTTATATTTTGATTAAAGTGGCTCAACTTGACAAAGGCTCTTAAGTCACATTCAACTTGTAATCTGACAGAGCTGAGTAGTTTTGCAAAGAAGAATGGGAAAAAGTGGCAGTGCCCATATGTGTAAAGCTGATAGAGACCTATGCCTCTACTAAATACTGACTTGAAGAGAAGGGGGAGAATACTTGATGGGATCAGTTATTTAATGTTTTACGTTTGTAATTAATTTAGACCACCCTTCGGAGATCTCTTTACACTTTGACATTAAAGAGTCATGTTCTGTTGATCAATGTCACAAAGCCAAATTAAATTTACTGCAATTTAATGTTGTAGTGCAATAAAATGTGAAAACTGCCAAGGGGGTGAATACTTTTTTTAGGCACTGTAATCTATATAAGAAATACAAAGTAATCAAACAGGGCTCTTACAATGGCTACTGGTGTCACGTCAGTCTGAGAAGTAAGACTGCTACAGAGAAATGGGAGCCAACTTGTCATAAATGGGGGGAATTATTGGCTACAGCATAAATAATTATTATAATATAATATGGCTGCAATCAACAGCCTATCATTGAAAATCTTTTAGTGATTTATAATAGTTATTTACTTTTCTGAATTTTGATATTTGGGTGTGTTTTATTTATTTTATATCAATCTTTAACTGTGCTACTGTCCAAAATGGGTTGAAATCAAAGTAATCAACGTAGATCTCAGCATTAATGTTTGCAGTGCACCACACAGTGCGTATGTCTCTGTTTGGTACGGAATTCGAAAAAGCAAGTTTAGTATTTGTGATGCCCCATCTGTTAGAATAGACAAATGCAATGCATTTTATTATTAAAAATCTTTGTGACGCTCCATCTTTTGGAAAAACAGGGACAGAGCAACACACAGACAGACACACAAATACCTATCCTTTTATTATGAAGGATATTTGTATAAAGCACCTAGAGATGTATTTGCTTATACTGTGTGCAACATAAATAAAGTTTAGTATTTTTATTGTAACACATGTTGCTTGAATTTAGAGAGTCATCATTGGTATCGAGAGATTCAGCAGCAGAGGACTGCAATAATGTATTTATTTAAAAGAAATATTGAAAACGGATGCATTTGGTTTTCGATATGCAAAGGAGGAGGTTTTAAAAGAAAGCCACTGTGGGACCCTTTGGTGTGTTATATTAACATAATATTCTACGCTATACTTAATCCAGTTCAAGGTCCCTGGGGGCCACAGCCTATCCTGGTGCTCTCACCCACACTCCCCACACTTCCACCATTGTAGAATCACCAAGTGATCTAATGTGCATATCTTTGGCAATATGGGAGGAAACCAGAGTGCCCAGAGAAAACTGCACACAAATATAAGGAAGATATGCAGGATTTGGGATTTAAAGTTAGACAGCAGAACGAAGCACCGCTCTACACATAAAGTGTCAAAGAACAACAACAATTTCTTTCTTGTAAAGCCCAAAATCACCCAAGGAATGCCGCAATGGGCTTTAACAGGCCCTGTTTTTGACAGCCCCCCAGGCTTGACTCCCTAAGAAGACCAGAAAAAAACTCACAAATAAAAATGGGGTCAAACAAAGTAGAACAATGGGTTGTAGGTGGGTATTGCACTTGTGTTTTAAAGCAGTAGTTCTCAACCTGTGGGGCAGGCTCCCCTAGGGGTGCGCAAAGTAACAAAAAGAAGGGAGCGAAGATGTGAAAAAAAGAAAACAAGAATCAAAAATATGAAAAAAAAAATCTGTTGAAACCAAAACAAATTAACTTAAACTACATTCTGATACTAGAACAATAAATATAGAGTTAGATAAATGTCGATAAAAGTCAAGTAGGTATAATAAAATATGCATCTACATTTCAAAAAAATGTCAGGGGCGGCGCGATTAAAACTGTTATGAAAACTCGGGTCGCAAATACTTAAAGGTGGAGAAACGCTGTTTTAAAGTTTAGTGCCTTAACCACTCTGCCACAATCCAAGCTGTAATGTTGCACTCTTTTTTCAGAAGACCCTGATGTTCACCTGCTGATGTTGCAGTGTGGGGTTGGAGGAAACTGGTTATGAATACCGAGTCAGTCTGAAGAAGCAGACCCCATTAGCTGGAGTACAGAAAGAGAGGATGTCTAGTGCATTGCTCTGTTTGTATCGTGTCACTATCCTGAAGGACAGTAGCTAAATGCTGGCTTTCTAAACTGAGGGCAAGGGTTCAAATGTGCTAGCAGGCAGTGTGGTGTGGCATTAAAGGCTTTGAATTTTAGACTTCAAACCCTGAAGTTGTGGGTTCATATCTCATGACTGACACTGTGTGACCACGAATAAGTCACTTCACCTGCATGTGCTCTGAATGGAAAAACAAAATCAATGTAACCAATTGTATCTCAAATGTTGTAAGTCACCGTAGATAAATGTGTCAGCCCAATAATAATAATACAGAAGACCTAATAAAGAACACGCCTAACATTTTTTGGGATTAAAAAAAAGAGGAAGATTGTTCTCCTGGAAGCATTTTCCCCAGTCTATGTTTTTTTTTCTTGTTTTAGTTGCTTCAGTTATCCCCATTCCACTCTCTTTACGGCAAGCCTTACCATTTTCTGCCTTTAATTGCTTCTATCTCTTATTTCACTGACATCTACACACATACAGTAATTGAGTTACCTGGGGGAAATGCATGACATGATGTAATTGAACAAAGCAGACAGACAAGACAAATTAACACTTGCAAATACCTGACGACTGAAGCGATTTGAGATCATCTTGCCATTTTCAAAAAAAAAAAAGTTTAACTCCTTTACATTTCAAAGCTTCAGTTTTTCTGTTTGTGTCTTTAGGGTTTCAATTTAAATCTCTATAAAGTAAAATACGTCAGGGACACTGTTAGAATGGTTGCAATGTGGCTATTTCAAGGCCTTGGAAGGTTTGTCCTTTCAACTAGAAGTGATGTTTGTCAGGTCTGAAAACCCAGTTAATGAAACCAATCAGTCAGTTCACCAGAGAAGAAGAGTATCTGATGCCTGATCTACAGCTCGTGTAACATGGCAGAGGGTAGCTGCAGCTTACTTCCATAGTGCTTGCTGACGTTAAAGTCATCCACATGTCTGTGAGTGGCTGCATTAAGCTGCTAAACTGATCATTTTCTTTAACATTTCATCTGTATAATAGGAATGTATTTAAAGTAAGTATTTTAATTATAGTTCTCAGATGAATGGCACATGGGTAGAAACTGGGAAAGTTGCCAACTCATAGCAATGGATGCTACAATATATTCTAAATTCTAGTGCCTTGTATGTGAAGATTGGATGCTTTCCCCATGCTCATTTTTTACTTTCTCGTATACATCGTATAGAGAAAGTATAGGAATTGTAAAAAAAATTCAATCTCAAGATTTTGATGAATCTTGACGCTTTAGGCCAGTGGTCTCAAACTCCAGTCCCGGAAGGCCGTAGTGGCTGCAGGTTTTCATTCTGACCCTTTTCTTAATTTTCCTTTCATTTTAATTGACTTCTTTTTTAAGGTTTGTTCTCCTGAATTTTGTCATCGTTCCTCTGAATTGCTTCATTTCTTTCCTTAAATGGCACCCAAAAAGAAATGAAATGTGAAGTGAGGGAGCCAACAGAAGACCAACTAAGTCAGGGTCTCGAACTCCAACCACTTTCACTCCAACCAGTTGCTTAATTAGGCACCGAGTCTTATTGTTAATTAAACTCGTTCTCTAATTCTGTGGCTTTTTGCTGCTCTCATTGTGCAATAGCAGACATTTCCGAAAGTGTCGATTTCCTCTTTTCTAAGAGCATGCTTAAAATGTTTTGGGGAGCTGAGCAGATCAACATTCCTGAAACCTTCATCACTGTTTATTTTCAGATACTGTATGATAGTCACAGTTTGCTGGTCATGTTTTGGCTCATTTTGTATCTCATTATTGTCTGACTGCTAATTAAGGAAAAAGAAACAATTAAGGGGTCTGAGCCTTCACGAACAAGTCAATTTAAATTAATTCAAAAGAAGTTAATTAGCAGTAAAAACAGGTCACTAATAAAGAAAAGGGTTAGAATGAAAACCTGCAGCCTTTGGGGCCCTCCAGGACCAGAGTTTGAGACCACTGTTTTAGACCTTCTTGAGTCTGAAAATAGCATTTTTGAAATTATGTCTGTCTGTATGTAAACACAATAATTCTAAAACGCTTTGACCTTGGTCAATGAGATTTTGTACACCTGCTTTATATGAAAAATAAAGAATCATATTAACTTTTGGGTCAATTCCAGCAACCATTTAACAGTTTAACAATAATGTGAAAACATTGAACATCCATCCATTTTCCAACTTGCTGAATCCGAACACAGGGGTCTGCTGGAGCCAATCCCAGCCAACAATCCCGGGCAGGGTGCCAACCCACCACAGGACACACACAAACACCAGGGCCAGTTTAGAATCACCAATCCACCTAACCTGCATGTCTTTGGACTGTGGGAGGAAACCCACGCAGACATGGGGAGAACATGCAAACTCCACGCAGGGAGGACCTGGGAAGTGAACCCGGGTCTCCTAACTGCGAGGCAGCAGCGCTACCACTGCGCCACCATGCCGCCCATAACATTGAACATGCCAAGTAAATATAAAGATGTAATGGGAACAATAAACTGCTACATCCCCGTCGTGTTCCTGGTAATAAATTTAATTTGAATTTTATGATATTATTATAATTAAATGTAGCTAAATGACTAGGTGACTATAACTCTTTTTACTTTGCACATAATCTAGGTAATGCATATGTAATCATGAAAAAATTTCACCACCGTTTTCAACCTCCCTAAGTGCAAAAATATCATTTTAATATAAAGTTGACTAGAAATAGAGATAAATGATTGTGTATTGATATTATCAATTAGTTATGATGAGAAACAAAAAGATATGATATTTGAGAAATATTGTGCAACTGGAAGTGGTTCTGATGATCTTTTCCTCTATCTCAGTATACGAGAAAGCCGAGGGGAGCGCACTCCTGATTTTTTTAATTTATTATTATTATCTAGGACTGTTCATTTCAGAGATGACACTGATGTCAACAAGTGTTCCCTGCAAATGAAATCTAAAACAGGGCTGCTTTCTGGAGTGTTGCATTTGTTCTCCCTGAGACAGAATTTCCTAAGAATTCTGGCCAGAATAAAGAAAACAATTAGAGTGGATGGATGGATGCCTTCAAAAAGAATAATACTCATTGCCAGGGGCATCTCTGAATTAAGGGCAGGTAGGGCACTACCCTCTGTCCCACTGCAGATAGCGCTGTTGTGCAGAAATTGAATAGTTAGTGAACTCCCATCAGTAATGTGATGTGTTGTTAAAATGCTTGTAGGAAACTCCCTTAATTTGTCATATTTCACAAGTTATGTGAAATACAAATTATTATCTAGAAAAGTATGCGTTTTTTGATGCCATGAAATGAACAAGGGGATACAAATTGTTTTAAATTTTTTGAAATCCTTTGTAGTAGTAGCACATCCTGTGTAACCTGCTGATCTTGACTGGTGAATGGACAGCAGCTGTGCAACAGACAGGAGGCACCAACTGAGCGAAATGGTGCATAAAAGTGAGCAGGCTAGTGCTGAAAGAATAAAGAACAAAAATCAAAATGAAACAAAGAGATTGCTATTTTGAGAGAATCAAAATGGTGAAGGATGAACTGAGCAGCACCGGACTGCTGATCTGTTTCTGGGGAGCAGGTTGGAGGGCTGAAGGAGCTCCAGGAGGTGGTTGAATGCACAGCAGCTGACGAGGCTGAAATGAAGAGCCGGTGAGAGAGGCTGGTGTCAGAGTGAGTATACCAGTCAACCTTCCACTGACAACACCCAGCTGGTGTTCAAACTGACATTTTTTGGGTCTTTGGGGCATCACTGGTGTTCTAAGCACATAGGAAAAAAGGATTAGAACTGGACTTCTAATTGTCAGTCTTTCCAGTGAAAACCTCCAGGTTTGCTATAGCTGCAGGGTGTTGACAGTCAGTGGTAGGATTTAATCAGGTTTTAAATGCCACGGTACAGATGAGGTTCTTTAGCTGGGATTTGAAGAGACTGATGGAATTTCACAGACACACATGAGAAGTGTCTTGATGAAGTGTGTGTGACGAGACTGGTGCAGTGAAGCTTTGAAAAATGAGAATGATGCTACAAGTTTAAACAGAGGAACTGGGGCTGAAGGGAATTCTAAGATACCTGAGTCAGTGAGCATGTACAGGGCTTGAAGTAAGAGCAATGGTATATAGTTTCATGTTAATCCTTCTATTCGGAGCAGAATATTAAAATACAGCATAGAGGTGAATGGAAATTAAGAAAACAATGCCTGAATCATCCTGAAAATATGCAGATACTGTAGGTAAAGAACGTGCCGCAGGACGTACTTACTGTATTACTGATGTAAGATACTGAGGATGGCTTGCAGCTGTTTACTTACAGAAAGTCAGATGTGAGATCTCAGCCTGTAGTAAAAACTCAGAGGAGCTCTTAAAGGGTAGCCATCACTGCAGTAAAGTTAATATTGGTGTGGTTTAATAATGAAGGAGCCGATACAGAATAATGGATGCACTGTTCCTAGAAAATATTAGGAACTGGAAAGGATTTGCATCTGGTGAAAAAACAAAGTAAAATGTTAAGATTTCCAAGTTAGTTTCATTCATGCCGACATCCATAACCCGATTTTATACGTATGTCGCACTTTGCACTGAAAATGTACATTAATGGAAATGTTAGCAAAGGCTTTATTATTTATTTTACTGAAAGGCATTTTAAACTTCAAAATGAGAGTGAAGCTCTCTGTACTGTACTGTACTGTACCTCTAAATCACAAAACACAAATAATTTAATGTGTACAGTATGTCTGTCTTATGCTTAAACATTCTACATGTTTCAATGGCACAGTACCTTAATGAAGGTGGAAAAGATTCATGATGGTACAAGAAGCCACTACTATCTGGCAATCGATCCCTCAGCAGAGATGTACTGTCTTTATTGAGAGATTGCTAAGAGTGCCACTTACCCCTGCTGGTAACTGTACTCCCTGAAACAGCAGGGCTGGTATGCATGCACAGAATTCTGGGAATTAAAAATCAGCAGTTTTTACCTCTCCTGAACAGCTGCTTACCGGTGACAGAGATGATTGTGTGGGTGCACATGCTGCTGGTTACATTTAGTGACACATATTGTCTTTACTGAGGGATTGCTGAGTGTCACCTCCCCATCCTTATGACTATACTTCCAGAGATTTCACAGTTGGGATACATATTTAGGAGACTAGGAATTTCAAGCAGCAGATCCTACTGGTCAAGATAAAAAGCCAAATGACAATCAAGCTGCCTACACATGCTGCCAGTTACATTATTTACGTTGTACAATATATGCTCATAAAGGTTCAAAATGGTTAAAAACGGTGACTAAATCCATAGTGTGCAGTGCTATTCTTCCCATCAGTGATGGCTGCTAAATTATTCCTCCATCACAAAACTAAAGTGCTTCTTTCATAACCAATAAAAAATGGAAGTGGCTAGGCCAAAGCTAATCAAAATGTAGTTGGAAAAAAAGTTGGGGATTTTATGTGCTTATTCATATCTGAAGAGCTGCCATAACCGAAGATGCACCTGTGTTTTATTAAGCTAAATAAAGAATTTAAATAAAAAATCAAATCCAGAAATTCAATATTCCAAGATTCCAGAAACATTTCAAAATAAAACAAAACTAAATCCAGAAAAATGGAGACTCAAGGGGTAAATTAAAAAAAAAACAAGAAATTCACACAAAAATGGCTAAGAGATCTGTGATTATCTTGCTTGATTTATTTTTTTTTACTCATATATACATTTTTTCTGTGTATTTTCCATCCCAATTAGAGTTTTTGCTGATGCTAAATCAATATATGTCATTAGTTTTTTTTTTTGGAAGTTTATTTAGCATTATAAAAAAAATTTGTATTGCTTCTAACTACAAGTTTGCTTCTCATGGGCACGGTCATTTTAGAGTCTTTAAGTTGTGCCATTACCAAGGTGACTAACCAGAGATGAACGGAGCATGACATCTGTGGAGCAGCAGGATAAAAGATCAACACTGACATCTCATTTCTGTCCAAGAGTGTGTATAAATCCTTTCAAGTACTAGGCCTGTGTTTCTTATTTAGTTCTCATTGTCAAAGATTTCAGCTACATATTTTGACTTCAAGTTTGGGTTTAAATTTGAGCTTTGTTGAAAGGTCATTGTAATCTCCTGGGGCCTCATGCATAACGCTGTGCATAGAATTCTACTAAAACATGGGATATGGACAAAAGTGGAAATGTTTGTATGCACAAAAAAATCCAGATGCATAAATCTGTGTGTACGCCAACTTCCACATTCTTCCACTACATAAATCCCGGTCAGTGTGAAAAGTAACACACGTTACTCCTCCCAGAATTGTACGCCTCTTTGAATATTCAAATTAATATAAATAGCCCTTAAGCTCAACATTCTGTGAAAAGGCAATGACAAAAGCACAGGAGAAAATAGAAGAATTTCAGCGAATACCAAGTGGAGGCAAAGAAAAATGTACTATTTGTTGGTTTAAACAGTGGTATAAACAACAAAAGGAAGTTGATCGAGTGACATAGAGTAGCAGAGAAACTCAAAAGTTCAAGTTCACAAAGTCGCACAGTGCCCGAAATGAAAAAGACGTTGTCAGATATCAAAGTCGCCGTGAAAAGGCGAGGCATAGCCCACCGTCTGAGTATCATATAAAAGCTAATTAGGGTACAGAGAAAAGAAAAAAAAATAGGGACACAGTGGGAAAAAAAGCACAGAACTTTAATCTCGAATTTTACACTTTAATCACGTAGTTTATTTTGTCATTAAAGTAGAACATCATAAACTTCATCTTAAAATCTTTAATTTACTAGTTTCCCAAATAACATCGTAACTAAAATAACACGTTAAATGCTTTGTATTTTATTTGTTCTTCTGTGTGCTCTCTGTGTGTGAATCACACATGCTTCTTAAACAGGTTTTCTCTTCCTCCGACAGGACACAGAATCCATTACATTCATGATATTAGAGCTCTCTGAATAATTTAAATACTAAGATGTATACTTGATATCATTTTCATGATAATAGGAGTTAAATCATGTCATTAAACGTGGGAACACAGTGGCGCAGTGATAGTGACGAGCTGGCGCTTCATCCAGAGATTGTTCCTGCCTCACGCAAGATTCTTGCTGTGCTGTGCGCTACCTTCAATGAAATAATTTATTGCAGCAGTACTGTCTCTTTCAAATGTACTAACCTTCAATTTCTGTCTTTCCTTTTCTTTCAACAAGTAACCAATCGCCACACCATCAGCTCTGTAATAGACGTTAAGCCATCTGTAAGCTGAGAACGCAGATTCTTCAAAACTTTTAAGGAACATTGAAATATCTCCATCTATCCTTCCAGTGTCGCGCCAGCCCCAGCAAGAATACAGCGCGAGGCAGGAACAATCCCTGAATGGGTGCCAGCTCGTTGCTAGCACTGAGACACCGTGTCCTCACATGTTTAATTATTAACAATATAGATTATTTAAATAATGTTAACATTTTATCTGTATAATGTAATAAACATATTTTGCTGTATTTCATCTTAAAAATATCGCCATCATATGTAAATACATGCTTTATAAAGTGGCTCAGGTTGTGCAATATTATAACTATCACAAGTTTACAGTGAGGTAATTGTACTTATAATTATAGACAGTTCTATAAGGAGCACTTGATGGACTGATTGAGTGTGTTTATAGTTCTTGGGATGAAACTGTTTCTGAAATGCGAGGTCAGTACAGGAAAGGCTCTGAAGCGTTTGGTATGTGAGAGCAGTTCAATAGACAGTATGGCTGAGGCAGCGTGTGCTTGACGCTGTATACCGATAATTCTCTTTCCGATCAGCTGCTGTAGAGTTCTGATTCCCCACTCAGATACAGTGATATAAATACTCCGAGTGGTGCAGTGAGAGTAATATGGAAAAAGATGATCCACTGTGGCAACCCCTAATGGAAGCAGCTGAAAGAAGAAGAAGGTGCAGTGAGAGTAACAACACTAAAGCAGCTATGGTATTTTGGCCATTCCATGGACCATTATATTGTTACAGGTTAATTACAATCAGATGCCTTAAACTAATAAACAATATGCAGTTAAATGTATATGATAAGGCCGCGTTAGGGATGTGGATCTAAAAAAGAAAGGGAAACCAAACTGGAACAAAAGCACTGCTTTGACACTAGGTACCGCCGGTTTGCAAAACCAAGCGGAGAACTTGCGTACGCCAAGCATTTAGCTGCCGTGAAAATGTGTGTGGCTTTACGGCAAGTTTACTGTAGGTTTTAAACATTGTGATGTGAGCGTGGAAACGGGCTTGCGCAACATTTTAGTGCGTTCGCACCTTTATACATGAGGCCCCTGGTTATTAAACTTAACACTTTGTTTTCAACTGTGTCTCATTTCCTGGTCTACTCTCATCAAAATGCTGTTTCTTATCCAAATCAGTATAAGGCCAACACGTTTAATATAAAGAGATCAAAAATTCAGCCGAGAAACCTGAGCAGCTAATGCTAAGGCCTCAGCAATGCCTTGCGAGATGCTAGGCTTTTATATAGGCCACACAAGCAGCTTTATAATTGTAGAAACAGGAGGCCCTGCCCCCTTGGGTTAAACATACAAAGAGCAAGAATATAACTGACAGGATTAACAAAGAAAAATACAAAATGATCAATAAACAAGAAAGTGCTAAATATAAAATAAAGTACAAAAAAATAAATTAAGAACAGTTTGTACCATAAATTAAAGAAGAATTTATATAAAAAAACACCCAAATATACAGGAGGAAGGAACAAAAACTGAAGCCAGCAAGGAAGAGGCATAATAGCAGGTTGCTTTTATTCCTCTTTATAGTATGTGTTTTTTTCTCTTTTAAATTACTATATATTTTGCTCTTTATAATGAATTATGTAGGAGTGTGTTTTAAAAATATAGACAATTGCCAAGCTAGAAGATTGTGGGTGGAACAGTTGAAAAGATTACTGTAAACCCACCAAGAAGTCTAGGCGTTGCCCACAAGGGCAAGGTAGGCTGATGTGCCCACCCTGTTAATGGCCCTGGTGGATGAGAAGTGTGTGCTGGAGATCTATAGCTGCATTTAAGTAGTGTGAAAGACGGCCTGTGTCCTTACCCAACTGGGACACCCTTGGAATGTAAAGACTAGGGGAGAGATCTCACCAGAGTGGTAGATAGCAGCAAGCACAGGCTCAAATTCCTTGGGGGCCGCAAGGGGAACTGCAGGATTTCGGTGCTCCTACTCCAAATTCACACAGAAGTGCTGTAGAGTAGCAGTGTCATGTCACTGGATGCACTCCCGGGGATTAGATAAAAGGAAGTCTGCCTCATACGGACGAGCCAGAGTTGGATGGAAGGTGGATGAAGCTTGCAAGGAGGGGTAGAGGAGGCAGTGGAAGAGTGACTGTAAGAAAGAAGACAAAGAGTGTATTATAACAGTTGTCACACACGTGCTTATAGGAGGCAGCTGAAGGGCTCACAAAGGGATAATTTCCTGCCAGACCAGAGGATAGCAAAGTGCACTGATCCTTCCTCTATTTCATCGGCAGACCAACCATGGGAAATTTCACCTAGATTTGAAGACGTCACCTCCGGTTCTGGCCCCCGAGGTTGCGGCCCCAAAGACGTGATTTCTGGTTCTGGGCCCAATGACGTCACTTCAGGTTCCTGCCCTGATGACATCATTTCCCCTGCCTGGCTTTAAAACTGCCATGTTCGCCTATCTTTTTTTGTTCTATTGTTGGACTGAAGTCTGTTGAGACCTGTTGTTCACTGAACCAAACTTTCATCTTTGGCAGCCTATTTCAAGTATATGGGCAGCTGCCCCCAAACCTTTTCCTGTGTTTGTCAAATCCTTTCACACAGTGCTTTATTGTACTTGTGCCTGTGGTGGTGGGAAACACTTAACTCTTTGAGGGCTGAATATTTTCTCCAAAAAACATAGTTTCTGAAAAGCAATGGTTTCACATAAAAATCAACACGAAACATATGTTGCTGCATGCTGTGGCTGCCAGTTTGCCAAGAATGTGCGACAGGCTTGCTGCCTGGCTGTCTTTGTGTTGCTGGGGCAGCAGCAGCGGTCGCAGTGCATTATAATCTGGTTTCTACCTCTTATCATTAAGTGGCAGTCCTCCCTGGCAAACATTGTCAGTACCAGGATTAGCCAGGGACCAATCAGCTGAAGCTGGAACCTCACATTCGTTTTCGATCACTTGTATGAAAATCGGATTCCGACAAGTCATAGTCCAGTTCAGAGATAACAGGCAAAACATCGTCCACTGAGTATTTTGCTTCACACATCCGCTTTGGTCTCTCACCAGATGTCAGTGCCATTTTTGACTTTGTTTGCGCCTTGCTACTTGCACGAGTGCAGCAAATCTCGGTCAAACCAATAAAGCTAGTTACGCTAACTTTCCTTCTAGCAACGAGAGTCCAACTAAAACATAACACTTGGTTTTGTCACATTTTACAGCTGATTACCATCGTCAACTCCTTTTGACAAAAGTCAACATCAGCCCTGAAAGAGTTAAAAAGAAGAGTTTCCTACAATAAAAGACTTTGCTTTTAACAACTATGCCTGCTTATGTTGGGTGTTTGGGGAGCTGGAGCATCTCCCTGGTGGCCACCATAGTTACATTTCACAAATTTGATAACATCTTCGAAAGCTGAGCTAAACATGGCAGGTAGAACGGCTTCCTCCTGGTTCATCACAACCCCACCGCCTGCATTCAAGAGTATTTGGCTATGCTCCACAACTGACAGCACAAGATCGTACACGGCATAATAGCTCCTCTCCTCTGCATTCTGGGGGTCAGAAAAAGGCTTAAGGGGCCATTGTCTGAGTGGGAAGCCACACTTACCTTGCATATGTAATGACGTAATTGCTGATACATTGAATAGTGCAGGGCTTACGGTTACACAAAGCAGCTTCGTCTTTGCTATGTGCTCTTACTGTAATATGAATGTTGTCAATCAGGAAAACTGAACTCTGATGAAAATTGCTATTTGATGATTGGCAACAACATGTTATGCTTGATGTATGCGCACCAACTCCATACAAAAACTGGATGCAGCACCTCAATGTAGTGATGCTTAGCTGAGATATTCCTGACCTTGTGGCCAGTTTCTTGAGAATTGTCAACAAGTAGCCGATATAAACTGACTGTCACATTTCAGCCAGCATTTCCCCTCCGGCTGGGGCTCACAGTTGTGTTTTTGTTTGTATTGTCTAATTTTATTTGTATTTATTTATTTACTTTGTACATTTTTCTTTATGTTCAATTGTAAGGGGTAATGACCTAGGTTATGCCCCTTGCATTTTGTGGGTGGTTCCTCAAGGGGCGGGGCCACTTGCCAGTCACTGCCATGAATGGCCCTCCACCCTATTTATGGGAGGGCCTTCCATAGTTCCTGGTAGTTCATTTTGAATGGAGACCGGAGGGACCGGAGTGTTTCTTGTTTTTGCCTTTGCTTTGTGATTCCCCAGATTTTTGACCCTGTGTTCTGTTTCTCGACAGCGTCTTTGGATTCTGTATTGGGACTGTGTTTATTGATTTTTCAATCTCTGCTCTGTTTTGAGCACACCTTTAGATTCAGATTTGGGATTTGTTTGATGTGTTTGCCTTGCCTCTAAAGGCATCTCCTTTGAGCTCCTTGGAACCTCTTGTTTTGCAGTACCATTTTGAAAATAAACCTTTTTATTTTATAAAGGCTTTTCATGGCCCTTTCTTGTATTTAGTTGGGGTTTAATGGTATTTTCCCCACATAGAGAGCTATTTTTGAAAGTGATTTTTGTGCTTGAGGGACTCCTTAGTCACAGAACTGACAAAAATACAAAACAATCTTCAGTGTAAATACATAGCATTAGCTCTCTTGAAAGGGAACTAAAATACAGTCTATACATCATACTCATCACTGTTGAGATGTAATATGTTTGTCACATCAATTTTAATTGTGACTCAGTGGTATGAATTATTATACACATGATTGATTCATCATTTGGTTGTTGTGGCTGCATTGCCATGCTTGAGCATGAGTGTCGCCATTTCAAGGTTTCTCCAAAATGTTGCATACATGTGGGGCAAACTTCAAGTTTTCTTTTATAAATCCTCACATTTATGTGAAAACTTGTGTACACTGTGGTGGACAGCTGGGGCTCTTACCAGCCGGAATGCCTGGAGCATAGAAGTACTGGGAGAGAGACAGTACCTCCCTTGGGACGAGAGAGGGCAGTCCCCCTGGTTTGTATCGGGGCCACGGCATTGGAGCTTGGAAGCTCAACCCTATTGTGAGGCCCTGGATGGCAGCACTTCTGCCACACTAGGAAGTGCTGCCAGAAGAAGATCCGGGAACACTGGGAGTGCTTCCAGGTGTTCATGCAGCACTTCCACCACACCAGGAAGTGCTGATGGATGATCGTCAAGGAGCACCTGGAGTGCTCCTGGGGGGCACTATAAAAGAGTCCGCCTCACTCCATTCTGGGAGCTGGAGTCGGGAGGCAGAAGGCAGAGTTTGTAGAAGAGGAGTGAAGTAGAAGAGAGGAAAAGAGACAAAGAGAGAGTAAAACGGACTGAGCTTTGATTGGTGATCTATGCATTGTGTGGTGCTGTAAAGCCTTAAAGAAGCATAAACATGCGCTTTGGACTTGTGAGTTTGCGTCTTTGTCTGTGTCCGGGCTGATCTCCACAACGTACATTTCATGGTTTTTTTTGTGCATAAGCAAGCTTTATAAATGAGACCCCTGGTTGTGAGATCATTGATAGCACCTAGCTGTCCAAATATAAGTGAGTGTGTGAGAGTTATAAGTAGTGTGTGATGTGATGTTCTACTTATTGGGAAAGATGAAATCTTGATCCTATCTTGATCCTAGTTCTACTTGCATTAAAAGGTTCTTCAGACTCCACCAATAACAAAGACATTCTTTGGAGCACCCCATGTGTTCTGCATTGTAATCGCAGGAGTGCTGCCAATTCTTTGTTAGACAAATGTTTTACAGTGTATAAATATACAAAAGCATATTTAACACATAGCTGATAACATGTTAATCTATTACAAAAATATCCCTACATGGGACATTCAATCATCCTGTATCATGTTACACAGAGAGAGGCATGATGTTTCATTCCAAGGTCGGGGGCTACAGTAGCTGGAGGGCCTGCACACTTAGATGAACTCATCTACCTTAGAGCAGTTAAACAAAAAGCAATAAAACCGAACAGCTTAACAGACAAAGAATTTTACAGAAAGGTTGTCTTCTACACTATAAGTGAATTGAGGTTCTTAGAAGAATGAAGCTCTTAGTGCAAAGTATGGAAAAAACTAATGTTAGCAATGAAAGTGTATTTATTATTTTTCCTCCAGCAAACTAACAAAATAAAAAAAGCATTTGAAATGATAGCTTCAGAATTTTCCTGGTCAAAATCAGACTGTGATAGCTGCCTGTTCAGTCTTGTAGCACTTGAGCCCCATCCTCTTGCACTCGAGTGCCAGCGTGTATGTTTCCAAAAAAAATCTGCTAGCATCACTTTGTGTAGGAAGTGGGCAGCAGCTAACATGTCGGTGCTCACAGCTGCAGGACTCTAAAGAGGCATCAGTTGAGCTTCATTCAGCTTTCCGTGCCAGTTTTTGGAGTAGTTCTTTCAAAGGAGGTCTCTCTCATTTGCTGGAAGACTCTCCACAGGCCAGCTTACTGAAGATTATGAAGCAATCACACAGTTGTTACTTTGGAAACTGATATTGCTGTTTGATGAAATGGGAACTTTATTAGATAAAGACGTTAAAAGGGAAAACGTAAAGCTTGAAAAGAAAGAAAACCTAAATTTGCTAAAAAGTTGACACCTCCTGTAGGAAGTCACACATATTGCCCTGCTTGACATAAGAGATATGATAGTTTGGACTGTAGTGACTTTCCGCCAAGGACATTACCTAAAATATTTCAGGGCAGGTGGAGTTATAGGTCATGTGACCACCAGAGGACGTTGCAGCACCCCAGCCCCCCGACACCACCTCATAGGCACAAGTCCCAGTTTAAATAAAAGGTTTATTCTTACCTTACACAAAGGCTACAAAAGCAACATAAACCACAGAATTCTTTTCCTTCTTGTTCCTCTCTCCTTCCACTCCTCCAGGCAAGCTTTGTCCTTCTTCCACACATTTCCAGGGGCCTCATGTATAAACAGTGCGTACGCACAGAAATGTTGCGTAAGAACTTTTCCACGTTCAAATCGCGATGTATAAAACCTACACTTGGCGTAAAGCCACGCACTTTTCCACGGTACCTCATACCTTGTCGTACGCAAGTTCTCCGCTCGGTTTTGCAGACTGGTGGCACCCAGCGTCAAAGCAGTGCTACTGTTCCTGTGTGGTTAATCTATTCTTAGATCCACATCCACGACGGCGGCTTTATCAAATACACTGAAATCAACCTGATTGTAATCAACCTGTAACAATATAACGGTGCACAGAATGGCCAAACTATTCCACTGGCATGGCTGCTTTAGCGTTGCTAGAGGACCTCGCAAATGGAAGGCTTAGAAAAGAACGCGTATTCCGAGATCATACTGATTTCTTGGCACATGATGATGACTGGCTTCTAAGTTGGTTTAGATTTCCAAGAGTTATCCTCTTGGAACTGTGTGCTGAACTGGCGCTGAACTGGCTTTACAAAGGCAGACTGTGAAGAATTGTGCTCTACCTGCTCATTTGCAAGTTTTGTCCACTCTCGGGTTTTTAGCCACAGGAGCTTTTCAGAGTGAACTGGCTGACCAATCCGGTATTTCTCTGTCATCACTGAGTTGTGCCATGCCAGCTGTATGGGATGGTATTATCTGCTTGTCAAGCAGATATATAAGATTTCCGTACACTACGGTTGAACAGGCAAACATCAAAGCGCAATTTGCAGCAATGTCCAGTTTTCCCAATGTAATCGGAGCGGTCGACTGCACACACATTGCTATAAAGGCACCTTCACAGAATTTGTGTATGTGAATGGAAAGCATTTTCACTCTATTAATGTGCAAGTCATCAGTGATGCGAAAATCACAACTCATAATTCATTCATCCTGAGACATAGTAGTGTGGGGAACAAACTTGAAAATGGTGCTGTGACGGCTGGCTTCTCGGTAAGATAAGACATTTATTACCATTTTGGTTACAGTTGTACGTTATCTGTACTATGTAACCATATAACACAATTACTTAGGTGACAGTGGGTACCCGCTGAAGACGTGGCTCCTCACCCCTCTCGCCAACCCACTGACTGAACAAGAGCGATGTTATACTGACCTCCACTCATGGGCAGTGGAAGAACGTACTATAAGGCAGCTTAAGGGCCGTTGGCGCTGCCTGAATAAGACTGGTGGAGTGATGCTCTATAGTCCACTGAAAGTCTGTTGCATTGTGCAAGCATGTAGCATTCTACATAATATGGCACTCCTTTGTAACTTGCCGGTACCTGAAGAGATGCGATATGATGAACCTGACCCTGGACCACCAAATGATCAGCCACACCGGACAGTATTACAATGTCGAATGAATGTAATAAACAGAATGTAAAAACAAGTAAGCAGATTCATCATTTATTTTTTCACCAAATCAGTTAATTTTTCGCTAATGTCATGCAATACGGTCTTGATATTTCTTAGTTCATTGGCCACATCTCTCACCACATCCACCAATGCATTTTGTGATTCTAGAACTGCATCAGTCAGTACATGGCCAGATGATCGGCCACCAGTTTCCGAGGCAGGGGTGTGTGAGCAGCTAGCGCCCGAAGATGTGGTCGGCACAGAAGCAGCACCATCATCGCCCGGAACCATGTTCCCCTCATTTGGGTCAGCTTTTGTACTATTGTCTAGAAGTAAATAAACAGTAATTAATACCTGATTGTTTGTCTTATTACTCATGCAAAGTATTTACATGAGTATGGATCATGGTAATCAAAAAAGAAATAAAAACTCACCGGCACCTGCGGTGATCTCAGAATCTCCCTCACCCGCAGGTAGAATGCCGACAATGAGTGTGTCGCCAATTATTGCTGCAACTCGCTGCTCAAATGGTGTGAGCTCTGGGAGTTCAGTGCCTCCTCCAGTGGAGCTAACATGAAGATGATGAGCTGCCACTCTCCTTTTCATGGCAACTTTGATGTCTGACCACTTCTTTTTTAATTCGCTCACAGTACGATCTTCTGCCCCAGCACTCTTGACTGCGTCCGCCACGCTATGCCACTCCATCACTTTCCTTTTGTTGCTAATGCCACTTCCTAGGTTGCCAAATAAAACATTTTTCCTGGCCTCTATTTCAGCTAGCAGGACCTCCATTTCACATTCGCTGAAGTTTTTTTTTTTGTTTTTTTCACGTGCTTTCGCCATTGTCTTGCTGAAGCGCTGAAGGTAAGGGGCTATTTATATTGATTTGCATATTCAAAGAGGCGTAATTCTGGGAGGAGTTGGGGTGGGGCAGTAAGCACGTGCACGTGCATTAATTTCCACGCTGACTGGGATTTATGTAGCGGAAGAACGTGGAAGTTGGAGTACGCACAGATTCCTGCATCTGGAATTTTCTGTGCGTAAGCACATTTCGGCTTTTGTGCTTACGCCATGTTATAGTTTGAATTCTACGCACGCCGTTATACATGAGGCCCCAGCTCACCTGGATACGGTCAAGTAGTCTCTTTTTTTTTGGACTTGGGAATTAAGTACTTCCAGTGCTAGGGCATAGCCCAATGGAATTACTTCCGGGTCAATTAGAAGTCCCAAAAAGTAGGGAGCATCCCCAGGTGGCACCCACAGAAACCAATGATAATATCCTAAAGGACTACAGTTCCCAGCGAGCCTTACAGGTGTCTGCACAGGTATTGTCGCCCAGGGAGGCTGCCACCTATTGTGTTGGGAGAGCATGCAATCCCGCCAGGTTGTCTTCCCCTGTCCTTCGAATAAAGTGGCTTCCCGGATAGGTATTGTTCATTGGTTCAACCCTGCCGAGATGCCAGTGAACCCATTTCCACACTGCCGTCTTCTGCCTGTCTTCTGGATGGTGCAGGATGCTTGTCACCCTGTTTCTTGTGCCATTGTAGGGCTGGCCTCCCATCCAGTTAAGAAACCATACCCCATCCCATCCAGGACACCTGCCCATGTGTGCCATCCATCACAGTTATTAGTATCTGTAGAGAGGCTGTGCAGTATTTTATTGTGTAATATGTGGAAATAAGTTCATGTCTGTACTGCCAGAGCTGTTAAAATGGCAGGTCACATGGGGTATGAAGGGAACAGGAGATGAAAATGCAAACAAAGAATGAACCAAAGTTAAAGCCAGGAAGTCAATCAATCAAGTCATTAATCACAAAACACGAAGCAAGAATTGCAGTCCAGAACTCATAGCAAAAGATTGAAAGTCTGTAACTATAACAGAAGAACACATGTTAAGGTTTGTTACAATATCCAGAATCTTGGACAAGGAGGAGCTTAAGGCAGCAGCTTTTAAATACACACGATGATGACGTCACAAAATGCAGCTTCTGGGACATGCCTCTTAGCAAAGTGTCATTGTGTCCCGATGTCTGGTACCTACAAATAACAATTTGGAAAATTACACAGCATAATGCTAAACTTCCAAAGTTTTATTAAAAGGGTATGAGGGAAACACTGATCTATTTGAATCCTCAATATTTAAAAACACCCTAGAAAACTATGAGAAGCTTATGAAAATAAAAAAAATGAATAAAATCTAACAAATTGTAGCAATGACCAAAGGGAGAAAGCAAGTGAATTATGTTGTGAATCATGGTCTTCAGTGTCCTTTAACTTTTTTTGCAAATTTTATAAAATAATGGATGCCATAGGCTGTAAAATGGTGCAGTATCTTACATGTGTAACACTAGGGAATGAGACAAGGGAAGAGTTGGGGCACCTCTATAATAAACCCTGTTTCAATGGAGCAACAAAAAAGGAAAAAACAGTCACAGTAACAAAGTAACTTAAAGATGGAGAGCCACAGTGTATTTACGTAAAGGGTCAGGCCTTATAAATGTCTCAAGGTAGGAGCTCCGTCTTCTGTGCTCAGGGGTCTGTTAATGAAAGCCTTCCTGTGGTGTGAGGCTGGTTTATATATTGTGATATCAGGAAGCTACAGGACTTTTAGGGAAATGAGACAAGTGTTCTTAGTAAGTTTCTGAAGGCTCTTCAGGATTATGGATGAAAAGGGAGAAGGTATTAGCGACTGCATTCTCTTTGAGCTGGAGTGGTACTGCTTACCTTATTGGAGCCCTGCATGTGTCCCCTAAGTGCTCTTGTCTGACTACTACTACCACACAACTCCAGGAGACCATGTATGAATGTCAGCCTGATCACTGCGTGTCTGAGTTTATCTCCTGGTTACTACGG
The DNA here is from genome assembly GCA_026402145.1 of Polypterus bichir lapradei. Classification (NCBI taxonomy): domain Eukaryota; kingdom Metazoa; phylum Chordata; class Cladistia; order Polypteriformes; family Polypteridae; genus Polypterus; species Polypterus bichir. The sequence goes on from JANRMT010062841.1 coordinate 35,946,156, forward strand.
TTTCCTCCTCTGTCAGAAATGTAAAGATTTGGAATGCCAAAACCAGAAAAATGAAGAATTATACAACTAAACTCAGTATGTGAACCAAATGTGAAATGAGAAGAACCAAGTCCAAAAGTCTATTAATCAGAGAATCTGTAAGCAATGCACTTGTGAATGATTTATTCACAAACTCAGACAATGACTGAAAAGCAGCACTGGCTGTACTTTGAGAGGAGGCTTCTGAGACACATCACCTGGAAAAGAGAGGACTGCATCTTAACAACAAAGACATAAAATGGCTGCACCCATTAAAAAAACAGATGGTGTTGCAATAGAACAAAAACATAATGGTAAATTAAACCTAGAAACATTAAAGCAAAACAAGGGAACAAAGTCAAAGTAAAACGGGAAGGAGCAAGATCCAAAATCTTAGCAAAAAAACACAATGTCACTGAATGAAACTATCGGAATCCAAGAAGAATGCGAATGTTAGCAAAAATCATAATCTCCAAATCACAATGACACACATGCTGTCAAATTTAAATTTAAATTAGTATGGTGGACCAGAGATGTGCGTGTATGTTGTGATTCCAGCAGGTTCTCAGGCTCTAACTGAGGCAGCCATGTCATCTACACTTCAGAAGAAATCATCCATCTGAAGCTGAGCATGTTCAGGCCAAGACAGATCTAAGAAATGCTTGTGTTGGTGTTGGAAGAGGTGTTGGTGAGGCCATCAGGGGGTGCTTACCCTGTGGTCTGTGTGTGGATCCCAATGCCCCAGTTCAGTGACAGGGACACTGTGATGTGAAAATGGTGCCATCCTTTGGATAAAATGTAAAACCGAGCTCCTGACTCTCTGTAGTCATGAAAGATCCCTGGGCATCCTTCGTAAAGAGTAGGGTGTATCCCAATATACAGGCTAAATTGCCCTCAATTTCTTAGTCATTCTGGCCCCCTTAGCATTCCCTATCCCTTACTATCTTTCTTTCTCACCACTTCACCACCTAACAGCTAATGTGTGGTGAGCGTACTGGTGCAAAAATGGCTGCCGTCACATCATCCAGGTGGATGACACACATTAGTGGTGGTTGAAGTGGCTCCCCACTCATTAGGAGAAAATACTTTGAGTAGTCAGAAAAGCCATAAACAAATGTGAAGAATTATTATTATTATTAAGACTCCAAAATCTACACTCAGGTTTCTCCAGCTTCTGAAAAACAATATCAGCCAATTCTCCAGACTCAAAATTAGGTTTCAACCTATAAAGACAAAGAGGAAAATGGCCAAGGAATGCTAAAAAAATATCTAAAAAATCACCAAAAGGCAGGAATGGTACTTTAAAACCCCATTATAATTAGAGAATATATTTAACAAAAATAAACAGTAACCAAAGCACAGGTGAGTCAAAACAGGCGATACCTGAAAGCAAACCCCAGCAAGCAGAACCTTGCTAAAATCCAAAATTAAGAAATCAAAGTTCTCAAATAAGAAAAAATCCAAAAGCAGCAATCACAAAAGTAATCCATCATTGCATCCTAGAGCCAAACCGAATGCAAACGATCAGTCGGTCAGTACAATGTGCTTTACTATCTCCAGAACTCCCCGCGGTTCTTGTCCTGTCAGCCATGGTGCGACTCTGTTTGGCAGTGCTTGCCATGAAGTGCTCTGCTATGTTGCTCAGAAGGATGTCAGACAAAGAGTGTATCCATGTCACAGCTTGCCATGAGGTACGTTGCTACCTGCTGTGAGAAGGACCCGAAGGTCAATCTTGTGGTTGCACAACACACACTCGTATTGCTGCTTGTTTTGAGGCACTCTGCTGCATTTATGCCTACTCAGAAAAGCCCAGTTTCATGGCTGAGGTCACCAACATATCCAATTCATGTGTAGTGTTACACATATCAAGGCATAAACTTTTAATCAAGACCATGATCAAGCTTCAAGCCCCAAGGGTTCATACGTTTTTGTGTGAAAAACAGACACCATTAGCATGATAGATAAAAAAACAAATTCAAAACAGGATGCAGTGCCTCAGAACACCCAAAGTGGGAACAAACAAAAATTTAAAGAAGCTGAAATGAGCACTCAGTCATGTGATGATTAATACTTTGTTTTGTAGCTTTCCAACACAGATTTTCAATATGGATGAATCTAGAAACGTATTTTGAACATCAAGGATTTTAAATACTACAGTGGAACCTCGGTTCACAAAAGGATCGGTACATGTACAACTCGGTTTACGACCAAAAAGTTCGCCAAACTTTTGCCTCGGTTCACGACCAAACACTCGGTATACGAACAAGCCAGTTTCCCTTTAGGTTTGTACATGTTCAGTCTTTCCCTGTGCATTTCCTGTGCAGTGAGCAAGAGAGAGAGAGCGCGACACACACACACAGGCGCACACGCGAGAGACACACACACACACATACACACACACATACAGGCGCACAAGACAGAAGCACACACACACAGGCGCACGAGACAGAGGCACACACACAGGCAAGCGAAACAGAGGCACACACAGAGGCACTCCAGGCTCGCGAAAGAGACACACGCACATACATACAGGCGCACAAGACAGAAGCACACACACACACAGGCGCGCGAGACAGAGGCACACACACAGGCGTGCGAAACAGAGGCACACACAGAGGCACTCCAGGCTCGCGAAAGAGACACACGCACACACAAAAGAGAGAGAGAGCGAGTGAGTGAGCAAGCGAGAGAGGGAAGGCTGGACGCATAAGGTAGAAAAGGCTTGTTTTTGTTTTCAGTTCTGTTTACAGCGATCCGTTCATGGCGTGTATTGTGGCAATGTTACTTTTCTTGGTGGTTTATTAAATTACAGATTTTTCAAATGTTCATTTTTTCCCCTGTGCTTAAAACTCATTTAAAAAAAGTGCTTTTAGCAAACGGTTCCTAGCACTATAGCACAAACTCTTACAATTTTAGTTTTCTCTGTTGTTCAAGGTTTTCTCAGTGTTATTCAATGTTTTTACATTTAGTTTACTATTACGCTGTGAATTCTATGGTGTAATTAACTATATTTGTGCTTAAAAATTAAAAAAATATATATTTACATACAGTTCGTACTGTCTGGAACGGATTAATTGTATTTACATACAATCCTATGGTGGAAATTGCTTCGGTTCATGACCAAATCGGTTTACGACCAGAGTTTTGGAACGAATTATGGTCGTGAACTGAGATTCCACTATATTTTTTATTTTATGATAAAAAGAAAAAGTGAATATTTACAGTTTTGCCGCAGCACCATATGTGTTTCTTACAAGCAGCATTAGTTTAGGAGTGACCACGTCAGCTGTTGTCTTAGCGATCTATCCCAGAACACCCAAAAATATGCAACGCATGTCATTATCAAAAAAAAAATATGAAGAGCGACACTTACATCTTTTTTGGACCTGAATATTGGACAAAAACAGTATTGCCATGTGACTCTAACCCTTGTTAAAAGACATCCTTGAATTCAAATTACTTTGTTTCTTTTGACCTTTGATTTTGCATTGCACTGCATTTTAAAGTTGACAATCGATCAGCTGGTATTCTTTGGTTATGACCCTGGCACAAACTTCTGACTATGTGCTAATCTGCTGATCCCTTTTCATACAAAAACACATTGTCTTGTTCTGAGTCAGTATACAGTACATAACAGTCATTGAGTGTAAGAGCCATTTGCTAGTTATTTAAGTTATATGAAGTTAAGTTGAATTGAATTGGTATATTCTAGCTATTTCTAGCCTTTCTGACTAAACATTATTCTCAGTTAGTGATCAGCCTTGCCAGGTGTAAGGTGTTAAGGGCACACGGTTTTAAACTGTGCTTTGTGTGTTTGTGTGCCATGTAACATGAAAGACAAAGTACTTAATTGAATGTTCTGTGCCGTACGTTTAAAGCATACAGAAGAAGAAGTAAAGCATCTTTAAGTATAGAAACAACTAAAGTTTTACAAGAAAAGCTAAGTTTAGAGAAGATAACATTTTGTTTAATTTTTTGCCTTTTATTCTACGTGTGTAAAAACCTTTTTTCTTTATTGTTGTGTGGATTATTTGCTTTGAATTTTCACTAAATATTTTAAAACAAACTTTTGGACTGAGAGATTTCTTTCGGCACACGTTTTACCTGTGCTTGAACAAAACTTACACTCCTACAGCTACATTGAGTGTTGCGATAATTTGTAAGCATCATTTGAATTCTCTGGTTCCTTGTTAATTTTTCCCTCAATTAATTCCAATCTTAGATTATGGATTTGTTTGCTTTGGATAGCCTGTTTGGCAAACGCTTTTTAATTCTTTCTGTTCTTCTTTTTCCTTACCTTGCCTATGTGAATAAAGAAGACGTAACCACTGAAAAAGAGCTAGGAATACCAATGTGATAGCCCGTATACTTGAAGAAACTAACAAGATAAACAACAATCGTCTTTACAGCCTTGCGTTCACAACAGAACTAACTGAAGGTAAAGGGGATGAGTGGTGGTTTATATGGAGGATAGGCTGGAAGGGGTGCCTCCAGTACAGCGGAAATTGGTAATGACATCAGTAATGGAAAAGTCATCAGTCAGCTGGTCTGCAGAGGGAGAAAGAGAGAAAAGATTAGAACACTGTGCCAGTTCCTGCTTGGTGGGTAATTACACTTATTCGAGCTCATAAGCTGTCTACCATGTGCATGACACGTGTTTGTTGTTATTTTTTTTATTATTTACTAAATCCTTGAATTGTAAAGCTTTTGGTTTAGTTTTTGTCCTAAAGACCAGAGGTTCTCCCATGAAGGGCATTTTTGAGTATTATTGAAATGATCTGAACTTTCAAATCCTTGGGCCCATTTTAGGACTAGACAGCCTTGAAGAGTGGGGCCTATCTGGTAGGCCCAGGCCTGCATTTGGGACAGGTGTGGCTGTTTTGTTTAGTTTTTTGAGGCCTTTCCTTTATGTATTTGTGGCTGGAACCTCAGCAGTTAATACAACGGATATAAAAAGAACGCATTAAGTAAGAGTGAAGGGTAATGACAGTGAAAAGTCAGAAGAGGACTGTAGGTACCTGCTGAATTGTCAGTAGATGTACATGTTACAGAGTTAAGAACAAGAGATAAAAACACCAAGGAACAAAATAGAGGCACTGGGACTTTTACTTATCTACTGACTCATACATTTGTTTGTACTTGTCAGGGTCACTTCCTTATCTCTATCAAAAGGCTCAAAATCTATTTGCAGAATTCCTAGGGAGTATCAGGTTGGATAAGAAAAATAATCCTTTCAGCTGGCTGTGTCTGCCCTGAATCTCCTGGGCATCCTTACTAGACGTTCAAACCCCCTCAACTGCCTTTACTTGTTCCCAAAGTGCAGCGGCTCTTCTATGAGGTCCCCAGCAGGTCATTTCTGTCAGTTGTATGTACAGATCAATTCAAATAAAATTCTTTTAAGAAATACTCAGCAAAATCACTGCTTGGTGATGGTGTGAATCTGATTATGGATTTTTACAGGAACAATCCATTTGCATTTAACAAGCCCAAGAGCACCAGTGCACTGTAAACTCAAATTGACAGTGGTTTGTGACAACATCTGAATTTCAAGAGTAGCACTTGCTAAAATATATTTCACAAAATGAAATTTCTGACATTCTATTAGCTGACTGGTCCTGTCACAGAGGGTGACAGATGGGGGGTTCTAATTTATTTCAATGCTGTGTCAGAATTATTCATTTTGATTTTAATCATGAGTCAGATGCCCTTTATTTTCATGTTCACTTGGAAATTATTTTTATGCATTATTTTTTAATTTTATTCACATGTTAGAATGTCATTTTTTTTTTTTCTGAGGTGTATCATAATGGCTTCCCTTATGATAAAAATCTGCTTCTTCATTTTTTGTCCCATCTGTAAGAAAAAAAAGTCTCCAATTCAGCCAAAGAGATCATAATCTATCAGTAAGATTTCCCCAGAGCAGAGATGGCACTAAAATGTAGAACAAATATTGTCTAGGAAGTGGAGTGATTACGCTTGAGCTGGAGAATCACTGATTGTCTGTGACACTGAATCAGAAAGAGGTGCCCATCAGGGACTACATCATGTGAGGAGCAACTAAGCATCAAAACTGGATGGAGTGGTTGTCAAACAGGATATACTTCTCTGCTCTTCTTTGGTGTAAATTGATAGGTGCACAGTTGTATTCACAACATGGTAGCGCCTCACGGTGGCATGGTACCACCTCACCCAATGAGAGGGCAGCAAGGTGCATAGTCAACAGATTAAAAGTTACAATACTGGAATGTCTAAACAGATGCTCAGGAGTGATCTCCCCTTGACTTTCTTGTATACTCGGGCATGGGGATGGATATTTGAGGAGTAAGCCGCAAGACAATTATTATATTTTTATATTATGTACATTAAAGAACCATCAACAACAAATCAAATCGAATTAATTATTGTATTGAACAATTATTATAAAGTTGAATAAATCGGACTCTGCAGCTGCACAAATTAAAAAGTACCACTTCTGGTTAGCGGAAATAGCTCTAAAGTTGACAGAAATCTACGTTTTGTACCTAATACTTGTATGCAAAATATGATTGATATAAATGAAATCGTACTCAAGTTATCGTGTTTACGTACACACACAGACATAATTTTAAAAACGGCTCAGGGAAGTCTAAAACGTCGAGATTCATCAAAATCTCTAAATGGAATTTTTGGATGATTAAAATACTTTCCCTACGAGAAAGTAAATAGGACTCAGGGAGGTCTAAAACATCCAGATTCATCAAAATCTTGAGGTTGAATTTTTGGACGATTACATTACTTTCCCTATACTTTGTATACCAGAAACTAAAATGCAAACAAAACAGAGTGGAAACTTTTTGAAAAACACTTTTATGTATCATGGGGTGGAATTTCTTACCTAAAATGACGGCAAAGATATTTTACACTGTGGTCGAGTGAGAAATAAGAAGTTGAAATGATAAATATTGGGGTACCAACCCAGTCGTTTTTATTTAATCCAAAGCAAATTTAAGACAAAATAGGAGCTCTGTAGTGTGAAACAGAAATCAAATTAGACAAAATAAAGACACAATTATTGTTTGTTGAAAGGTTTATTTGGGAAGTCACATCCTGTGGTGTACTCTGCTTCTGACGACCCTGTAATTTATTGGTTGGAGACTGGAAGTGGCGGAGTCATTTGCTGTCACTGGGCATTGTCTTGGCACTGTGGAAGGAACAGAAAAGGACATGATTAGATCCAGTGCCCCCTCTCATCCCAGAGTGGTATTACATACCTTAGATGAGCCCGGAGGGTGATCCATTGATGCGCAGTCATGACAGCACATATCCGTAAAGGAGGAAAATTTCCAAACAGGATGGAAAAAATAAATTACTAGCACCTTCCTGGGCTGCACCTGCACAGATTCAAGTTGCTGCTGTGGTGGCTTGACTACAGGGCCACACACTACCACTCTTTTTTCAAGTTTTTACCTCTGTCTCTCTCTGCCTAGTCCCGCGAGGAAAGATGTGATTCTCAAGTGAGAATAAACATCTGGGGACAACCTGTTAAAAAGTGTGTAGTAAATTGCAGCAAAATCCTTTGCAACAAAGTCTACACCCACAGAGCTTGTTCCTAGATCCAGTTCCACCAGTCTGTGCATTTTTAAACCACTGCCAGGGTTTCAGGGAGAGAGCAAACAATACTGAAAAAAAGACTTGACAATGAGAGTAAATAAAAAGCTCAAAATACAGTTATATCCATTCAAGGTAAATGAAGCTTCATAATCAATTAACACATTGTAATGAGCGCTGCAACAGAGGAGACAAACAGGCATACATGTAGACCACCCCAGCTACTGGGCTCCACATGTTTGACAAATTCTTAACTATTGCATCACTATATGGCAAAACAACAACAACAACAACTCCCTGAGTCTAGATAAACATTGTGGTCAATGGCTGTCCACCATGTTAAAATGGCACGGCTACTTTGTGATGGCATGTTTGCATTTCTAAATAGACAGTAATGTTAAATGTCTTTAGTTAATCGTTTAGAATGTGCAGTCATAAGGCAGATGTTGTGCAGCCTCATCTGTGCATCTGCTGGTGTTGTTAGGTAGTTTTGTTGATTCGGGTGTTTTGAGCACTGAAGTCTGTATCTCCTGTGGCTCTCTTAACCGTAGTTCTTTTAATGGAGTGTGACACACTATATTATTTCAAGTACATATTTTTGCAGTTCATATTTTCATGAATATCGCTGATAATTCTTTCAAGTTTACTCTTGCATTATTGTCGTATAGCTGAATAACAGAAAGCACACACAGCATGTTTACCTTTCATCCCTTGATGCCATCTGATGACAATGTATAATGTAATGTTACAGAAAGGCTTTTCCCTTTCATCAGGTTATTTTTTTTTTACATGCAATGTGTTCTCTGCTCATACATCACAGATTTATGTGTCTAAAATGGGTATATTTTAGGAGACTTTTCTACTGTAGATGGTTTAACGTAATCAAAAGCTTGCTGTCTGTTACACCAGGCTAACAAGAGCACCCCAGCTCTTTGGAATTCAAAATCCCCGCCCCTACTTTGACTGCCGCCTTCAGGAACCGTTGAATTGGTTTTGAAATGTGACACTCAGTGAGCTGTCTAATTGCTCCCACCGAGTTTTAAGCACAATTCACTCACGGTTGTCTCCAGATAGATGTATTATACAAGATTACTGTCTACCTGCCTCAGACTCTGACTTGCCTTCTTCTTACCATCTGTACCTTTTCCCCAGCTCACCACATGCTTTTAGAATTATTTAGCCATTTAAATTACACTCAGGGGTTAATTCCAGTACATAAATTGAAATCACTTCAGGGATCAAAAATGCCCTCTCAAAGTGGTCAGGTAATCCCCCAGAGCTTCCTCTTGTAGACGCTGATATCTCTGCATCCTTGAGATGCAAATCACACTTAAAAGGCTAGGCACTTATTTTTGGCTCCCATGTTGCATGTCAAAAAGGAATCCTCTTTTTCCTCATTTGAATCCTCTGCTGTTACTTAACTTTCTGGGGAGTCCTTCAGTCATCCCAACTGCATTTCTTGACCCCCCTGCTGAGCTTCAGCCAAGTTTTTTTTTTGCATTTGTTTGTTGTTTTATTGTTGTTTTTATTAGTTTTCAATTATTATTTCTTCATGTCATTTCTGTTATGATTGCTTGTGATTTAACATTTATGCTCTATTGCTTTAAATGTCCTGACATTCCATGTACTTTTTGGGTGATTCCCCAAGATGCAAGACCCATTGCTGCTGAGGCCTCCACCCTGGCTTTATATTCAGCCTGAGAAGCAGCCTCAGTAATGCTGCATTGACGTTATTTTGAAGTTCTTTTTGAGTATTGCATTCTATTTGCTTTTAATGCTTTTTGATTTTTTTGCTTTTGTCTTCGGATTTTGAATTACGGTTAGTGTATTGGGAGGAAGTATGACTGGGTGAGCCTCTTCTGGGCTGGCCAGTGAAGGTCCTGTGGCCTCATGCATAACACAGTGTGTAGAATTCACACTATAATATGGCATACAGACAAAAGCAGAAATTTGCTTACGCACAAAAAAATCCAGATGCATAAATCTGTGCGAACACCAACTTCCACGTTCTTCTGCTACATAAATCCTGGTCAACGTGAAAAGTAACGCACGTGCACACGCCTGCTGTCCCGCTCCATCTCCTCCCAGAACTACACCTTCTTTGAATATGTAAATCAATATAGCTCAGCGTTCTGTGAAAAGGCAATGGCAAAAGCACGGGGGAAAATAGAGGAATTACAGAGAATACCAAGTGGTATAAACAACAAAAGGAAGTTGATCGAGTGACACAGAGTGTCGGAGAAACTCGAAAGCTAAAGTTCACAATGTCACACAGTGCCCGAAATAAAAAAGAAGTTGTCAGATATCAAAGTCGTCGTAAAAAGGCGAGTCATAGCCCACCGTCTGAGTGTCATATGAGAGCTTATTAGGGTACAGAGAAAAAAAAATAGGCACATAGTGGGAAAAAAAGCATGACATGTCAACTTTAATCTCGAAATTTCCACTTTAATCAAATAGTTTATTTTGTCATTAAATTAGAACATTATAAACTTCATCTTAAAATCGCTTAATTTACTAGTTTCTCAAATCCCATCGTAACTAAAGTAGCATGTTAAATGCTTTGTTTTGTATTTGATCTTCTATGTGCTTTATGTACACTACGTGCTTCTTAAACGGGTTTCTCTTCCTCTGACAGGACACAGAATCCATTACATTCGTAATATTACATCTCTCTGAACAACAACAATAACTTATATTGTAGAGGCAACTCCTGTACTGGGCCACTGCAACTACACAGAGAGTAAAGTGGCCAGAAAATAGAAGGCTGATTGTTATTGGTAGAAGGTCAAGGGTCAAGCCTGCTAGGTTGTGATTAGATTTAGGAAGTTCATTTACACTGACAGTACCAGGGTTGGTTCACAGATATACAGATGTATACTGGGCCGTTTAAAGTTTAGGCTGCATCTTATTTCTTCATGGTCAGAACAATCCCTTATACCATAAAAAACAAAGAAGAGAAATAATTAGAATAGCTACAGTAACTAGGCATGTAGTGGACTGATCCAATTGTTCTTGTACTGCAAAGCAATGGGACAGTTTGCATTTGTAATGATTATCAGTTCTTTTTTGAGGCATACCCTATTCCACTTGTTTTTTGCCCTGGCTATGGGCAAAGCCTTCACAAAACTGGACATAACCCATGCTTATCAGCATTTGACACTTTAATGAAAGCATACAACAACAATAATGATTTGGGGACCCCATGCAATTGGCAGGGTAAAACAAACAGCTTTTAAAGTTGCAATTGAGAGAGGCCACATGAAAACTGAATTAAAGATGGCAATGTTCCGATGCCATGCAGGAAGGGGTGGATCCATGATGGTGGACAATGGAAGTAACGTCAGTGATGGAATGTCAGTTAATCGACAAGAACAACAATAACATTTATTTATATAGCACATTTTTATACAAATGGTGTATCTCAAGATAAACAGAGAAAAGTTTATATGAAATAAAAAAGATTAGGCAATACTAAGTAAGAAAGAATAAAGTAAGGTCAGATGGGCAGGAGAGAGGGAGAGGCTGGGAGCATGTGCTGATTACAGTGCATTGACACACCCACCACAAGAGGAACCAACCAGATTAAGATCTGAGTGCAGCCATGCAACACCTCAGGACCACACTGAAGAATGTAAGGATTTTCACAGTGGCTGGAGTGCCAATCCTTCTTGCAGGGCTGGATGCAGATTAACGTCATACCCAGGATGGAGCAATAGCAGGTTAAGGGCCTTGCTCAAGGGCCCAACAGAACAGAGTCACTTCTGGCATTTTACAGGATTTTAACTGGCAACCTTCCACATGCAGGTGAAAATCCCTAGCTTCAGAGCCACGACACCGCCTACACCAAGAGAACACAAAAAAAAAAAATAAATAAAACTCCAGATGTGTTAGGGTTCCAAGGCCAAGAGACTGCCCAGCCGCCACTGGACATTCTATCTAACATAAATGATCTCAATCAGTCCTTATGACTTTCAGGCCTCACATGAAAGAATTTGATGATGGTGGTTCATGTGGACATCTGGCCTTCAATCCATCAATGTAGGGACTGCATGGTGTCTTGATCAGGTGGTGGTGGCATAGAATGCCATCACAGAAAACCGGGAAAAGAACAGCAGAGAATAGTAGGGATTGCGGGGCCTTGATAAAAATGATAATTCAATGCAAATACAGCTTAACAGGGATGCGCTAAAATGTAGCTATATTAGCCTGGCGAATCATTTCTAGTTCTGCAGAGAGAGGAAAAGAGAAGGCATTAGTCAACAGCGCCAACCCATGGTTTGATGGGAAAATATTATCACCAGAGCCCTTAAGCTGTCTACCATGCACATGCATGTGAAAATGTTGAATGATGAGTCACAACAGCATGTTACACTGCAAAAAATCAAATCTAATGCTCAGGATTTTGTCAGAGGTCATTTTGAAAAAGTAAGGTTCGTTCACCATTGTAGTCTAAATGTTGAATGGGAAACTGTTATGCTATTCACACTCAATTTGTGTCCGATTCTAGTCAAAGAGACCATTCAACAGCAACGTCAAACCCAGTGGTGTGGTGAGGTGGCATAGTCAGTCATACTGCTAATGCAATGTGTAGCTAACAATTTTCTTTATCATTGGTGATACTTAACTACAAAAAACGAAATCTAAGCAAATGTAAAAGTATTTATATCATGACATAAAATGTTGTTTTCCTTATTGTAAGAATTATTGACTTATCAAAAAATTTGTATGTATGATAATTTAGTTTACTTTAAGAAATTTTGCCTAGTAAAATTTGTTTAGCCCATTGGTAGATTTTTTTGCTAAATAAAAGCAAAACAACTCCTGTTTAAATATTTTTGTCTTGTTTTTCATATGCATTTTTGGCAATCTTTAAGGTGTTCTCATTTCTCTGTCAGAGTTCCTCCCCGGTTGGGATTCAAATTCACGTTTTATGTCTCTTTTATTCAGTGATTTATGTTGTCCTTCTGCATATTTCTTTGCTTTTGATTTTGTTTATGTGTGTAAACTGCCTGTGTTGTAGTCCATGTGTTTTGTGGGCGGTTCCCCCAGAGGTGGAGTAACCTGCCAATCACAACCAAGACCTGCCCTCTGCCCTATAAATCTGGAGGGTCTCCCACAGTTCCTGGTGGTTCTTTTCAGATGTGTCTGGGAGTGATGAGATTAATTGTGTTTTGTGCTGTGTTTGTGCCATTGGAATTTTGACCTTCATGCTTTATGCTTGACTAAGTTTCTGGATTACTGTTTTGGGATTCATGTGCATTGGATAGCCTTAGTGTTTTTGGGTAATTCTTCTGCTTCTTGTTCTCCACAGTGCTTCATTGTTACTGGAGAACATTTTCTAAGGAATAATTCTTTTTAATTCTAAAGACTCTTTCGTTTTTCCCTGTGACAAGCTGGGTTTTGATGGTGATATCTCCCTCCAATGGGCATTTTTGGAAGTGTTCCTGGACTATCAGGGGATCCTTTAATGCTTATTGTTAGCTGAAAACTGAAATCTTACTCTGATACTATGGAATATACAATAAATCAGCTATGGAGAATGCTATTACTTAGGATATGCATGTCTTCAGAAGACAAATCCCATCATACCTGAATACACACTCTGCAGATAAAAGCCATGCCACTCTGTGTTTCCAGATTCATGTGAAAGACTGCAGCAGCTCCACTCTAAAGGCTTTCCATTTGCTGAACGTCAACTGACTGTGTGCTGTACGTACTCCTGCTTGCAGCTGGGAACTGAAGTCCTACCAACGGTGGTTGAAATGGAAAAAAGAAGAGGTTGATGTTTCATCTATTATCAGCTAACATTGTGTTCCTCGCTGCAGTTCCCAGGAGATAACAGCTGGTTAAAACAACAGTACTGAGAAATTGTGAGAGTTTTTCTATGTGTACTAGCTGTGTTTAAAGTCAGCCAGAACTTACGTAAAAGTTTATGATACTTCAAACAGCAAAGCGGTGAAGTGCCAACTTCAAGCACTGCCGATAGGTAAACTATAATACTAACTCAATTCAATAATGGGCTTATCCTCAAAAAGACAGAATGTCCTCAAATAGACTTTGCCACTGAATCAGAGAAGTTTATTCTCTTCAGCACCCTAATTTTTTTCTGCACTACTGATTGTCTAATGAAAAGTCCATTAAGTTGAATCAGGAGATGCAGAAACGATCCCCTCGGGGCACTGTTCTACAAAAACGTTCTACAGCATCAGTAGACAACCTAGTATAGAGGTAGTCTGTCAGTAATTTAAACATTTCACAAATACAACCTAATTTCTGACAAACTTGTCATCAATCAGAATTTAAAACAATCTGAATGTATTTACAGTATTTTATTAAATATAAATGTCTACTTTCAAGTAAGTTGAAGATTCTGAATTTTTGTTGGTAAAAACATGTGGGGTAGTGACCTAGCCGTTCATAGCGGATGAAACGCACACTGGCAAAACCAAAGTGGAACTAAGGAACTGGAAGAAACAGTAGTACTGGAAACAGCAGTTCCTCTATTTATTGCTTTGGTTGCTGATGATAGAGACATGCAGTTGTCAGACATGGTATTAAGACCACTATGGAGGTCTACTTGCTACAGGGAAGTCTTTGAGAAACTGACCTAAAGGATACTATAGGAATTCCTTCTCTTCTCCTTTGTCAGAGTGAACTTCAGGCTCTGTCTGGCTGATCCTTATTTCCAGGTTTTCACTGAGATCTGACTGGGAGAAGCAGAGCTATTCTTGAGATCCTTCGGCTGGACTTCTTTCCAGATATCTCTGCAGGTAGTTATAATCTGATAAAAGAGATTAGCATATGATGAAGTATCTGGAGTTTGTTGCCTGGGTTTTCCCACCTACCTCTACCTTAGATGTCACAAAGAGGTTAAATGAAGACTGATTGACCTATAACAAATAGTCTATTTCTAAAACTATACTTTAAACACACGTACATTTTCAATAAAAGAAATGATTGTAGGCGACACAAAATCATCCCCACAAATTAAGATATATGCTACAGATAATTTAGTATGCTGAACAACTGAATGAAGGTGTCATCAAAGGTCCTAGATAAAATAAAGATTGATGGCTAAACATTGGCAACAGGCTTCTATTTTATTTATTATTCTGCTTGTATTAATGGCAATTTTTAGCCTTTCATTCTCCTTCAATGAGAGTTTTCTGCAATGTCTTTATTTTGGGAAAGGATTAACAAGCGTGATGAAACAGCAGCACTATTTACTATTTCATTTTTTCTTGACAGCAAATTGCCTGCTCTGCCAAATTAAAAAGTGCTTGGTACAGCAGGCACCTCACTGATAAATAGTGAAGGTTTGATTTTTCTTTATACTCCACACTCTGTCTTAGGGATCCTTTTGTGCCATCTAGAAGGATTACGGAAATGAACAGTTTGCAGATGTCAATATTTATTGAGTTGATACGTTTTCCATGATTATGTGTTTGTCAACATCTGCCTGATAAGCTTCACACCAGTTTACTGTTTTCTTGTTCTAATGAATGTAACACTGCTTGGCAAAACAAAAAATCCTTTCCCTCCTCATATTAAGAGGTCATTTAACTTATATACTGTATATCAGCGTGGAGCTGTCGAGTTGGCAAGCCGGCTCTTTTTAAAAGGGCGATCAAGAGAAAAGTGTAAAGACAGAAAAAAGGATCAGAACTGGGAGATCAAGAAAACTGAAGCATCAACACCAAAACAAGGAGTCTTAGAATGTAGCAAAAGTCAGAAAACTAGAAATCAAAAAATAAAGATTCTTTAGAAATGCACAAAGCAATGTTCATTATCCGCAGTTCAGATGAGAACACAGTCAATTGGGTTACCGTTTAAACCCATCAATGAAATTACCCACAGGTTACGACTAGTGTTGATTGGGAAAATTTGCTATAAGCGTTTTTCACAGCGAATACGAAGTGTTCACAGCTGATCTTGTTTACTGAATATTTTCCTGGAAATTTGCTGTGCATCCAGATTAGACGATAATTTTTCTCCCAGTGCCCCATGATGCCTTTCAAGGCCAGCATGTCATCACAGAGCTGTAGAAGCCATGTGCAGAACTTTAATGTATGTGTACTGTAAGATCGCAGCCCAATCAGTTTTGTGCATGTGTGATGTCGTTACCCAATCTGGTAAAATGTATACCCTACAAGTGTTTAAAAAAAAAAAAAAAAACTTGCAGTATTTTCATTTGAGGAGTAAATTAGGTGACCATAATGAGAATATTATGAGTACTGCAACCAGAAATATAACACCTATTCCTGTCTGCTGCCTCAACCACTAGTTTCTGCATGCATACATGCATAATTAGCCATGTGCTGCTACAGTCAGAACAAGCCAAAAAAACAAGCCTTAAAAGTACCCCCGCCCCATGTCAGAAAACATTTGAGACCTGGTAAAACAATTAATAATAATGAAAGATGTATTACAATGATGAAGAAGATGATGTTTCTGTCTTCTTGACTGAAGAAAAAATATCTGCAAAGATAACTTCAAACAATGGAATGAGCCAGACCCATGCCGCTGCTTCATGAAACAGCCAACGTGTGTCCCAAGACTCACGGCAAAGCAAACTCTGTGGGGTCCACTCGTCAGTAGTTACAGTCCCTGCGGACATACCCATAGCGATGGAAATAGCTACCTAAACAATGGGATACAATTTGGGTACCTGAAACAAAACAAAATTCAAAATATATAATAGGAGCTGCCATCTCGAAGGCACTTATCCTGTGCTTTGTATGATGACCAGGGTAGGGATAATTACTTAAAGAAAGAATTACAATTTACTAATCATTTCACATTAATCGTAACAGGATTATTTTATTGATCATTTCCAGGAAAAAGCAATCCCATTGATAATTACCTACTCAGCAGCAAGTAGAGTACATGGCTTATTTTGGCATTGTGCAATTTCAAACATATGAACCAGCAAGTAGAGTCCTTTAGTTCACAAAACTAATTCTAAATAAAAAAAAATAAATCTTAATAATTAAAATAAAAACTGACTTAACCAGTCAAGCACTTGCAATGAAAGAAAGAAAGAAAGAAAGAAAGAAAAAAAGAGGAGATTTCAGTTGCAAAAAGCTAAAAAAGCTCACTCATCTTACTGGCTAACAGACCAGAAACAGTCCAGCCATGAACCATGTTTTCAACAGCCCCTCATTTAAATTAGCTGTACTTAAATTCACAGTGGAGAAGGACATCCCACTGCTGACACAAATGTTGTCCTGCTTTTCAGTGCGGCGTGCGTAGAAACTGGTCCATGACAATTATATCTGTCAGGAAACCTTTAATAATTAAACAGCATCCATAAGTATTCAGCAGTACATTTGCATTGAATTTAATGAAACAGATGCTGCTTAACAGATCGTTGCTCTAGCTCAGAGTATGAAGCACTTTTAGCATGTCTCCCTACACCAAGCCTGTGAGCAATCCACTAACTCACACTTTTACTACGCATGACAACCAAAATAACTCACTATGTGTCAAAGTCACCTTAAATATTAGAGTAGGTAAAACAATAAGCATGGACTTTTTCTGGTCACTACAATATACCCAAGATGCAGTTGGCTCTTAATATCCTGTGTGACTAATTTCTCACTTGGGTTCAAGCCCCACACTTTGCACGCACGGTCCTGACACAGAAGAACTCAAACCTACTCAGCTTGAGAAAGTTTCCTATCCTAGGTATTCCCTGTAAAATTTGCCACCTGCCAATAATAGATTTAAACTTTGACACTCAATTTTCCCTAACCTGCTTAAATCCACTCATTTTGTGAAACACTCCATATTTCTGACATGATTGTGTGTTAGATCCAGTGTGCCCTCTGCAGCCCATTCCCCATATAAGATCAAATCACAGTGCCTGGATTGATAGGCCCACCATGCATCTGACACACAAGATGCCAAGTTTGAGAAGATTTGTGTCTGGAACAGTCGGCAAATCTGTTATCTCCAGACACAGTGCCATCACTGCAGCTGACCAGCCATTCCTCTTTGAATTTTGCCCCTCTCTCCCCACATCTATTCACTGTCCTTGGATTTGGACATCCCATTCATGACACAATTGTGTCCTAACCTTGGCTTAACCTTAACACTCATAGTATCCACTTTAGCATCATGTTTTAAAGATCAGAATTGTTCATTTTGTTGCCTTTGGTTAAGTCATTTTTTTCAACATGTGCTGATCTTTTTCAACTTTTACTTAACTTTCAAAAAGTAATTTGTGGATTTATCTGGAATTTTTCTTGTACAAGAAGCATAATGTAATATGCAATTCAACTTGCTTTGTCAGCAAACTAAAAGATGCAATCAGTGTCAGAGCTGTGCTGAAAACATCTCATGAGAACATACAGTAGCTTGTTATCAGCTACCTGCCTCGCTTAGGAAGCAATAATGAACAATGAAGACTCGCCATTTTTATCTTTCCATAGCAGCTGCCCCGGCAGAAGGCTGAAGCAATGCCAGATTTGAATCAATTTCCTTATCCCTATTTTAGCAGCCCCTTGAGAAGATGAGATGTAGGATTATGACATTCCGACCTTTAAAATCCAGAAGTATATTTTTCATGTACTATAAATTGTATTTTCCCATCCTTCAAGCATGTATCAGTTGTTCATTGGGTTTATTAATGATCATGCTGATAGTGTAGTTCTACATGCCTGGGCTCATGGCTAACATTGTGGAGTTGGCACATTCTGTTGATGTCTATGTGGGTTTCCTCTGAGCTTTTACACATGCAGTGATATAAAGGTTAAGGACATCAGCTTGTTATGTGTGAATATGCCCTCCAACAGATGATGGTCCAGTGAAGTCTTGTTACCTGCTTTATGTATCCTGGACCTAGAAAAAGCTCTGGCATTAAGCAACCCTGCAATTTTAAAAAAAGTTAAATGAAAATGGATGGATTTAGCAAATAACAAAAATGAAAAACAATTAAGTGGCAAAATATATATACCATCAAGTGCTAATTTACATTTGACCCCTTGTGATACAACACTCAGTATCTAAAACCATGCTGAAGAAGATTAGTTAATACCTTTGGGTTTCAAAAACCCAGGATAGAAATCAATGTGCTACATGGAGTTGCATTTCAGCAGCTCAGTCCTTGTATTCTCCTCCAGGCTATTTACCCTTTGTCCTTGTCTGTCATGGTCAGCTGACAGAGATTAATTAGCTCAGCATAATTACCATGTCAATGAATCCTCACCATATTCGCTGCAGTGAGGTTGGCCAGGAACCATTGCATTAATGAGATTGCAATGTGCTTTGGCAGATGATGCATATTTGATTGTACTGCTTTACAGAGTAGCCAGAGGGAGCAGCAAATTCATACTGTTTAATATGATTGTAAGTGCTGTGATCAAAATGCTGAGGATGGTATATGTGTCTCGTAACAGTCGTGCCAAAGAAATATAAAAAAAAAAATGCCTCACTCCATGAAGGAGAAAAGGGGCCTCTTCTGTTTGAAGGTGTGCCACCAATGGAACACAAGACATGTCAAATGCTCTTTGAATTATGACAAACGATGGGATCGGAGGGAGTGGATTTGTACAAGATTACATGGCTTTCAACATCTGGAAATTTGACCTCTTTCATGTTTCTGTGCTAGCAAACATTAGTTATCTTTTCAAAAATGAATTGAAGCCAAATCATAAAGAGCACTTAAACTGTGTAACACAGGACAGCATGCAAGGATTTTGGATTTGACTCAAGCGGAAGAAGAAGAAAACTGTTAAAATAAATTTTGAAAGAGACACATAACATTAAACAAGGGTGAAGCAAAATCAATCAAATGACAAGTTAAAGTTGATTTTCTGAAATTCTTTGGTATAATTTTTTATTCTTCTGATATGAATAGTATTTCCTTTGATTACTTTAAAGCTCAGACATGAGCTGCAAGCAGCTAACATCCTTATACTGTATATCATGTTGTATACCATCATGAACTAGCGCCTGTGGAAAGATACCTCACGACTGTCACCATGTGCTTAGAGACAACCACGGCAAAACCGGGAGTGTCAATGACATTAAATATGACAAATTGGACACAAAATATATAAAAACATGAATACAATTAATTTCTTGTAAACCAGCTGTATATATATTGTGGCTGTGTGCGAGAATGAAGGGAGGGCAATTTTGAAAATTTGGGACACCAAAAAAGTCATCCTGTTTAATTGTAAGAAGTCCACCTCAAAATGCACCTTTAAGGCGAGAAGAAGTATTAGCCACTTTGGCAAAACACGAAAGATGCTCTTAGTTATTTAAAGAAGTGTCAGGGTCATTTCTTGGGAGGTCCATCAGGAGAGAAGATGATTCCTTCCTGGCAGCCTGGCTTCTTTATGGCATGTGGGCCAGAAGGGGCAGGGCTAAGTGCCTGCCCTGGGAGGTTTCTCAGAGCTGCGGGGAGAGAAGGAGAAGAAAACGTTAGCGGGTTATCACATATCTCGAGCAAGTCTGTGAGGAGGCCCTCCATTGCCTTATACCTTATTAGCATCAGGGTCATCAGGTGCTATAGATACTGTGAGAGATGGCCGGCAGTTTATCCTGGCCAACACCACCACGCCGCTAGATGGAGTCCTCCCTGCAACATGGAGGTGCCCCGAATTCCCACAGGGCATCATGGACAATGGAGTTTGGCTTCACAGCCCTGCTGGATACTGTGGGGGCCTCCAGGGGACGCTGCAGGGAGGCACGAATATTTCTATTATAGCTCGGAAGTACTCCCTAGTCACGGGGATGGAAGAAATAAAGTACTTCTGGGCTGAAGAAAAGAAGAAGTTTTCATCTGACCCGGAAGTGCTATGGAATCATGAACTGAAGGACAGAAGCACTTCCGAGTCACAAACTATATAAAGGACTGTGGGAAACCCAGCAGGCTGAGCCGGAGTTGGGAGGAAGGGTGACAGAGTGGCTGGGTGGAGAGGGGGATTAATTGTATTGATTATTGGTGATTTATTGTGTATTGTGGAGGTGGAGGTGCTTTTTGCACAGTATTGCAGAAATTAAAATTATTTCTGATATTTTACCTGGTGTCTGAACATGTTGTCTGCGGGTTTCATGGGCCAACAGTGACCCCTACTGTCACAATACATAAAGCTGCGTGTCATCTGCATAGCTGTGGTAGTTCACTTTGTGTTTTGAGATAATAAGACCTAATCAGGGCATACGGAGTGCAAATAACTGTGGGCCCTGAACAGATACTTGTGGTACACAATATAAATTGTCATGGATCTCCGAACTACAATCACCACAACTAACAGAGCTTTTTCTCCCTGTTAAATAAGACTGAAACCAATTTAATACATTGCCCAAAAAGTCCACTTATTGACTATTTATTAGAAAACTGTGGTCTATGGTCTCAAATACTATGCTCAGGTCTAGCAGAACAAGGACAGGTACGTGGCCTCTGTCTGCATTAAGTTATTTACTTCT
The DNA here is from genome assembly GCA_026402145.1 of Polypterus bichir lapradei. Classification (NCBI taxonomy): domain Eukaryota; kingdom Metazoa; phylum Chordata; class Cladistia; order Polypteriformes; family Polypteridae; genus Polypterus; species Polypterus bichir. Next base: position 35,967,198 of record JANRMT010062841.1, read on the forward strand.
TTAAGCAGTGCAGTTTCTGTAATATGATTTGTTCTAAAACCCAGATTGTTTGGGGAGCTCTGCTGCGTGAAGACCTAGACAAGTTGCCACCACAGAAACAACTATAAATATTGCTCTGTTTTAGTGTATTCTTTTGGAGAGTGTAAGGCTTTGCGTTTGTGATGTGATATCCAGGCACAACTAAAAGAAAAGTCAAAAATAGGTGTCATACACGTGCGAGTAGGAGGCAGCTAAATTGTAATAAAACATCCGACCAGGGGGCAGCGGAGTGTGCTGACTGTCTTTCTCAGTTCCCTACAGACCTTTCCCGGGAAATCCTGCAAGGTTCCGGCGCCTCTGAAGACGTCACTTCCGAAGCCGGCCCCTTTGATGACGTCACTTCCAAAGCCGGCCCCTTTGATGAAGTCACTTCCGAAGCCGGCCCCTTTGATGATGTCACTTCCGAAGCCGGCACCTTTGATGACGTCACTTCTGGTTCCGGCCCCTTTGATGACATCAGTTCCTCTCAAGACCTTTAAAGCCTCCATCTTAGGCTACTATAGCAGTTCTGTCTTGGACTCTGTGATATGCACATCATTTGTTTGATGAAGAAAACCCTTTTGCAGCTGGGAAAAACAATATCTGGGTGGCTGCCCCAAACCTTTATAATGTCTTGGACTCGTTTTTATGACAGTGGCGTAGTCAGCAGGATGAAGTCCCAGAAGAAACAGGGACTCGGACATGTAATGAACCAGGTAGGAAAGTACCGGGGCTGAGTTTCTGGGGGGGAGTGCATTTGGGGGTCAGGAAGGACTCAGTACAGGCTCTGCTCCTCAAATACAACCCCAGGCTTATAACTTACCATTGGGACTGAGGTCCCAGATAAATATGGGCTATCCCCAGTCCAGCAGGTAAAAATAATAAAAAACTGGACACTTGATCCAGAGAGATCAGTCCAGGAGCAGGCTATGGCCCTCTGGGAGAAGGTGGCTGTGTGGCTAAGGCCATTTGAATTAACCACCTGCCAAATAGTTCAACAGGTAGCCTGTCTCCTCTTTTAAAAAGGCCTCCCTAAAAACTTTGCCCAGCCAGACTGGGGTGAATTCCATTCTATGGAAGAGCTTATAAAGCTCTTGAAAACACCCGAGCCAGTCTCAAAATCTGGGAAAGCAGAACAGCCCTCTAGTGGATTTCCTACTGAATAAGTCTCTTACACATACATCGGAGCCTGTTTCTGAGTTCCCGGGCCACCGGGCGTGCAACCTACCCAGGAGCGAGGCGAGATGTAGGTGGAAGAGGGGAGATAGTTTGTGTGCTCTTGCCAACCCCCTGACGTGTTCAAATACAGGATCTGTAGTCATTAATGGTTATAAACTCCTTTCCCTGTTTGATTCCGGCAGCAACGTTTCCATTGTTGATTGCCGATATGTTTTACCGCTACAGAGAATCAAAAAAAAGACCAGTATTAAATGTATTCACGGAGACATCCGGACGTACAACACCGCCCTGTGTTTCGTGAGTCAGGGAGGATCGCTAAAAAAACATCCCATGGCGATCCACCCTAATCCTCCCTTCTCAGCGATTCTAGGACGGGACTGGTCATAAAATAAATGCGGTAAACTATTGACTACTCCTGATAAAAACTTAGGCCTCGTTGTAGATGGGGATAACTTGTCTCAAGCTGTCTCCACGCCGTGTACACAGCCGGCGGAGAGAGATACAGAAGCCCACGAGGAGGACGGGGAGATTCCTGGTCCGTCGCAGGCGAATACGTCATCCACCTGTGCCTCGACAATTTGGGAGGAATCCCCTCCCCTTGAGGTCAGACCGGACCCTCTCTCCGACATTTACTTTCAGTTCAAACAAACACCGGCTTCTTTTAAAAGGGAGCAGTGGAACGATGACTCCCTAAAATTTGCAAAAAATACAGTAGTCCTTGTCAACGGCCAACGCACACACCAGCCCATGCCACAAGGACCTCACTTTGTAATAGAAAATGATCTATTATATCGGGTCGCGGAACATGGGGCAGAGGTTCGTAAACTGTTGTTAATTCCACGAACTTACCGGCGGCAGGTTTGTGAATTAGCTCACTCCCACCTCCTTGGAGGCCATTTAGGCTCCGAAAAAACTTTAGAGCGGATTAAGCTCAGATTTTATTGGCCGGGAATTAATGAGGAGGTTTGCGGTTTTTGTATTTCTTGTCCAGAATGTCAATTGCAGCAAATTCCTAGAAAGGACCGTGCTCCTCTCGTTCCCCTTCCCTTAATTGATGTCCCCTTTGAACGAATCGGGGTCAATATTGTAGGACCCTTGGACCCCTAACCCCTAGGACATAAATATATATTAGTCCTTGTGGATTATGTGACCCGATATCCAGAAGCTGTTCCCTTGCGCTCAGCTACATCTAAAGCAATCGCACAGGAACTAGTAGGAGTATTTGCGCGTGTTGGTATTCCTAAAGAAGTCCTAACGGACCAAGGAACACCTTTTACCTCGGAGACGTTCAAGGAAACGGCCAAGTTACTGAAAATAAAGCACTTAAAGACCGCGGTTTATCATCCTCAAACCGACGGTCTAGTGGAGAGGTTTAATCAGACTCTCAAGCAGATGCTTCGCAAGGTGGTCAGCGGGGATGGGAGGAATTGGGATCAACTCCTCCCCCTCGTTCTCTTTGCCTATAGGGAAGTCCCACAAGCCTCTACGGGATTCTCTCCTTTTGAATTATTATACGGACGACAACCCCGAGGTATATTGGATATTTTGAAAGAAGGTTGGGAAGGAGAGGCTCTTCCCGCTACAAATATTTTGGAATATATCGCACAGTTACGCGATAGATTTGAGAAAATTCAATCTATTTTAAAAAGTCATATGGAAGAGGCACAAGCAGCACAATCCCGTTATTACGGCCGTGGCACGACACTCCGAGAATTCCAGTCGGGGGATCGTGTCATGGTTTTAATTCCCACCTCTCATTCTAAATTACTCGTCCATTGGCAAGGCCCTTATGAAATTAAGGAGAGAAAAGGATTGGTCGACTATTTGGTAAAACAACCCAATCGTAGACCAACTGAGCGGGTTTATCATGTGAACTTGCTGAAGCCGTGGAAGGAGAGGGAACCAGATCCCTCCTCCGCTCAGCCCTGCTCATTCTTTGCTCACATAGACACCCTTAACTTCAGCGAGGAATTAACCTATAGACAAAGACAGGAGCTGGAATCAGCTATCCTGTCCGTCTCAGTGGTGGTGAGTGAAAAACCCAGACGAACCTCTCTGATTGCGCACAACATAGTGACTGAACCAGGGGTTATAGTCCGAGAGCACCCCTATAGACTTCCTGAGGCAAAGAAAGCAGACGTGGAGCTGGAAATCAAGTGGATGCTGGAACTAGGAGTGATTGAGGAAAGTTATAGTCCCTGGTCCAGCCCAATTGTCTTGGTTAGTAAGCCTGACGGCAGTTGGTGGCTTTGCAATGACTTCTGTCGGCTTAACCAGGTCTCCCTTTTTGATGCTTATCCCATGCTTCGCATGGATGACCTCCTCGAGAGACATGGACAAGCTGAATTTTTGACCACACTTGATATGACAAAAGGGTACTGGCAGATTCCTTTAACGGACTCTGCGAAGGTCAAGACCGCGTTCAGCACTCATAGTGGACACTGGCAGTATCGTGTTCTTCCATTTGGGTTACACGGGGCTCCTGTGACTTTCCAGCGTCTGGTGGACAAAGTGCTCCAACCCCATAATGCGTATAGTGCTGCCTATCTGGATGACGTAGTCATCTATTCCAGCACATGGAAGGAACACGTACAGCAAGTCACTGCGGTATTGCGGACACTAGGAGAAGCCAGGCTTCATATTAATCCCAAGAAATGTTTCTTAGGATTGAAAGAAGCTAAATATTTGGGCTACCTGGTGGGTCGGGGTACTGTGAAACCACAGTGTTCAAAAATAGATGCCATTGTTAAATGGTCCCGTCCAAAAACCAAGAGGCAGGTCCAAGCCTTTCTCGGGTTGGCCGGGGACTACCGCCGGTTTGTACCTCGGTTTTCAGAGAGAGCGGCGCCCTTGACTGATCTTACAAAGAAGAGGGCTCCTAATCATGTGGTATGGACTGACAAGGCGGATGCTACATTTAGTGACTTAAAACAGGCTCTTATGTCAGCACCAATATTAAAAGCTCCTAATTTTTCTCTCCCTTTTATTCTCCAGACGGACGCTTCGGACACAGGCCTGGGTGCAGTGCTGAGCCAAAGCGTTGATGGTGTTGAACACCCCATCACGTACCTGAGCCGGAAACTATTGGATCGAGAGACCAGGTATGCAGCGGTGGAAAAAGAAGCCCTTGCGATCAAATGGGCGATTACGCAGTTGAGGTACTACCTCTTGGGCCGGGAGTTCACTCTAGTGACGGATCATGCTCCTTTACAGTGGATGGCCCTTCACAAGGAGTCGAATCCACGGGTCACTAGGTGGTTTCTTGACCTTGAACCTTACAAGTTTTCGCTTATTCATCGTAAGGGTTCTCTCCATGCCAACGCTGATGCTCTCTCTCGTGCCCACAACCTCTCGGTGCAGGATGCCTGACCTGATGGGTCTGGGCTGAGGGGGGGGGCCTTGTCACACACGTGCAAGTAGGAGGCAGCTAAAGGGCTCAAGTAATTGTAATAAAACATCTGAGCAGGGGGCGGCGGAGTGTGCTGACTGTCTTTCTCAGTTCCCTACAGACCTTTCCCGGGAGATCCTGCAAGGTTCCGGCACCTCTGAAGACGTCACTTCCGAAGCCGGCCCCTTTGATGACGTCACTTCCAAAGTAGGCCCCTTTGATGACGTCACTTCCGAAGCCGGCCCCTTTGATGACATCACTTCCGAAGCCGGCCCCTTTGATGACGTCACTTCTGGTTCCGGCCCCTTTGATGACATCAGTTCCTCTCAAGACCTTTAAAGCCTCCATCTTAGGCTACTATAGCAGTTCTGTCTTGGACTCTGTGATATGCACATCGTTTGTTTGATAAAGAAACCCTTTTGCAGCTGGGAAAAACAATATACGGGTGGCTGCCCCAAACTTTTATAATGTCTTGGACTCATTTTTATGACATAGGATGAAGTGATAGAGTCCCACATGGGAAAAAGGAATTATTGAACTTGATGGTCTGGGTGCCAGCAGTTATAATTAGATTTCAAATGATTAAGTTCTCTGGGTGAAACACTCTGGACTTGCTCTCATCTGGAATTATTAGCAATTGGTCCAGTAATGTAATCACCCTGTTGTAGGATATGGCAGAGAATGAGAAAAAGGATATGCAATGTCATTTGAAAAATGAAAATTATTTGTAAACAGTTGTAATACTAAGGAAAAACTACCAGGTTACCTACAAAGTGATCGACTAAGGTCTTCTTCATTCTTCTAGTTCTGGAAAGCTGGAGACAGACCTAACGCTAACTGGCTCCAGAGACATATCGGTTTATGCTGTTTGCAGGCTTACAGTCAACTTTTAGGATTTGGGTGGAATCCTAAACAAATTTGCTTTAATAAACATGCAACAAGACATGGTGGCGCAGTGGTATTATTGCTGCCTCGCAGTAAGGAGACCAGCATTTGCAATTTCTCCGTGTCTGTGTGGGTTTCCTCCGGTGTTCCGGTTTCCTTGTATGGTATAAAGACATTCACATTAGTTGAATTGGCGATCCTAAATTGGCCCCAGTGTGTGGTTAGTGTTGGTGTGTGTCTGTGTGTGTTTGCCCTGTAATGGACTAGCACCCTATCCAGGGTTTATTCCTGCCTTGTGCCCTATGCTAGCCTCCATGCTAGGCTCCAGCAGACCCCGGTGACACTGTTTAAGACTAAGTTGGTTAGAACTGACTGCCTGAAATATGCAACAATGCTGGAAATCAAAAAAGATGGATGTTTTTACAACATTGTATTTATTGTTCCAGAATATATCTTATGGAAATAACATAAAACAAAGCATAGTTGAACTGCTGTAGCTTTGTATTTGAGACCTCATATTCACAACTACATTTTGCAAAGAAGGCTCAAGTTATCTGTAAATTCTTGCTCTCCATTGATGGCAGACATACAAGTATTGATGGTTTATAAACTGCTGTCTTTTTCATTTTGGCAGAAAGGACATAAAAAGAAATAATACTTTAGCGGTTACTAATAAAAATATCTGTTATCAGAGTGCTCTGCCAAACTGGGTTAGCCTGGCAGTCTAAGAGGAGATTTGTTTTATGTTTAGTTTTTCTACTCGCTGCATGTTTGATAGGGTAGCAACCAAACAGAATATTTCCAAAGCAACAAAAGCAGCTCAACAGAAGAAAGGAATCCAGCTGCATGGCACATCTTTTCTCTGAGCTTAGTGTAGTCATGGACTTCAATGTTCTCTTTGCCACCTTTCATCGTAGAGTACTGCTGTAGCAACAGTAAAAGAATTTTTTTCCTAAGGCAGGAATGAATACAAAAAGCACAAGAGGTCACAAATCCTTTTAATTCTGTATAAATAGTCAGGTTTCATAAGGAAGTGTTAAAATCTAAAATAAGAAAACTCACATAAAGGCACAATAAAAATTTATAAAAAATCTCAAGGAAAAACCAAACGAGCACAGAATATACAGTAAGCAGCAAGTGGCATTGGTCCAGCATGGCTTCATGTGGAACATCATGTCTAACATTGGGCAGAAATAATGGAATACTGGATTTGTGCTTATGTTTCAGTTATGCATGTGTTCAGTAAGTGCTTGTGCCTCTTTAAGTTGAGGCTTTCTTAGAATTAGTGCCACCGTTTATCAACTCAGGAATAATAAACACAAATTGTTCTAGCTGTGGTTTTGAGGTAGAGGTCTACACAGTATTGATTTTTCAGTCCTGCTCCCGACCACTACTACTATGGTTTTGTCCTGATCCTGGGCGTTCCTGACAAAATTTTATTCTGTGTCTGTCTGTTCTCACCTGCTTTCTTCCATGTCTGCCTAAGGTTCCATTTTGCTTCCGACCACTTTCCTTTTTAAAGGCACTTGAATTGTTCACATAGTCTATGTATAGTCTCAAAAATGCAAAATCTATGAGGGGTGTAATGTAACTGAGGAGAAACAAGAGTACTCCCAAAAATGGTTGGGGTACCAACTGGGTCATACTGTTTACTAATAACCAACAAAAAAAATGACCCGTTAAAAATTCTCAAAAAAGAGGCTTGGTCTGCCTTAACAATCACAGCGATTAAGTAGCTCTTCTTTTATAAGTGTTAGGTCAGTGCGAGCCGCCACCTTCAGGGAGTGTCTTATTTTTTTAATGGTGGGACAGGAAGAGGTGGAGCCTTCTCAGTGTTTCGAGGTTTAGCTTGGTGTCGTATATCTGCCAGGGTTCCTCCTCTAGTTGGGATTCAAGATCAGGTTTAAATTCTTTTTGTTCATTTTTTATTCTTTAATTTATGTACATAATGTTCATTCTTTATTTTTGGGTTTGACTATGTTTATATGTAGCCTATGTTATGAACCGTGTGTTTTAGGGGTGGTTCCCCAAGAGAAACTTCCAGAAGAACAACCATTGCTGCAACACTACTCAGATATAGGCTTTATGAAGAAGGGGCCAGACAGAAGACTGTCCTTAGTAAAATAGACACATTGAGTTTGCAAAAAGGCACCTAAAGGAGAAAAAAGATTCTTTGGTCTGAAGAAAACAAAATTAGTGTTATGTTGGGAGTAAACCAGGCACCACTCATCACCTGCACAGTTCCATTTTCACAGTGCAGCATTGTGGTGGCAGTATGATGCTATGGGGTTGTTTTTCAGTGCCAGGGATTGGGAGACTAGTCAGGATTGAGGAAAATCTGAACAGAGCACCATACAGAGATATCCTTAATGAAATACTGCTGTAGAGTGTTCTGGACCTCAGACTGGGCTGAAAGTTTACCTTCAAACAGGATATTGACCCAAAGGACAAAGAAAAGACAACACAGGAGTTGCTTAGGGACATTTCTGAAAATGTTCTTGAGTGGCCCATCCACACCCTAATCAAATATCTCTGGAGAAACCTGAAAATATCTGTCCACTGACAATTGCAATCCAACCACAGAGAAAATTCAGGTTTGTGAAGTTTGTCACGTCAAACCCAAGAAGACTCCAGCCTGTAATCTTAGCCAGAGGGGCTTCAACTAAGTACCATGTAAAGGGGAATTGAGTTTTGCTTGATGTGGGGAAAAAAAAAGAATTTCAATGATTTTAGCGTAAGGCTACAACATAGCAAAATAGGGAAAAGGTGAAGGGGCCTGAACACTTTCTGAATGCACTTTATATGGATGAGTTGTGTGTCATTGGATTTTTCCTTTATGAACAATTTATACATGAGCAAGGATTATACATTTTGGTTGCCCACGATGCTGACTGCAGAAATGAAGCATCACCACATCCAATGTTTCAAGGAAAATCTCAAGTTTATGAATTCAAATTGGGAGAAACTGAAGGTTTCCTTCATAACTACTAATGAGACATTAAGATCCAATGTCCAAACAATTGAATTAATGGAAGCATGGTAACTCTCCTACACGAAAGTAAAATCAATGTTCACTTTTTTATGTTGAGTGTGTTGTCTGTATTTTCTTTTTTCTGCCTTATACAATTTATTGTATTAGGAATTTGTTAATTTTCGCATACCCCTTGGGGTCAGAGATTGTACAGCACTCCTGCAGCAGTTACAGGTTAAGGGCCTTGCTCAAGGGCCCAGCAGAGTAAGATCTTTTTTGGTAGTGACGAGGATTCAAACCGGCAACCTTCTGGATACCAGTGCAGAACCTTAGCCTCAGAGCCACCACCAAACCCAATGAGTGTGCTTCTCAAAATGTCCAAATAACCAGTCCGAATAAAAGTAATTTGCTTTGGCATCTGTGGCAGGCAGTCAGTGATGAAAACAAGTTGTTGACTGCCTGTCTTGTTTCAGCCAGCATTTTCCCCCTTGCTGGTGTTCACAGTTGTGTTTCTGGGCTGTTTTGTTTAATTTTGTATCATTTATTTGTGCCAATGTTAATCTGTTTATAATGTACATTTTACTGTGTGTGATTTTGGCGTAGGTTATGTCCCTTCTGTCTAGTGGGAGGCTCCAAAGGGGCGGGGCCACCTGCCAGTCATCATCATGAACGGCTCTCCGCCCTATTTAAGGGAGGGCCTCTCATAGTTCCTGGTGGTTCATTGAATGTGCTGGAAGTGGAGAGTATTTTTGGTGAGTTCATGTGCTTTGTTGCTTTGTGTTATCTGGTATTTCGACCCTGTGCTCTGCTTTTGACTGTGCCTTTTGGATCCTGTTTTTGATACTGTGCTTATTGCTAGTTTTGAACCTCTGCTCTGTTTCAACCACCAATTTTGGATTCTGGAGTGGGACTTTGTTTACTGTGTATCGCCTTGCCGTTCAGGCATCTCCTTGTGTTCTTCAGAGCTTTGGGGCCTTTACAGCTTTTTGTGAAAATAAACCTTTTATTTTTATCAAGATTTGTCTTGACCCTTTTTGGTTCTAGTTGGGGTATTTTCAGGTTTTTGGTACCTGTGCTTTTGGGACTCCCATTTCGTGACACTGCCCTTCTTGTGCTTCACGACAATGCCGCCACTTACACTGTACAGGTGGCAAGGGCTGCCAGGTAAAACTGTGGATTCAAAGAAATGCTGCAAGCACCTTGTTCTCCAAACCCTGCCCAGTTTGACTACCTTCTGTTCCCTAATCTGAATGGCTACATCCATGGGCTCCACTATGCCAAAAATGAAGTTGTGAAGTCCTTCAGCAGGACTGATGCATGAACAAGTCAAAGTCTTTTATTGCACTAGTTCTGAAATACTATTATGTTTTGTTATGTTATAACAATTATAAGAGTATTCATGGGGATTACAGTATGATGAAAATAAAATTGGACTATTTTTACTGGTATGGACTCAAGTCTCATATGTGAAATATTTATACAGTATTTGTCTCCAGAATCAGAGGCGTAGCTAGGGTTTTCAGCGCCTGGGGACAACTGAAGATTTCACGCCGCCTCCTGTTTGCCAAAATGCAATGGAGAAGGGAAAGAAAATTTTAAAAAATTTATTTAAAAAAATAGTATTTTAAGAAAAAAATTTCATATAAGTCTCTGAAAATGATAACGCCGCCTTGTGTTCTTTAAAATCTAAATCCGTCATTAGTTTTTGTAAGAAAAAATTCATTTTCCGCATTTAAAAATGATTTTAAAGAAAGTATATAGAAAATTATAAAGCGAAATCATTATATATTTATAAAAACTGCATTACTTACAATTTATTTGTATGAAAATATGATGGGGAAACGTCTAGATTTTTGCAGCCATCTACTAGAATACTTCACCACAGCCCAATCAATTTTCTATCAAACACATAAACACAAATCACTTGGCACACAGAAATGGCGTTTGCAACAACTTAGACAATGATACACTAATGCCTCATATCAGTCACGCGACCTGTTTAATAATGTCAAAAATGTTTCTGGGTGGGAGTCAAGCATGTTAGAGTAGTGAAGGGGATAAATTATTGTCTATTGGGTATATAGAACTAATGCTTGCTTCAAAATCAGAAAGAAACAAACATAGAAAAAAGATATCCTCATACTGATGGAGTGATGGACTGAGTATGCGAATGTTTTTTATTTTAGTGCATTTAAGAAAGGAAAACGTTTCATTGTAAAATTTCGTAAATTCAATTTGGCGCCCCCTGGATGCTGTGCCCAGGGACAGATGTCCCCCCTTGCCCCCA
>JANRMT010062841.1:35978025-36051928 GCA_026402145.1 Polypterus bichir lapradei
ATGCCACTGCCCAGAATGAGGTAGAGTTAATCACAGTGTCACCCTCCGGGCTCATCTGAAGCAGGTACTACCATCCCGGTTGACAGGAAGCACTCACGCTAACCTTCTCCTCTTTTCTTCCCTCTACAGTATCAAGAAGAAATGACCAATGAGGGCAATTGACTCCACCCCTTCCAGTTTCCTTCCTATAAGCCTACCGCTGCCAGAACAGACTGCATTGTAAAACGAAGCTCCCTTCAAAGTTTTGGCTTTTCTACTAGCGCGCATAGCCACTCTATTCTCTGAGAATGAATTAAATTGGGATGACCAAGCTGGCGTCCCAACATTTATCTGTGAGACCTGCACCTACCACAATAATATCAATGAATTCATTTTCATTATTGAAATCTAGATGTAGAACATTTGTGGTTATAGCCTGAGCTTTAATTGGTAAAAGCTCAGGTAAGAGATATAAATAATATTTTAAGTATCTGCAACACAATAAGTAAATCTAACATTTGATTATAAAAGCATATTGGACATTTTTTGAGTGCCGTAAAGAATAGATTTTTGCTGAAGGTGTCCTTTTGCTGTCTCTGTGTATATTGAAATTACACATCAAATCTACTTCATCACAATACTCAGTTTTGTTGAAATAACATTTGTTAAATTTTAACTTATGTGTGGCCCAGGAGGATTTTAAATTTATAATATGAATAGATTGGTTCTTTTTTAATATCTAATATCAGAATCTAGAATAATGACAAATCAACTATATTTTTGAAATTATGTGCAGCTCATCATTAAAAACTAATCCCAAGTTGGTCTCCTCAAACAGTAGTTAATGGTTTATGGAAAAAGCTGTGGCTTTAACAAAGGTGTGTGCACTGCTTAGTCAGTTTTATGTATTTACTACAATGTCATGGAGCAGAACATTTCTTAATGAGTGAATATTTAACCAATAACATACTACCATGCTTTGATCAAGAGGCCAGTTTTAAATATAAAGTTTTATGCACGGCCTCATTGAATATCTGACTTTGAATCTAATTTATGAGACAGTCCATCACAGAGTGGCAAACAGAAAAGGCAAACCAGTGTCAAAAAGCAGTAAACAGTTGAATTAAATAAACCTTGAATTTCATGTAGGAAGGAGTGCAGAGTCTCCTCTCGAGTTCCCTCTTTATATCTTATTCTCCTGCTGTCAATCTGTGTAAAGACTTAATAAATTTTTGTAATGTTTCTGTTTTTGTAATTACTACATTTTACTGTTGTTGCATTGATCAGTATTTACACCACTCCTATCATTTAATCCCATAGTGCTTTGCACCACACAAGTGACTCAGAGGAATCCCTTCCCATCTTTTCCTGACGGAGCTATAAGTGTACTAAGCCTTCAGTACTGCTGTTGCTTACAATGGCTTCACGACATGGCTGACCATCTGCCTTACAGGAGAATCACTGAGTTCAACAGGTGGGACTTCTTTCAATTGGTTTTCCGTTAGATTTAAGGTCCATCACACCCAGAAGGTTTTAACATGGCATGTAACATCTTACACGTACCCCCCTCCTTCCCTGAGGACAGAGGCCCAGCTATTTCTATATATCTCCTTTAGTTTTAGGATTACTAAAATAATCTGAAAACCATACTATAAAATTATAAAATAATAAAACCAATAAATAAACCAACCTTCTTATTTCTATTGTAAGGTTTCTAAACTCTTTTGGGACTCCCCCCAACAGGACGACACGCCAAAGGGCATCCCGAAGTGCAATCGCCACGTCTGTGGAAGACAGCCTATCAGTTGCCGGGGCAACCGTAGGCTTCCAGCGCTGTAGCAGCTCGTGAAGGCAAATACGAAAAGATCGCGGTCATGCTATAAGTGCCTGCCATCAATGGGTGATGCATGGAACCTTATAAATGCAAGGGAACAGTATTACTTGGCCACTAACCTGGTCACGACCCTGCCGGATTGCTGTGCCTGTGTATAGGAGAGTGGCAGATCTCGCTACAATAAATAACCGTGCTGTTTCTTTTTCAAGCTGAATAAAGCTGGTTTTGCTAAAGTACTGAGACTTAGCCTCATGTTTTGGGGTGCAAGACAGGGATTCACATGTCACACTATAATAATTTTGGGACTTTGGTGTCCAGCGTTGCAGTCTTTCTCGATCTCAGACTCTTCATATTTGCATTTGTGATTTGCTCTGTTTTTCAGTTTTCTGGTGATGTTCTTTTGTTGTCACAACTGTGCTACCCATGTAAGATGGGTTGAAATCTAAGTAATCAACATAGACTTCAGAATTAACATTTGTAGCTCAACATCTATTATAATGCATTTTGTATTGCATGTAGTGATAAAATGCATTGCATTTGCCATTCCAACAGATGGTACATCACATATATTTGTAGTAATAAAATTACTTTTAATGCATTACCCCACAAACACTGCACCAGAGATTGTGCTGCTAAACTTAACACTGAACGTTCAGCTCATCAACATAAATTTAGAGATTTCTGAAAATGTTAACCAGGAGAAGGAATAATGTAATCATCCGAACATTTACCTCAGGAAATTTTATCCTTGTATAATCTTCCACCGTTTCTACCTGTAGCTGCATGTGATGCCAAGGACATGCAGAGCCTAACAGAGTACAGAGGACACGAGTAGACTGCTAAATTCTTATGTGCAACCCAGTTAAGAGTTTAGATGGCCAAATAACCAGGTTACTTGCAAGGAAATCAACGTGGATTGACCCAGTTTCTCAGACACCAATATCTCGGTCTCTCTAACTGGAATAAGGGTACACAGGGCATTTTTGAAAATGTGTTTCTGTGAATTACTGGCCTATTAAAGGGCTTGTAAACGCACTCTCTGACTGCCTTCTCATTAGTGCTGCATGGCTGTAGATATGGTCAAGATTGAGTTTGGGATTCATGCCTGGATTTTGTCATACTTTATTTCCTTATTTGTTTCCTTTTAGTTACTAATTGTTTAAATCCGTGCCTAATTGTTTTCATCTGTGCCTAATGTCATTAATTATTTTTTGTTAGGATTTGTTAATTGTTTTAATTTAGTTAATTATCTTTTGTTTCTTGTTTATAATTTAATTAGTTTTATTCTCTTAATTGAACCTGTGAGGAATGGAGCATTCCAATCACTGAAGTGTGCTACAGCCGGAGGGAATTAATGACAAATTGCCCTGTTTAAGGACTGTGGTTCCATTCTTGGCTGCTGGGACATTGAGAACTTTCTTTCTGCGTTTAGCTGCTATGATCTGGAACTAGAAGGTACTTCTTAGTTTTTGTTATTGATTTTGTAATTTTTTCCTAATTATTGGATACATTAAATATAAAAATTATCAATATTATTTGATAATAACCTTTGCACTTTAGAGATGTTTATTTTGTTTCATTTTTCTTTTGGAAATAACCACACTGGGCACAACCATTTTAGGAATTGGATGCTATAAAATGATGTCCTGTCCCTGGTGTGTGTGACCATGTAAGTTACACATGACAATGTCATTAGCGTGACATTGTAAAAATCAATGTCACAGACAGACTCTGTCCAAGGTTGTGGATAAACCAAAATAATCCTCAACATGAGAATTTTTCGTATGAACTAATAATTGGCTTTAGAATCTTGCTTTTCCATTTGGGTATTGGGTTTTGATGATTGGGGTTATTAGTGATTTTATAGCTCTGTTTAAGTTTCTTGGTTTTCGATTACATGTCCTGTAGTCAGATTTATGAAACCTCTGTATGCACAAAAATCCTTTTTTGTTGATGACATTATGTTGTGTAGAGAAGATGTGATGGAAAAGAAGCTAAAAGAATGGAAAAGTGCTTTGGAAGATGGAAATAGGTAAATTGGACAGAATATATGAAACTTTACTGATGATCAGGATTCAGAAGTTAACCTGAAGGAAGACCTATTGAAAAGTGTGGATACATTTTAAGTATCTAAGATCAGTGGTAGCCCAAGATGGAAAATCAGACACAAAGATAACCCACAAAGTGCAGTGTGGATGGAACAACTGGAAGAAGGTAACAGGAGTATTGTGTGAGTGTAGAATTAAGGTGAAGGTTAAAGGTCAGGTTTTTAAGACAGTAGTAAGACCAGCAATGATGTATGGAGCTGAGACATGGGTGGTAAAGGGATTGCGGTTAGATGTGGTAGGAAAGAGAATGTTGAGATGGATGTGTGGAGATACAAAAAACAGAATAGAAAAAGAAATGAGACCATACTAAGGAAATATGGGAGAGCAGGTTGAAAGGGTATGGACATGTGATGAGGAGAGACAATGGATATGTTAGCAAAAGAGTGATGGGAATGGCAGTACAGGGGAAAAGAAAGTGAGGGAGGCCAAAGTGGAGGTGGATGGATAAAGTAAAAGAAGATCTGAAGGAAACGGGCCTGACTAACGAGGAGGTGAAGGTCTAAGATGTATGGTGTGAGATGATCAAGCACATTAATCCAATATAAGAACATAAGAAATTTGGCAAACGAGGGGAGATCGTTCAGTTTGTTTAGCTAATCTCTCCCAATATCTCATCTGAATTCTTCTTAAAGGTTGTCCAGGTTTCTGCTTCAACTCCATGTCTTGGTAGTTTGTTCCAGAGTCCCACAACTCTTTTTGTAAAGAAGTGCTTCCTGGCTTCAGTTTTAAATGCAGTTTCCCCATAATTTCTACTTTTGTTCTCGAGAACATGATTCACCCTTAAGCTGAAAGTATTTTGCTGGATTTACTTTATGAATGCCTTTGAGGGTTTTAAATACCTGGATTAGGTCCCCATGCAGTCTTCTCTGCTAGTGACTAAACGGATTTAAATTTTTGAATCTATTACAGTAGGACATGTCCTTAAGTCTTGAGATGCACTTGGTTGCTTTCCTCTGCACAGCTTCAAGTGCTGCTATGTCTTTCTTACACCATAGTGACCAGAACTACACACAATAATCCAGAGCCGTCTCACTAGTACAATATAGTTTGACCATAACATACCTTGATATATATCCTACAGTTTTTATAATATAACCTAACATTTTATTTGCCTTTTTAATTGCTTCTGTGCATTCCTTAGTTGCTGAAAATGTTGCATCAACATATGACCCTAAAATCCTTTTCAGAGGTTCCTACATAGACGTGGGAAAAGATGAAGAGGAGGAAGAAGAAGAAGAAGGAGGAGGAGGATATGCATAAAAAGAGGTACTAAATGTATGTTTGCAACTTTCCATGGAAACATCAGAATTTATAAAAGAAAACTTGATGGGAGCGTATATTTACGGCAACTCTGACCCATGCATATATGACATTTCGGAGAAAGTGGGAAATGATGACACCTTTTATAAAGTAAGAAAATGCAACCAAACCAGCTAAATTACAGCCCATGTGCACAATAATTCATATAACTGAAATGTTCATTTCAATAAATCGTTTTCTTTAAAAATACTGAGTGTTTGTAGTTATTCAGCCCATGTGGTCTCATTCTTACCAACTAGATCATATCAGAGACAGGAGGGGCCAAAAGCAAGTTGCCACTAAATCCAGACAACTATTTTGAAATAATAAAAGCATCCTTTACAGTTGAAGTGGCATATTCTATATAAAATCCAGGTGATTCCCAAAACATCATTTATAAAAGCTATACTTTGGATGCTTACTGGACTGCTTACTTGTAATTACAGTAATGTTGTCTACTATAAACTGCATCTTCTATATATAATTTTGTGAACAAAACACACAATAACCTTTTTTAACTTTATTTTTACCCATACTAATAAGAAGCTCTACTTGTTTATTGTATCATTTGCTACACTGCCTGTTGAGGACTGGTAAAAGAGTAATTTAAAAATATTTGCTGCCTCTTGGCCTACGTGCACCCTTCCGCTGTATCCATGTGTGTCTGAACCACTCTTGATTGGTGCTACCTCTCTTGAGTGCATTCACGTAAAGCCTTCTGTCCAGCATACTCTCTCATTGTACCTCCTTTACCGTTTCTCCTCCTTGTGTTTCTCACACTCACATTTCCTCTTTCGATTGCATCACCAACACCAAACTGACCAATCAGATTGCTCTGAGGGACTGGACATACACACAGACCTTATATAGTAGATTAGTGCTGGCATGCAGCATTAATAATATAATATATATGTATATACGGTATATATATAAATATAATATAAAAGAACAGGAAAACAATACAGAATAGAGACTGTTGGAAAGTGAGTCAAAGCTTATCAAAGTGGCATTCAAAAAGGGCATTTTATTTATACAATTTGCTTTACACAGCAAAAAATTTTAACTTCCCAAAGGGAGCAGGAAAGATTGCAGCTGATTCCACTCACCCCAGCAGTCTTCTGTTCATTAAATTGCCATCACAGTTGAGGTACAGGTCAACTGCGACCCGAACTACATGCCATCTGCACAGCTTCTTTCCTCAGATTATTCAGAACCTAAATAAACTTACATAGGGTTACTCCTGGTTTTGCAACATAGAGTTGGTAACTGCTCTGTTTGTCTATTCCTAAATATTTCATACTTGCTCATCTTGCACTATTTGATGTCTATATCACTTTGTATATATTCATCCATCCATCCATCCATCCATCTTCTTCCGCTTATCAGAGGTCGGGTCGCGGGGGCAGCAGCTTGAGCAGAGAGACCCAGACTTCCCTCTCCCCGGCCACTTCTTCTAGCTCTTCCGGGAGAATCCCGCAGTCTCGTTCTTTCAGTCACAAAAACAGAAATTCTGTCCATAAAAGTTATGAACAGAATCGGTGACAAAGGGCAGCCCTGGTGGAGTCCAACTCTCACTGGAAACGGGTTCGACTTACTGCCGGCAATGCGGACCAAGCTCTGACACCGGTTGTACAGGGACCGAACAGCCCTTATCAGGGGGTCCGGTACCCTATACTCCCGGAGCACCCCTCACAGGATTCCCCGAGGGACATGGTCGAACGCCTTTTCCAAGTCCACAAAACACATGTAGACTGGTTGGGCAGGCTTCCATGCACCCTCCAGGACTCTGCTAAGGGTCTAGAGCTGGTCCACTGTTCCGCAACCAGGACGAAAACCACACTGTTCCTCCTGAATCCGAGGTTCAACTACCTGACGGACCCTCCTCTCCAGAACCCCCGAATAGACTTTTCCAGGGAGGCTGAGGAGTGTGATCCCTCTGTAGTTGGAAAACACCCTCCAGTCCCCCATCTTAAAGAGGGGGACCACCACCCCGGTCTGCCAATCCAGAGGCACTGTTCCCGATGTCCATGCGATGTTGCAGAGACATGTCAACCAAGACAGTCCTACAACATCCAGAGCCTTGAGAAACTCCGGGCGTATCTCATCCACCCCCGGGGCCCTGCCACCAAGGAGTTTTTTGACCACCTCAGAGACCTCAGTCCCAGAGATGGGGGAGCCCACCTCCGTGTCCCCAGGCACTGCTCCCTCACTGAAAGCATGTTAGTGGGATTGAGGAGTTCTTTGAAGTACTTCTCTCTCTCATTCTCTCTCTCTCTCTCTCATTCTTCCTAGGGCACGAAGCGGAAGCAGAAGCAGTCAATGGCCGACAGTAAGGTGAAACGTTGCAGTCGTAGTTGAAGAACTCCAGGCACTCGACGAACAGATTCAGACACACAGCTGTATTTATCAATAGCACCTGATGCCCCCAATTCTATTGACTCACTAACACAATGTCTGACTTGTATCTCAGAATGGATGAATAGTAACTTTCTCAAGTTAAATAAAGAGAAAACTGAAATCTTAGTGATTGGCAATAATGGATACAATGAGGCTATTAGAAATAAACTGGATACATTAGGATTAAAAGTCAAGACGGAGGTAAAAAGCTTAGAGGTAATTGTTGACTGTAATCTGAATTTTAAATCGCATATTAATCAGATCACTAGGACAGCATTTTTTCACTTAAGAAACATAAGTAAAGTTAGACCTCTCATATCACTGAAAGATGCTGAGAAATTAGTTCACGCGTTTGTTTTCAGTCGACTAGATTACTGTAACGCACTCCTCTCAGGACTACCCAAAAAAGACATAAATCGTTTGCAACAAGTGCAGAATGCAGCTGCTAGAATCCTAACTAGGAAAAGAAAATCCGAGCACATCTCTCCAGTTTTGATGTCACTACACTGGTTACCTGTGTCATTCAGGATTGACTTTAAAATTCTGCTTATGTTTTATAAAGCCTTAAATAATCTCGCCCTATCTTATATATCGGAATGTCTGACACCTTATATTCCAAATCGTAACCTCAGATCCTCAAATGAGTATCTCCTTAGATTTCCAAGAACAAAACTTAAAAGTGGTGAGGCGGCCTTCTGCTGTTATGCACCTAAAATCTGGAATAGCCTGCCAATAGGAATTCGCCGGGCTGATACGGTGGAGCACTTTAAAAAAACTGCTGAACACACATTATTTTAACATGGCTTTCTCATAATTTCACTGCAATCAAAATCCTGATACTCTATATCTCCAACTCATTATAATAACTATTCATGGTGGCTCTAAAATCTGTACTAACCCCAACCCTCTCTTCTGTTTCCTTTTCTGGTATCCTTTTGGTGGTGGCTTGCGCCACCACCATCTACTCAAAGCACCGTGATGTTCCAACAATGATGGATGGATTAAAAGCCAGAAGTCTGTATGACCATCAACATCAAGTGACTCCGTGAGAACCCTAACTACAAAGAGGACCATTTCATTTATGTTAGGTAGAATGCCCAGAGGGGACTGGGCGGTCCCGTGGCCTGGAAGCCCTGCAGATTTTATTTTTTTTCTCCAGCCGTCTGGAGTTTTTTTTTCTGTTTTTTCTGTCCACCCTGGCCATCGGACCTTGCTCCTTTTCTATGTTAACTAATGTTGTCTTATTTATTTTCTTATTTGGTCTTTTATTTTTCTTTTCTTCAGTATGTAAAGCACTTTGAGCTACTTTTTGTATGAAAATGTGCTATATAAATGAATGTTGTTGTTGTTGTTGTTGTTCCCCTACCGACCCACAACGTCCCAAGTTGAGGTCAACAGCGCACCATCCCCACCATATACGGTGTTGACACTGCACTGCTTCCCCCTCCTGAGACGCCGAACGGTGGACCAGAATCTCCCCGAAGCCATCCGAAAGTCATTCTTCATTGCCTCCCCAAACTCCTCCCATGCCCGAGTTTTTGCCTCAGCAACCACTGAAGCTGCATTCCATTTGGCCTGTCGGTACCTCCAGAGCTGCCTCCAGAGTCCCACAGGACAAAAAGGTCCGGTAGGACTCCTTCAACTTGACGGCATCCGTCGCCCCCACTGTCTACCAACGGGTTCAGGGATTGCCGCCATGACAGGCACCGACCACCTTACAGCCACAGCTCCGGTCAGCCACCTCAACAATAGAGGCACGGAACATAGCCCATTTGGACTCAATGTCCCCCACCTCCCTCGGGTCGTGGTCGAAGTTCTGCCGGAGGTGGGAGTTGAAGTTACTTCTGACAGTGGACTCTGCTAGACGTTCCCAGCAGACCCTCACAACACGTTTGGACCTACCGGGCCTGACCAGCATCCTCCCCCACCATCGAAGCCAACTCACCACCATGTGGTGATCAGTTGACAGCTCCGCCCATCTCTTCACCCGAGTGTCCAAGACATGTGGCCGCAAGTCCGATGACACGACCACAAAGTTGATCATCGAACTGAGGCCTAGGGTTTCCTGGTGTCAAGTGAACATATGAACACCCTTATGCTTGAACATGGTGTTCGTTATGGACATTCCGTGACGAGCACAGAAGTCCAATAACAAAACACTGCTCAGGTTCAGATTGGGGGGGCCATTCCTCCCAATCACGCCCTTCTAGGTCTCGCTGTCATTGCCCACGTGAGCATTGAAGTCTCCCAGCAGTACGAGGGAGTCCCCAGAAGGTATGCCCTGTAGCACACCCTCCAGAGACTCCAAAAAGGGTGGGTACTCCAAACTGCTGTTTGGCGCATACGCACAAACAACAGTTAGGACCCGTCCCCCCACCCGAAGGCAGAGGGAGGCTACCCTCTTGTCCACCAGGATAAACCCCAATGTACAGGCTCCAAGTCGGGGGGCAATAAGTATGCCCACACCCGCTTGGCGCCTCTCACTGGGGGCAACTCCAGAGTGGTAGAGAGTCCAGCCTCTCTCAAGGAGATTGGTTCCAGAGTCCAAGCTGTGCGTCGAGGTGAGCCCGACTATATCTAGCCGGAACCTCTAGACCTCGCGCACTAGCTCAGGCTCCTTCCCCTTCAAAGAGGTGACATTCCACGTCCCAAGGTCCCCGCCTTCGGCCACCACCCAACTCACACTGCACCCGACCTCCTTGGCCCCTCCCATAGGTGGTGAGCCCATGGGAAGGGGGACCCACGTTGCCTCTTCGGGCTGAGCCCAGCCGAGTCCCATGGGTGCAGGCCCGGCCACCAGGCACTCGCCATCGAGCCCCATCTCCATGCCTGGCTCCAGAGGGGGGCCACAGTGACCCGTGTCCAGGCGAGAGAAAATGCCATCCAAATTTTTTATTCATCATAGAAGGTCTACTGAACCGCTCTTTGTCTCATCCCTCACCTAGGACCAGTTTGCCTTGGGTGGCCCTACCAGGGGCATAAAGCCCCGGACAACAGTGCTCCTAGGATCATTGGGACATGCAAACCCCTCCACCACGATAAGGTGGCAGTTCGAGTTTGGGCTTTGTATATATTTTTATATCTATTTCAGTTAACTATTGAAGTTTTGTTCAAGAAATTGTTGTATTTGTATAGTGGTGTCAAGTTAATTGGTGTGTTGAAATTGTGTTGTCTTGAGTTGGTAATGTCTTGTATTCCATGTTTTGGACCTAACCAAATTCAATTCTGGTATGTTTCATGTGCTAGCAATAAAGTGATTCTGATTCCATCCATCCCGCTGAATTCCAAACACAGGGTCATGGGGGTCTGCTGGAGCCAATCCCAGGGCACAAGGCAGGAACCAATCCTGGGCAGGGTGCCAACCCACCACAGGACACACACACGCACCAAGCACACACTAGGGCCAATTTAGAATCGCCAATCCACCTAACCTGCATGTCTTTGGACTGTGGGAGGAAACCCACACAGACACGGGGAGAACATGCAAACTCCACACAGGGAGGACCCGGGAAGCGAACCCGGGTCTCCTAACTGTGAGGCAGCAGCGCTACCACTGCACCACCCCTGATTCTGATTTTGAGCAGCTATTCTGGATTAGAATTACTGACCTAATTGCTGAAGAAACAGCTTTTGATTTCTGTAGACTACTAAGTGTGACAGTGGTACAATAGGAGCTGTGGGTTTAAGCCACTAGAAGCCTACAGCGGAGCCTGGAGATTATAAAACAGGAGTGGCCAAAATACCACAAAGATCAGACGTAAATTAATTTTCAGTTAAGCTACTTGCTGTCTGGTTCCTAACATCGTTCCCTGGTTCACATGACTTTCATCTCAACTGACAATGAAATATATACAGTAAATATTGGCCTTCAAACTATGTCCCTACAGCCTCCAAGCAGAACCCTTGCCACAAAGTGAAAGATATTCATACAGCAGAATCACCGCATTCTCCCCCCTCCCAGCTGGAGTGAACATGTTTCACATTTTCTGCATGACATCCTTCATCAACAGGCCTATCCTACTATGGTCCTCCAAGGATTGCTTTGGGAAGTTTTTTACAAGCTGTCATCAGATTTTATAACATATCTTTTGTCTGCACTATATTTTTATGCCATTTTAATATGTTGACTTGAAGTAGATTTTAAACATACAGTGGGTAGACAAAATAATGAGAACACCTAGCAATATATTTGAATCAGTGAGAAAGTTTAAGGAGAAGGGCAACTCTTTGTCTTCAGAACAGGTTCCTTCCTTCTGGGAATTCTGTTACATTGTGTGTAGTGGCATAGTGCACCATTCTTCAAAAAGAATAGCTGCTAGTTCTTTGAGAGATAAAGGAGGAAGAATTCTACCTTGCATTCTGCACTTCAGAACTTCCCATTAAGGTTCAGTAAGGTATAGGTCTGGCGATTAAAGCTGACGTCTTCAGTGCCATCATTCAGATTTCACTGAGAAAATCAGTTGTTGCCAGCTGCTGCAAAAGGATGACAATTAATTCTGTGCCTAAGGAAACAAAAGTGGACTGTTTGAATGACCACAGACCAGCAGCAGTTACTGCAGTCGTGATGAAGAGCTTTGAGAGACTATTGCTGGCGCATGATAAACAGAATATTCCAGATAGTCACGATCACCTCCAGTCTGCATATCATTACAACCAGTTCAAAGAGGTTGCTGAGTCCCTTGCACTTCACACTATCCTGGCACATTTGGATAATAATGACTGCTACACCAGAGCCCTATCTATAGATTACAGCTCAGCATTTCAAACTAACTCGTCATTGTAGGGCCCCACACCCCCTCTGCAACTGGATATCAGGAAACATCACAGTGTTTGCACCATAGGGTGCATCTGCTCCTTTAAAATGGCCTCATATTCCTTGACTGTTCTATGAGAGCAATCATTGGAGCTCATGACTCCCGCAGGATGGCTGCTCATTACATTAAGGATTCCAAGATATGTTGATCAGTTGACAACTGACATTGTGTTGCTGAACCTATCATTTGGCTTTCTCCAAGCATAAAGCTGTCTGGACTGAAGGATGACACTGCATTAGGACCAAATTTGCATCACACATAGATTTTTGAGCCATTTAGGGCCTTTTTCCCTTTTTGAGACGCTTGATAAATACGGGCACAGATTTCCCATATTTCTTCTTGTGTTCAGCACTGAGTAATGTGGGCGAACACAATAGATGTATTCATGAGTTCATCTGCAATAAATAAAATCAAGGACTAGTGACAGTGAGTGTGTTCTTCCATAGGAATCAGTATCTGAACTGCAGTTGGCTTCTGAGAAAACACTTACATTAGCATCCCTAATAGGCCTAATACTGTTCTGTCAAGTAAAATTCAAGACAGCACAGTGTCATCCAATATTCCAGCTTGCAGAGTCAATGGAGGCTCTGATCTGGGCACTCGAGAGACTGAGTGAGGAGTCTGAGTGTCTGGGCTTGCGAGTGTCCTGGATAAAAACCAAGATTCGGGCCTTTAATGACCTCTTGGGCACAGCCATCAGCAGTGTGTCTGTTTGCGGAGAGAGTGTTGACCTTGTTGAGAGGTTTACTTACCTTGGCAGTGTCATTCATGTCTCTGGTGACTCTTCCCATGAAGTCAGTAGATGGATTGGAAGAGCATGGGGGATCATGATGTCGCTGGAAAGGGGTGTGTGGCGCTCCCGATATCTATGCAAAAGGACAAAGGTCCAAGTCTTTAGAGTCCTGGTGCTTCTTGCCTTGCTATATGGTTGTAAGACATGGACACTATCCAGTGACCTGAGACGAAGACTGGACTCCTTTGGTACTGTGTCTCTTCGAAGAATCCTTGGGTACCGCTGGTTAGACTTTGTGTCGAATGAGTGGTTGCTCATGGAGTCCTGAAAGAGGCACATTACCTGCATTGTGAGGGAGCGTCAGTTACGGCACTACGGCCATGTGGGGTGATTCCCCAAGGATGATACAGCTCACAGAATCCTCATTGTTGAGGACCCAAGTGGCTGGACCAGGCCAAGGGGATGCCTAAGTAACACCTGGCTGCGGCAGGTAGATGGTCACTGGACCACGTGTCTACCTGGGGGGTGGCCAACCAGAATCCCAAGCTCTTTCGTCATGTGGTGGGTGTGGCAACGCGCTGTACCAGTGCATGCTCCTCCACCTAACCTGACCTGACTCTGATTGTGTAATGAGTTTCAAAAGAGATTTGAATTAGCCTCTGATTAAAGGACTGATTTACAGTCTAAACCCATAGCCATTACATTTCAGGATAACGTTCAGTAACCCTGAATGAATCCCTTAAAATCTTTAAAAGGCTTCTAAAACCTAGGTCATGTCAATGATTTCCCAGGCTTGTACTTTGTCAGTCCTGCCCCACAATAGAACTCAAGTACCTGTGAAAAGTGATAATTGGCTTCTGTTTCCATAAAACTAGGGATGTACTTGATTGATTTACCATTTCTGTTTTAATGTGCTAATACAAAGAGCATACTGTAATTATTGTAGGTTGATTTGGATAAGTAGGCTTGAAAAGGATGGATGAGCGCATAAAATGCTGGCATTACTAATATTAGAACAAATGTCTATGGCCCACATATTTAATAGATTTCTGAACTGAAAATGAATTGGCAGTAATACAGCTAATTAAATGAAATAGATTTGCTGCGAGACAGGCTTGCTTTATGGAGTGTAAGAGGACTCTAGTACAGATAGATGAATCACATCAGAATGAGGCTGCCAGATTATATGTTGCACATTTATTTTGAAATAAAGCAAGTGCTATCCAGTCAGGTCATGTATACTACGTAACCCTCAGTCCATGACACAGACTTATTAAACATCAAAGAAATGTCACTACTCAAAGTGCTTGTGTACTTATTATGATCTGGATTGAGGAATTAATAAGTCATTTTTGGTAATAACCATCAGAGCCACACACTGACTGCATGCTGTGAAAATTGCTTAAGCTTGTTCAGTATATTAATAGAGTTTGGAGATAATGTGTCACCTGCTGACTTCGGTCTCTACTAGACAGTGAGGAAGAGATGGCTTTATACCACAGGTTAGGGCAGTTTCCAGGGTCAAGAAAATCCTCTGAAATGCTTGGGGCCATTCTAGCAGAGCTCACCCTAGAAAAGCCAATGAGCCCTGGTTATCGTTCAATGCTCTAGACAGCCCCCAGTTAGCCTGTCCTCCCTTATGTACACACCTACTACCCTCTTGCAGTTTGGAGGACTTCTAACAAGTTACTCACCATTCTCCTAAGTATTAAATTTAAAATTAAGTATTAAATATTTTATTTTTAATAGGAAAAAATAATTGTATTATTTGCTAAATTTGTGACAAAATGACGATTCCTTAACCAACAGTGGTTGATCAAATTTTAGCACACACGTAATTACGGCCCTGTTGAGTAGGTGTCAATAAAATAGCCTAAGACAGTTAACTCGTCAAAGGCGTTAGAGCGCCTCAGCGATGATCTGCTTCCAGGATGCACTTGACACTGCTGCCATCAAAATAACATAGATACCGGCTACACTGATAACTGGGCTGTGCCTCCTCTTAAAAAGAATATGAATGTAGTAGATTCTCACTTTAGATATACTTGGTTTATAATTAACCTCTTTGTATTATAATTTCCCTCACTCTTTTTAAATATACCAATAATAATTCTCAGCACGTACAGGATTCCCAAGCTAGAAAGAAAATGCTGTCTCTGCATTAGTACACATTTTCTGTGCTGAAAGGATGTACTCCCATTAAATCTGATTGTTGAAATGCGAAATAGCCAAAGTCTAAATATTGCAGCATCTCTGTCAAAAGCTGTTCATCGAGCGATCTGATGTCTGCTACTGAGGGCAAAACATTTGACCCATTTTCTGTGGATGCAGCTTAATACATTAAGCACATGCTACTTCGAATACATAACACTGCAGTTTTCACTCTGGCAGTTGTTTAAAGATATTTGAACATAGCACTCGCATTTATATAATGTACAAATATTGATTAACTTGTTTTGTAGCAAGTTCACATGCATAAATCTAATACCTGACAGGAATATTAAAATGCACATCGGATGTACACAAGGCTCGGCACATCAATCGACATTGTAAATTAACATTAAGTATCACAGAAAACTCATTTTTTCTGTAATCTTTTTTATTGAAAACTAAAGAACATGATATGAAGTGAGAAGTTGTTTAGGAAATAATTCATTCAGTCAATTCAACATAAATTGCATATCGATGAGCACACAACACTGAATACACTGAGTGACAGAAACCCCAAAGCTGAATAGAAAGGACTGTTGCCATTTACCACAAGTTCAGGTCTGATATCAAGGCTTCTCATTTTTGCTAAATGCAGGGTGTTTAGAAAATATTCAGACCTCACTTTCTGCACATTTTATTGTGTTAAGTTAATATTAAATGGATAAATTTGCCTACAATCATTAACCCATAGGGACAAAGTGAAAAAATGTGTTGAAGTAAAATAGGTTTACATTAAAGGCGTTTATCATTTGAATAGAATAGGAATTTTTTGGTCTCCGTTTTTGTCTTTGGGCTCTCATGAATGATTGTTTGTTTTCCTGATATGAACATTTCTTGACTATGTGTGTCTCCTATTCTGCTTTAAAATAGTAGAGGCAGATTTTGAGGAAGTGATCAGGACATAAGATGTGGTCATAACATAGCAAAAGTTCAAAAACTGGGAGACCAAAGCTGAAATGTGAATTGAAAATCAAATTTGCAAAATTCAAGAAACAAGGTAATTACTGGGAGAATCAAAAAGTTTTTTAAAGATAGCAAAATGCACACAAACATAAGGTTTATCTGCAAATTCTGATACTGAAGCTTTGACAGGGTGACTTTTTACCCCATTGTCAATTAGTATAGAGATCATGACCTACATAACCATGCCCCCAGTAACTGAGATGGCGTACACAGAATAGCAGCTCCTGCTGTGGACAAAATGATGGTGGAAATAGTTCAAAATAAAATTACAAATGAAATGTTGTAACATATGGATGGCACGGTGGTGCAGTGGTAGAGCTGCTGCCTCGCAGTAAGGAGACCTGGGTGTCTGCGTGGGTTTCCTCCGGGCGCTCCGGTTTCCTCCCACAGTCCAAAGACAAGCAGGTTAGGTGCATTGGCGATCCTAAATTGTCCCTAGTGTGTGCGTGTCCTGCGGTGGGCTGGCGCCCTGCCTGGGATTTGTTTGTTTCTGCCTTGCGCCCTGTGTTGTCTGGGATTGGCTCCAGCAGACCCCCGTGACCCTGTGTTAGAATATAGTGGGTTGGATAATGGATGGATGGATGGATGTTGTAACATAAAAAAAATCTAAAGAGAAGTTTAATTCGATATGAATTTATAATCAGTTATGTCAAAACATCTGCCCATCCTTACTCATAAAACCTATATATATTTTTTTGTTTCTCCTTGAACCACAACATGAAGCAGGCTGTGAAGAAATCATTTGTCTTTAGACGTCACATAATTACTTAAATAGAGCCCCTGTTTTCAGTTAAGTGAAATAAACACAGATTAAATAATGGATTGTACAGCTTCTAGCAAAAATATCTAGATAAATACAAAGGAGCATTCAAAACAAGGTAGAAGTTTATTTTAAAAGCATTAGGAAAGATATAAAAAATGTAGAAAGTCCCTTGAAAGCACATTAAAAAAATACACACACAAGAATATATGCGGCAAAAATCACACAATCTGCAAGCAAGAAGGGTAAGAACAACACTACTGACTGTCCCAGCACTGCAGAGTAGTGCACAGTAGGAGTAGCAGGAAACAAAATGAAGTCAGAAAACTAAATATGGATCAAAACCAAAAGATAATCTAATCTGTCATTAAGTCAAGAAAATTAAGAGTGAGTGTTTACTAAGTATCCACAGACCTGGACAATGAGGTCTATGTGGTGTCTCCTTAAAACTGTCATGCTGATGATGTCACTTGGCCTCTGTGGACACACCCCTAGCAACACGCATGCATACATTAACAACGGGACCTCAAAATGGCCATGCTGAAGTAAACAAATAGCCACAAAAATGTAAAAAGTTACCTTAAATCAAGAAAATAACATTAAATATTGAATCTCTGATGTTTAAAAAATAAACCATCACTGAAGGGAATGACCAGAAAAATGATAATAAAGAACAAAAATATTAAATAAAGGAAAAAATCACAACACTGGCCAAGAAGGCTAAGACAACATAGAAGAAATTAATTTTCTGTTGCTGACATTGAATACTCTGCATATGACATATGACATGAGTTGGTTGTGTATGTCACAGTTTTTGATGTCATATATTTTTTGGAGCTCTGGCCCTGGCCTCTCCATTCACATGCTGTTTGCCGATGACCATGTCCGTCTGCTCATGCTGCTTGTCAAAGTCTGTTATGCAGTAACCTGACTCTTCCTTTTTTTCCACACACCTCCATTTAGGTTCTGCTAAACAACAGAATAAGGTTCAGTGAGCCATGAGTGACATTCATAAAGTGTAACTGACATTGAGGTTCATGGTAAGGGCAAAACAAAGGTCTTATTGTCAATGTTATGATTAAAATATCAAAAAGTAAAATAATATTATTATTAATAATAATAATAGTAATAATAATTATAATAATTTATACAGTGTTTTTCTAATCTACTCAAAGTATTTTACATAGACATTGGGGAGCAACTTCAACCACCACCAAGGTGTAGTATCCATCTGAATGATGTGATGGCAGCCATCTTTATACCAATACACACATTAACTGTTAGATGGTGAAGTGATGAGAGAGACATTCAACTAAAGACATAGGATAATTTGGGGGGTAGAATGACCAGGATGATGTGGGCAGTTGTGCTAAGAGATTACAGAATACTCTACTCATTTCAAAGATACCCAGGGATCTTTCATGATCACAAAGAGTTAAGACCTCGGTTTTATGTCTCAAATTGCACTACGCCAATCTTTACAGCACAGTGTGGATCATTGGGATCCACACACAGACCACACCAATACCTTTTCTAGAAGCGGCTGAAGCTTTTCCTAGATGGTCTCCCATGCAAGCACTGGTCTGGATGCTCTGAAAATGAAAGGCCAAAATCAAAATAGAAGCCTTTGAAACACTCTGTAAAGCCACTTAGGTAAACTTTTATTGGTTATGAGATAATGAACTAAATTAAACAGAGGGACAATTAAAGGAATCCAAGGACCTTGTAAAACTAATCAACTATTCATCCATCCATCCATTATCCAACCCGCTATATCCTAACTACAGGGTCACAAGGGTCTGCTGGAGCCAATCCCAGCCAACACAGGGCGCAAGGCAGGAAACAAACCCCGGGCAGGGTGCCAGCCCACCGCAGGGCGCACACACACACACACACACACACCCACCAAGCACACACTAGGGACAATTTTGGATCGCCAATGCACCTAACCTGCATGTCTTTGGACTGTGGGAGGAAACCAGAGTACCCGGAGGAAACCCACGCAGACACGGGGAGAACATGCAAACTCCATGCAGGGAGGACTCGGGAAGTGAACCCAGGCTAATCAACAAAACAATAGAAAATAAACTGGAAACAACTCAAAACAGAATCTAAGAAGAATAAATCTCATTAATGAAGAATTAACAACTCAAAAAGAATTAAAAATTTAGTGCAGGAAAAGATGGAGTAAAAACAACATCAAAAAGTAATTACCCAAGCCAATGCACAAATCCTAAAGTACAAACGGTAAATTAGAAAACTGTCCATCTAAATGTCAAAATTAATTATGCACAAAAATTCTGAAATGGCATACTGGAATAACTCTAATCCAAAATTCTAAAAAGAGAAGTTGAGCCATCAAAATGTTTAGAAATTTCCTAAAGAAAGAAGCAAAAGCCAAAAACACAGCAGCTATACAGTATGTTTGCTAAAGCCCCATCTATGCAGAATAAGCACAACGTTGGAATTAAGAGATTGGGTAAAAAAATAAACAAATAAAAAATAACATGTACAGAGAACAAAGGTAAGCGATTGGGGAACAACAGATAACACAAAACATAAAGAAAACAGGAGTGAGGCATTGATTAATTTGGCCAAATGAAAAGGCAATCCAAAACATCGGGGCTATTTGAGCAAAGACCAGAAAATGAACGGACAAAATGAGAGGAGGAAAGAGTGGACTAAAAACATTACATGGGTCAGCGCCACAAGGTCAAAAGGAGCCAGCAAGTAAAACCAGAATGTTAGCCAAATAGCAACTGAGGTCTCACGTGGAACTAAGATTTCTTACCCTGTAACTAACAATACTACAGTGAGAGCAAGGGCGTCCTTAGGCATGTGCAAACTGTGCACCTGCACAGGACCGCCACGCCAATATATATTGAATATAAAACAGAAACAGAAAATAACGACACAGCTAAAAACGCAGCGGCAAATTTTGGCAAAAGTTAAACGCTTGTGTCATGAGTAGTGTCCGCAACGGACGTGGCCATCCACCGTGCATAAGATACCATATTGACACTGGCGGGCGAAGGGGCCACCAATTCTTTCTCTGCCCAGGGCCGCCACGAGCCTAGAGTTGCCCCTGGTGAGAGTCAAGAGTTTTACGTCTATCTGAAAGCTTGGATGCAAGACAACAAATGTCGCCATCTTAAATAACCCTGGCTTCATGACATCATATGCAACACAATCACCACAAAATGGTAGAACTAAAACATAAAGAATATGAATATTATGACAAATATATGTCTACAGTGAAACAGAGAGGAAAATAGTAGCCAGAAGATGAAAGTGATAAGCATGAGACAAGCCTAATTTCAATAACTAAAGTTGTGTCCTATTTTCAAACACAGCAAAGAATCATCAAAAATTGAAGTTGGAAAAACAAAGCAATAAATAATTGAACCAGAAAATCAGACACAAATGTAGACACCAACAAAAGAGTCTTTTATTTTTATCCAAATTCATATACTAAAATGTGAGTAGTGCTGATCTTCATACTGTGGATCTGATGACATCACAGGTCATGACCTCTGGTCATAGAATGTGTTAGGATTTGTTTCCTTTTTCTGAGCTCTTAGATATACTTTTCTGCATTGATTCTGTTAGTTAGACATTTTTGAGTCCTTGACTTTGATTCTGACATCCATTTAGTGATTCTTCTTTGTTTTGATCTGTAAGTATTTCTTGGACCCTTTCATCCATGAATTTGGTTTTCACGCTCATTGCCATTGAGAAGGTCTCGTTGTTAGGGGTGTACACTCTGAGGTTGTGACACAGTGTGATGGGTTATAAATGTCCTCCTGGAATTTACTTCCTAATCTGAGTTGCAGATCTAAACTCTTTTCTAATCCCTCTTTCAAATTTTTTTGCTGAATGATTTTTGGTAACGACTTCTTTGCTCTTGTTTTTTGCCTACAGATTTTGACTTTAATGCACGCACTTTTTGATCTCCCAGTATTGATCCTTTTTCGTTTTTTTCTATTCTCCTGCTCACTGTTAAATGCAGGCTGCTTGCAGATATAACATCACAATGACAACCACCCTAGCAACAGTATACAGTCGACCCTTGACATACGACTGGCCTGACATGCGAACAACTTGATTTACGACCAAAATTTTTGTTTTGATTTACAACCACATCTTGCGTTACGACCCGAATGCGGTCACGTGTATCCGCTTGTGTGATTGTAAACAAACAGCCGAGAGCGTTCGTAAGCGTCAGTCGGAGCCCAGACGTGTGTTTGTGGACGTAATTTCGGTCAGTGCAGTGATTTATCTATATATATAATTCACTTAGACCATGGCAAGCAAGACGCATAATTGCTAAGGAAGGAAGAGATGGTAACGAAGGTAAAGAAAGCAATTGTTAAGGGATGTTAGCTAGCGGGCTGGCGTAACACATGATGATGTCATCAGGCTGAGTCAGCACCGGCTTGCTTTGGAGTGTATTATTACAGCAGTTCACAACACGACCAGCTTTGAACTGAATGCTCGACTACATTTCATTATTAACGTGAGAAATAGCAATCACAATCGAAACGAAGAAGGAAATTGTGCGAAAATATGAGATTGGCGTTCGTGATCGATCTCGCTAATATGTATAGCATGTCGAAATCCACCATCTCGACAATTTTACAAAGAAAAGATTTGCATAAGGAGGCTCCTTCTAAACAATAACCACCTTCCGTTTCATTCTCCTCTTCCTCCCTTCCTGCAGCCCAAAGATGTCAAATTAATGGTGAGTACAGCATGAAATTGTTGTTTCTGGTAGGCTAGGCACTTTTTCTAAGTTTTTGGTTAGTACATTAGAAAAATTATTGGTGTTTTGGTAAATTATGCACATTATACAACCCTTTTTTATTATGAAAAGGTTAAGTAAATGTTGCTGTGGGAGGTTCGGAGCGCACTATGGGTATTTCCATTATTTCTTATGGGAAAAATAGTCTTGACTTACAACCAACTTGAGTTACAACCAGCCCTCACGAACGAATTGAGTTCGTAAGTCAAGGGTCCACTGTACAAAGAACCTAGAAAATGGCTTCTCCCTGAAAAAGACGCAAATCAAGATCAACATTGCTAAATATTTTCTTATTCTTAAAATTCAAGTGCAGAAATGATTTTTGTGGTATTCAAAACACCTGATGGAAAAAAGAACAGTCAAAAAAGAAGATGATTTTATTGTTACATGAAACCAAAAAAGGACTACTTGATCTCAACTAATGGTATGCTTGGTGCCACAGATCATTTACAGAGTACCATAAAGTATCTACCAAAATGTTATGACCTCTCTGTTTCAGGGGTGTGTTAGCAAGTGTAGATGCTATGAAGCTTTTTTGGACCCAGAATAGTTTTAAAAGCACAGTCACGCTCTGATACACGCTGATTTGTTTGTGCTTATTATGTGGCCTTCCCTGATTGGAACATGCTCATTACAATAGCACACTCCCTGATTGGTCACCCTTTACAAAACAAAACCATATTCTGACATATCAGAAATAGAGGAGTTGCTTTCCATGGCGCTTGTGCTGCTTACCTGTATTTATCTAAACTTATTTTTTTACAGTTTGAATGTTGCATACATTTGCAATAGGCAAATCATTTACTGGTCTCAACAGTTTTTTGATAAATCCCATGGTTGGCAGCATTACCATCCCTTCAAGGATTTTTCTGCTGATAAGCACACACCTACGTCATACACGTCTTCGATCATTTAAGTGTTGGAGTAGATACTCCATAAATGATTTGAAAATGAAATGTCACTGTAGATTAGGTGTTCCTAATTACGTTGTACTTACCATGAATAATTACAGAGTAACTAGGTGTTATTACCTTGTATTTACTGTGTAACACAATGTAATGTTGTGCTTCAGCAACAGTAACTGTTATTCTACAGTTTATGTACATACATACTTTTAAAAACTGTGGAATAACAATTATAATTGAGTAATTGATTATAGTGGTACACTGTGTTACACAGTAAGTACAAGGTAATAACACATAGTTACTGTGTAATTATATAAGTAATTTCATGGTGTCACACACGTGCGCTTAGCAGGCAGTCAACAAGCACCGGAGGTGAACGATATATTGTCCGATGAAGGGTTGAATTGTGGTACTGATATCTCTCCTTCTACCTTTACAGAACCAAGGAGGAAAAATAATAATAATCCACACTCACTAACAACATTCCAGATATTTGAAAATAACTTTTTTCGAGTTGACGTCACTTCTGGCTCCCGCAGATGACATCACTTTCCGGTCCCTCAGAGATGACGTCACATCCGTCCCTCCCAGAAGACATCACTTCCGCTCCCAGCTAACTTCCTGCCAACTCATTTTCTGTAGCCATTTTCTTTATAAAAACGATCATGTCACCACTGTTGGTCGTCGAATGTTTGATTTATTTCAGTTCACTTTGACCAAACTTGATCCAGACATTATATGGGGCAATTCCCCAAAACTTCCCAACGTGTTGTTGAACTTTATTCTATTGCAATGGTAAGTATTAGGGACACCTAATCTAAAGTGATACCGAAAATGCTAGAGTGAATGGAGATCGTTTTCGTTTAAAAAGCTGTATTAAATAAAAACATAGTAGTGTGGACACAGCCTGAGAGTATGATGAGGAGAAAGCAAGCTAGCTGTTATGGTATGATTTAATTTTTTTTTATTTCTCTGTTAGTTGAAGTCTGTTTTTGGGTCTTTTTATTTTGATTTTGGGGTTCTTCATAATGCTTCATTCATTTCTGCTGTTCCACCACTTCATATTCATATGATTTTATTATATTTTGCATCTATGTGATAACTATTCTGTTTTTGTATTAGGTGCAGCCATTTTGTTTTTGGCTCATTATGGTAACCAGCGCTATATATGCAACACCCTACGTCATATATGTAGCATTGTAGATTAAGGACTGCTAACTAGAGCCATGCCTCCATTTCTTTCAACTAGAGTTTTTGGTTCTGAGGTTTGGCTTATAAGAAACAGAGAACAGACACCGAGTTACAGAATTAGACTTGGCTAGTCACGCTTAAAAATTCTTTTGGTGTCTCTGATCAGATGTCATAGCACTAGCTGCCCTCTCAGTCAGACAGGGTCTGCATGTGCTTATGGTTATTCAATTGTGCCTCTAATTCATGCTGCTGCCCATATCACTGAGGTCATACTGCGCTCAAGTGGTTCAAGTGGAGGGGCTATGCCAGCTCCTCCTAAGACAAGGAGCCTCTCTAGCAGAAAGAAACATCTAGGTCTAGAATTGAAAATGTCTTGTCAAATAATACAATGAAGTTATAGAAAATTCTAGGAAAAGCTTGAAGGCCAGATATGAAAGAATGTGCTTTTTTATTAATCTTGTGGATTAGTATAGAGATGAGTATAATGAAACCAAGGACAGAACCTAGGGCTCATATTACAGCAATAATCATTCCATCAGAAAGAAGGGCCATTTTTAAATCATAACAAATGGTAAACACAGAGAGCTGAGCAACACAGAGAATGAATGATGCCTGTCTTAATATAAAGAAACTTGACATGCATGTGGCGTTCAAGCTCAGAAAACAACACCTCAATCGACAGGGTGTTGGGTTTACATTTGATTTTTCATGTTAAAATGAACATCTTAGTTTAGTAAATACAGTAGGTCTTTAAAACACACTCCCCTGTATTGGTGGCTGATGATTTGGTCAGTTTTCACTCTTACCTCTTTATTATTCGCTCTGTAAAAGACAAAGGTAGTGTATAAAATGAAGGTGGGTTGTCTGCAAAAGTCTGAAGTAAATTCTACACAAATATGAGAACAGTTCTAATCACTGGGCTTAGGTACATTTATTATTATTGCTTAGTTTGCCTCATGCTGGGACAGGCTCTTGCTACTGCAGTGGATTAAGCACAAGCCCAGAAATGTTCATTTTCTTTATACATAGTGATACATTCTTTATCAAGATACCATTAAACTGATTTAAAAATACAGCCAAAATGGCTGTTACTGCTTGAAATGACTGATTTTTAATTTATTATTCATATACAGAGAATGCAAAACCCCATTTTCAGCAGACATTTCTTCAGAACCCTAATGTTCATCTCCTTTAGCTTACTCTTAGATAGTCATTTAAAATGCTAATTGGTTATTAGACAAACCTTTCTGATTGTATCTCTTTCAATTACTGTCATTCTGTTCACTTGGGCTACGAGGTAATGACATTCCTAAAGTTCTGTCCTGGGATCAAAATTGGCCAAAATGGAAAAGGTTTTCTCAAGAAACATGTCAGTCAGATTGCCAAGAAACAGATTTCATACAAGCATGTCTATTACTGTTTAGAGAGAAGAGGGTGACCTGGAATCAACAAGGGTAGAAAAGCAAGGGGAAGACCCAGATGGGCAATTTGGATAAGAGGAGAAGCACATCAGAGTGTGGAGTGTGAAAAACAAACACCTTACAGATCCTCAGTTGGTTTCTTCCTTAAATACACACTAAATACCAGTGTCGTCTGCAACAAAAAAGAGACGACTCCCGGATGCTGGCCTAGGCAGTAGCATGGAGAGGCTAGAAGATGCCCGGGGCAAACTCCTTGATTGTATGTCCCCTAAGGGAGAAGGGTCTAGCTGCAGCTTGCAGTATGTATGACATAGATCAGGTAATTCCCACAACATAAGTCACAAAACGCCCTTTGACTTAGATAACCCTCCTACAACCCTAATCTTAACCATAGTGTAACGTGGCCCTAATGCTAATCATAGTCTAATGTGATGAGTGTTACGTGGCTGACGTTGAGGGCATTTCGTGATGTTGGGGCATTACATGACCGACCTCATACATATTGCTGTCTGCAGTTACACGCTGTTGCCCTTAGGTGTGGTGTTGTCAAAGTGAATGGTAAAGAAGGCATATGAATATGATAAAGAAAGGTATTTTAAATAAGAAATAAACACACTTTATTCAAATTAAATATACATTCAAGTTTGTTTCCCCAAATTAGATCTCCTCTCCAAAAAACAATTGTACTACTTCATTTTTTACATCATCTGTGAGGAATTCTCTTTCAATGCTGATTAAAGCAAGGTTGGTCAGACACTCTTGTGACACTGAAGATCTCAGATGAGTTTTTTTTATTAATTTCAATTTTGAAAATGATTTTTTACAACTTGCAAGTGAAAATGCTATGGGAAGCAGTAATCTGTACGCAATGCAAATCATGGGAAAGACATCCCTTCCAAAATGTACTAACCACTGGAGAGCATCCTTAGGATCAGGGGGAACCGTATTCCCCCCAGCTCGAAGGAGCATCACAAAGTCAATAATTTTGTCATATAATTGAACTGCGATCACATCATTATTATAGTAATCTGCAAAGGTTGAACATTCCTTTTTTAATCCCTCTCTTTCTTTTTTGTCTTCAGTTGTGACTGAATGCAAATCCAGAAGAAATTAAAATCGGTTTCAAAGGTCTTGAAGATGAACACTGAGGTCTTTAATTTCCATTTTCAGTCGGTTCAGTGTGCTTATAAAGCTCACATCTGAAAGGTCAAGAACCCTGGCTGAACTCCTGTACATGCAAGAATTATAACATCACCCATATTTATTCGGGCTACACAGACTACATATTTCTCTGACTTACCTTACTGGACTAGCTAGAAAAAGAACACAAGAGATAAACTCAGTCTCAGAATAACACTTCACTGCACCAAGGTTGGACAAATGAACCTTAACACGTTCACTATGCATACGGGACTGAAGAAGAGAAAGGGAGCGGAGCATCGCTCTCGTGCTGAAGCCCTTTTCAAGGTCATTTGACTTGTGGGTTCAATTTCCTGTCCTATGTAGAATAAATATAGTTTTCATAATGTTTTCAAGGGAAGACCTCTTTTTGCTATGTGGGGCCCGGTCCGGCCCAGTGCGAGCACTTCTAGCACGTAGAAGTCATAGTTTTTCACCTAGAACGAGCTACAATAATTAAAATTTGTTTATGATAAATTTAAATTATTTTCGAAATAGGGCTTTCCTAGATAGCAACACTCTTTGGATTGGATGTCCCCCCAGATATAGATGCTCAGGGCCTTCTACCCCTCAGCCCCCACATTTGCACACCACTGGGCCTAGGAGGCAGAGTTTTAAAGAAAAAGCCATATCTGAATCTGGTAAATTAAAAGAAAAGGTTAAAACATGCAAAGGAAAGTGACTGGAAAAGCATATTATGGTCAGCATCCTGAAATTAATCTTTCCTTAGTTGTCAATGACACTGGTATCTGGTGCATTTTTAAGTAAGAAGTCATCTGAGGACCTATAAGGTGGCAGAAATCCATATTACAATGGGAGAAAATCACCAAATCCAGTTGTGCAAAGCTTGTCACATAAAGCTAAAGAAAACCCCAGGCTGCGATTGCTGCCAAAGGAGCTTCAACTTCTGCAAGTGCTGAGCAAAAAGTGTGACTACTTGTATCAATGGGATATTTCAGTTTACTATTCTGAATAAATTTGTCCAGAATTTCTAAAATTCTGTTTTCACATTGTCTTTCTGAAGTACTTAGTATATCTTGATGATGGAAAAAATTAACTTATGGTTTAAGCGTAAGACTGCAACATAGCAAAATGTGTAAAAAGTGAAGAGCTTGGAATGCTTTCTGAAGGCACTGTATGTTAGTTTGATGGCTTTAAAAGGGAATATTTGAGGATGGATTGGATTAGAAACGAGTACATTAGAGGGTCAGCTCAAGCTGGACAGTTGGGAGACAAAGTCAGAGAGGCGAGATTGTGTTTGTTTGGACATGTGCAGAGGAGAGATGCTAGGTATATTGGGAGAAAGATGCTAAGGATAGAGCTGCCAGGGAAGAGGAAAAGAGGAAGGACTAAGTGAAGGTTTATAGATGTGGTGAAAGAAGACATGCAGATGGTGGGTGTGACAGAACAAGATGCAGAGGACAGGAAAATATGGAAGAAGATGATCCGCTGTGGCAACCCCTAACAGGAGCAGCCGAAAGAAGAAGACCTGAAGATGGATCACTGGGTAATATAGAAATAAAGGCTGAATGTTTTCAGATTTATTGTGACAAGTGAGTCACTTTATATTATGTTGTATACTTTTCTTAATTTCACATGTGCAATATGTGGCTGTTATGAGAATGTTCTTTCCAATGTTTTCTGTTTGATAAATAATCTTAGGGTGGTGCAGTGCTAGCGCTGCTGTCTTGTAGTAAGGATACCTGGGTTCGCTTCCCGGGTCCTCCCAGTATGGAATTTGCATGTTCTCCCTGTGTCTGCATGGGTTTCCTCTGGGTGCTCTGGTTTCCTCCTACAGTTCAAAGACATGCAGGTTAGCTGCATTGGCGATCCTAAAATTGTCCTCTGTGGTGGGCTGGCGCCCTGCCTGGGGTTTGCTTCCTGTGTTGGCTGGGATTGGCTCCTGTGACCCTGTAGTTAGGATATAGTGGGATGAATGGATAAATAATCTTGTCTTTTCAAAATGCTAGAAGTCCCAAATCCTTTATGTTATTTTCCAATAGAAACTTGTCACTTATTAACTTTAAAAATCAATAGATGTTGGCACTGTACCTGATTGTGTTCAGGTCTGATGGAAGAGTGTCCACTGTGTGGAGAGAAAAGCACATGGCTGTCATATCTCTGGCAATGAGCAGCTACCCTCTAAAACACACGTAGCTCTGATCTCTCTCTCAAAAAAGTTAAGCATTACTCCTTAACAATCTGTACATGATAATGTCTGTTGAACAAACAGGTATCGCTAGCTAAGCGGAGGCAA
This sequence comes from Polypterus bichir lapradei, assembly GCA_026402145.1. NCBI lineage: Eukaryota > Metazoa > Chordata > Cladistia > Polypteriformes > Polypteridae > Polypterus > Polypterus bichir. Next base: position 36,006,878 of record JANRMT010062841.1, read on the forward strand.
GGTACGCTCCGACCTGTGGCAAGAGGTAGACCAACTGAAACAAAGACTGGTGCATATGTGAGGAGGGACCCCCTGGCCTGCAGCGTCTCTCTTGGATTTGTGCAAATAAATTGGTACTGGAAATGACCTATGATACTTAGCACAATGAGAAGTCACAAAATCAACCGGAATGTTCAAGTAAATTATAGAAAAAAATCCAATCTAAATCCATTAACTAGTTCTCTCAGATAGATAGAAAGACAGATGTTGGATTTTATATATATATATTGATTAGCATTATATATCGTACATACTGTCATCAACCGTGAGTAATACAAGACTCCAAGTAAAACGTTGGGGTGCCAACAAGACCACCCTGTTTACTCAAAGAAATACGGCATGTCAAAATAACAAACGCACAAAAAAAGCCAAAAGCAATGTTCAGCCATTGCTGCAGGTAAGTGGCTCTAAACAGCCGTCAGGGTTCAGGGTCAGAGCTCTGTCGGGTGGGTGGCTCGACTCCCAAATGAGACGCCACCTTCTGGGAGCACCCTGCTTTTATAACTTGTGGACTGGAAGGGGCGGAGTCACTTGCCCTCAGTGGGCGTCTTCTCAGAGCTGTGGGTGAGACAAGAGAGAGAAGAGTAAGCGATCGGATCCCTCTGGTGTCTTGTGGTGGTATTGCTTACCTCTGACAAGGCCGGAAAGTGACACTCCAACACATATGTGTAACAATGCAATAAACAGAGAAAGCAGACTTGGAAACAGCTTTTGGAAATTAAACCTATATGAAAAGTTCAAACCCATATATCAATGTTTTAATGGCTACAACACTTAGCCTTAGCCGAAGAAATTGTTATTTTAAGTGAGAACTACTGTATATATATATAGGAAAGGAGTCTAGGCACAGCAAATAAGTTAGCTCCAGTGTCATTTGACAGCCAAGTAATGAATAACCCAATTAGATCAATTAATTGCTAAAAAAAAGCCATTAATCACATCAACATAAAATATGAATTAGTCATCTTCCTCACCTCATGACATAATTTCAGTTTGTAGTAACCACACATTTCCATATTTTTATGTGCAAAGAAACAAGCAATTAAGAAAATAATATGACATGTTTTTCGAAATCGTTGCAGTAGGAAAATTATTAAAGTTTATTATAAGTTTACTTTAAAAGTAAAAAAAAAACACTTTTTCTGACACTCATTACCACCCCTGCTTTCTTCCAACATTGTCACACTATACAAAAGTGACAGGTAATGGTGGAAAGGTGTGCACATTTAGGTACGGTTGGACCTCAGCTCTCCAGGGAAGCATAGTGAGGAGCCTCTTCGCCGATAATTAATTTTAAAATTGTCATAAAGTTAGTTCTCTTTCTGAGTCTGTGTATATCTGTGCCTGTTCATGTGTTGACTGTAGACTCAGGCAGTCTTCCAAGACAATTAAAGAAACTTCCAATTCAGCATTAACGATTACAATCGTATGAAATAGTAAGTACACTGGTGAAATGTTTTTTCTTTTTTAACATATGTGGAAATAGCAGGTTTTGTACTTTATTTAAACAGTATCTTTACATGAAGGCAATGTTAAAAGAATTAAAATTGGCCTTTGCAATAGTAACCATTTTTTGAATGAAAAATTAACAGATACAGCATTTCTATCTGTGGAAAAGGAAGTCCACCCTTGTCTCTAATTGCTGCTATTGCCTTCTTTGGCAAAAGCAACCTGAAGTAAGCGTTTCCTATAACTATCCACTGTTTCTGACATCGACTGTGAGAAAGTATTTCCTACTTCTCCATACACAGTTCTTTTAGCTGTTATATCTGAGAGGAGTCCTGCATGCACAGCCCATTTCAAATCCTCCTACTCTATTTCGATGTGATTCAGATCCAGGTTGTGACTTGGCCATTCCAGATCCCTCCATTTCTTTCAGTTCAGGAATTCCTTGGTGGATTTACGGGTATGTTTAGGGTCATTGTCACGTTGCAAGGTCCATTTTCAGTTGAGCTTCAGTCTTCTGAGAGATAGTCTCACATTATCCTTAAGCACCCACAGGTACAAAGAAGATTTCATAGTGGATTCCATGATGGTGAGATGCCCATACCTTGATGCAGCAAAGTAGTCTCAAACCATAACAGCTTCCCCACCATGCTTTACAGTTGCTAACAGGTTCTTCTGGTCAAAGGCTGACTTTGGTTTTCACCAAACATGTCTTCTGGCACTGTGGCCAATTTCTTTGCCTCATTTGTCCAGGGCGCATTGTTCCAGAAGTCTTGGTCTTTGCCTAGGGGCTCATGGGCAACCTTGTTTAAAGAAAAAGCATTTATTCATTAGCAAATGCACGGACAGTCATTTCAAAGAATGATTATTTTGCACGGCACTCATAGGTTATATCACCTGTGTTGCTCATATGATAAGACACGTTGGACTCAGCACCTCTAAGTGACAGGAGGCAACCCATTACTTATTAAACAAACCAGATAGTGGAGGTCTCTTGTTAAGGGTATGAGATGACATTCTTGTGAAGTCCTCTATTGGGGGTAAACTGACTGAATGTAAAAGACGGCCCCTGTCAACAAGTATCTTGTGGTAGTAATCCCGATCGTGAAATACATGGCATACAGTATGGACAGTGAGACAGGTAACAGGTAACAGTTGCATAGCTGGTTTTAACATTTCTTATTTTTCATTAAAATGTTAGTTCATACCTTTCATGTTAAGTGCATGATACATGTGATCTGTTAACAAAGTAACACTTGGTGAGAAAGGGATATAAATACTGATTGAATACTTACAATATTGTCAGGCACTTTTTGGAGGTGGGCCGGACAGTGGCGCAGTGCTAGCGCTGGGTTCACATCCTGGCTCCTTCCTACATGGATCCTGCAAGTTCTCACTGTGTCTGTGTGGGTTTCCTCCCGCACTCTAAAAGACATGCAGGTCAGGTGAATTGGTGATCCTTAACTGGGCCTAGCGTGTGGTTGGTGTGTGTGTGTGCTCTGCGATGGGCTGGCACCCCATCCAGGCTTGCCTTACATTTACTTATTTGGCTGACACTTTCACCCAAGGTGACTTACAACATTTGAGATTCCATTTCTTTAGGTTTTCCAATTGGAGTACAGGCAGGTCAAGTGCCTTGCTTGTGGTCACACAGTGTTAGTAGCAGGATTTGAACCCACAACCTCAGGGTTTGAAGTCCTAAGCCTTAACCACTACACAACACTACCTGCACTGCCCCTTGCACCCTGTGATAGCTGAGATGGGCTCCAGGACTGAGTGGGTTTGAAAAATGACTGATTTTTTTGATGGTGAAAAAGATGAATTTGCAAAAAGCAACATGAACAGAGGTGTCTCAAAATCTCAAATTTATCATTGTGCCGCTTTTCAAAGCCGCTCACACTTTCCTTACTTTCCCAATGACACAGTGATATTTCCTATTCCTTTCTTTGTTTCATTTCCTAATTCTTCAAGTGGAAAATGAAATGACCATCTCTTTACTAATTAAAATGGTTCACTTGCTACTAGGCACTGGTTTCTCTCTTGCCTTTGATCCATCTGCTACAAATCCGGTCAGCCAGCTGTTCAGGTTACTCTTCCATGTGCTGTACCGCAATTCCAAACTGTGGAATCTCCCACATGAATGATCAAAAAGGTAGGACTACGGAATTATAAAGGCTGTTTTACAAGATTTACAAGGCATTTATTGGAAAGTTCTCTGTGTCATTTTTAGAGGTCAAATACTAAAGGTAATGATTCAACACATGAACATGTTAGGCAGAAATTCAAGGTTTCACTGCATTTCATTATCAATTTCTCCTGAGGGGATTCTTCTTTAGAAAGGGTTAACCTGAGTGGCTGCAGCCAGGGCTTTTTTCAAAGTTAAAAAGCTAGTCTAGCCAAGACATGCGTAGGATAAGCTGTAATTAAGTACATTTAATTTCATTTTTAATGGTTTAAACTCAAATGCAAAAACAAAGCTTGCCGAAAAACAGGAAAGGCACTCTTTTTATCTTCTGTTTCCTGCTTTGGGCTATTATATTTCATTCAAAAAATAAAGATCTTAAGGATTTAATCCAGCCAAAAACTAGATTAATCTAGCTCTCCGGATCTCCCTGTCTTTTTATGTTTAAGTGATGCATAATTTAACTTTATCTAATTTAAAAGGCCTTTTTCTTATGACTTGATAAAGTGAATAGTAAGAGCAATCCATCTGCTGCGGTCCAAGCTTACAGTATTTTTAAGGGGTATTGGCAGCCTGTAATGGTAATATTTCCTATGCCATAGGAGACAATTATACTAAATTTTTTGAGGGTCTGCCAGGCATATGGGTGCCATCAAAGTGGCATACAGAACACTCACAATGTGAACCTTTGAATGGCACAGCTACTGCTGCAGTGGTAATTAGAGAACCCTTATAGCCACTAGGGGACAGTAGGTCCTGCCAGGATAAGAAGTACCCAGAAGGTACAGTTTCAAGGGAAGTACAGATAAGGCTCGGCCATGAAATACCAGAAGGAGGTGTGTGCAACTCCTCAAGACTACAAAAAGCAATCAATACTCGGGCGTTATTGTAAAAGGACACACAAGATCAGAAGTATTTCAGAAGTCATAACTCTTTTTAAGACCAAGTAGTGTTCTGAGGTGCAAGACGATGAGAGGTCCTGAGGTCTCTGGACAAAAAGTTCAGAAAAGAGTGACTAGGCTGATTCCAGGAACTGCAGGTTGTGAATTATGGGATATTTTATCATAGAAAGTCTTTTGGGGACACTGGGGACACTGGCTCCCGGTTAAGTTTAGAGCATTTTTCAAAATCCTCCTTTTAACATATAAAGCCTTAAATGGCCAAGGTCCGGCTTACTTGTCTGAACTTATCATGACTTATAAACCAGAGCGCACATTAAGATCTCAAGATGCCGGTCTGCTTATGATTCCAAGAATTAAAAAAATAACAGTGGGAGGTCGAGCTTTTAGTCTCAGGGCCCCTAAACTGTGGAGTGGTCTGCCTGCTACTATAAGAGGTGCCCCTTTGGTCTCAGCTTTTAAATCCCGGCTGAAGACTCACTACTTTAGTTTAGCATATCCTGACTAGAGCTGCTGATTAACTGTACATACTGCATCACTGTTGTTAGTCATTAGCACTAAAACATAAGTAACATGATAGTTATAATTTGTTACTAACCATCACCTATTCTGTTTCTCTTCTCGGTACTCAAATGTGGCACTTGGTGCCACAGCACAGCTGCCAAGCTGTTTTGCCTGCCTAAGATAAAGTCATCCCTGATGGAGGATCGCAGGAATCGTCGGGTAGAGTGGTCCTTTCATCAAATTGGCTGTTTATTGTGGAATGGCCAAATGGGGGAGGCAGCTTGATGGCTGAGGTCTCCAGGACTCTAAACAAATCCAAATCATATTATGTGATATCATCTACTCTTAAATTGTGCTCCGTACTTGTAATATTTGTATTTTTATACTGTATTGAGGATTTGTTCTGTTCTGTGTATTGCATTGTATTGACACCCTTCTTTTTGATACCCACTGCAAACTCAATCTACCTGGAAAGGGGTCTCTTTTTGAACTGCCTCTCCCAAGGTTTCTTCCATTTTTTCTCTACAAGGGTTTTTTTGGGAGTTTTTCTTGTCTTCTTAGAGAGTCAAGGCTGGGTGGCTGTCAAGAGGCAAGGCCTGCTAAAGCCCATTGTGGCTCTTCTTGTGTGATTTTGGGCTATACAAAAATAAATTGTATTGTATTGTATTGTATTGTACCTCTCCGTAAAACATAAATCATCTTTATCAAATGCACAGATTCTATGTAATGTGGACCCACAGTATAATGTTTAATTCACCCTTATTAATTTAACTTACCGGTTCTTAACACTTAACAACCTTTAAGAATTTACAGTTCACAGTTGCCATGTACTTCCACACAAGACTATAGTCCACTACTGTTCTACAAGTAGTTCCTTCAGACTTCATCCATGATTGGCTGTCACTGTAGCCTTCCTATTGGGAGTCTTCTGCTAAACTGCTAAAACCCATTACTTTAACATGGCTTTCTCATAGCTTCATTTTAGTGTAACTCTAATATTCTGTATATGCATTTAATTATCTTTTTTTTCATGTCTCCAAAATCAGTACTAACCCCTACTTTCTCTGCTGTTCTCTTTCCGATTTTCTGTGGTGGCGATCTTCACCACCACCACCTGATCAAAGCACCGTGCTGTCCCTACATTGATGGATTGAAGGCCAGATATCCACGTAACCATCATCATCTAATTCTTCCATGTGAAGCCTGAAAGCTATTAGGACTGATTGAGATCATTTATGTTAGGTAGAATGCCTAGTGGGGGCTGGGTGGTCTTGTGGCCTGGAACCCCTGCAGATTTTGTATTTTTCTCCAGCCATCTGGAGTTTTTTTTTGTTTGTTCTGTCCTCCCTGGCCATAGGACCTGACTTTATTCTTTGTTAATTAGCATAATTTCAATATTTTTTCTTTTTTTTCTTCCTTCATCTTGTAAAGCACTTTGAGCTACATCATTTGTATGAAAAAGTGCTATATAAATAAATGCTGTTGTTCTGCCTTTCTCACCCTAGTTGACGTAGCTGTGAAAAAAGCTTGGTTCTTAGATCTCAGTGATTAAAATAGAGCAAATATGAAGACAGAAAAGCAGGCTTTAATACATTTTAATCTTTAAGCATTATTCTAATATATTGTACCATAAACAAAAGCAAAATAAAGTGTGAACACCATACAACCTGACACGCCTAGATGTTCAGTCTTTCCAGGTGGCCCATTTCTTGCATTGCTTGAAATGTCAGCACTAACTCGAAGCATTCATGGGTGAACTTCCACCTTTTTCTGATTTCTTCTCTCTCTTTCTTTCTTTTGTTATTATTTTGATCAGCTCTTTTTCTGCTCTTATAATGGTCTCACACTTCTGATATCATAAATAGGAGCCTACACAAGGCCACCTCCAGCTTTTTTGCTACCCAAAGTGAAGGAGAAAATGGTGTACCCAAACCACAGAATCTTGAAGACAATTGATCTTTGTATATTTAGTGGAAGAGCATGGACTGACCAGGTTTTTATAACTCCAAAATGGGTCTGTCAAGGATGCCAGGGGCAACGACCCGGCCGGGACGCCTTCAGGGACCGGAGGAGGGTCTACGCCCACCGTGGATCACGTGGGGGCCACCACCCTGGTTGCTTTGGGGGCTGCGGGTTAAGGGCATGGAAGCCCAACCCTGTAGGGGCCCGTGGTCCCCACCAGGGGGTGCCCCAGTGCCTTGGGAACCCTGGACCCCAGTACTTCCGCCACACCAGGAAGTGCTGGGGGAAAGAGAAGCAGGGACACCCGGAGAGCTTCCGGGAGAACAGCCGGCACTTCCGCCACACTGGGGCGTGTCAGCGGAAGATTGCCGGGGAGCACCTGGAGCTCATCCGGGTGCGGATAAAAGGGACCGCCTCCCTCCAGTCGAGGGCAAGAGTCGGGTGGAAGAGGACGGAGCTCAGAGGAGAGGAGAGGAGTGGAGGCGGTCAGGAGGACTGAGCAAGGCATTGTTGTGCGGCCAGGACGTTAAGGGGTGATTGGTGCTGCGGCACTGGGTTGTGCACTGTAAATATTAGTAAAAATAAAACGTGTGTGGTGAACCAACATGTCTGCCTGTCTGTGTCCGGGCTGTACCCCACAAGTCATAACGTATTATTCCAGCAAATGTGGTAAAAGTAGTATTGTAATAATGTACAATAAACCAAAGAGCAGGGAGTTTTGTTTGTGTTGTCTGAGTGCTGGTATAGCAGAGTGTGTAGATTAACAAAATGTCACCCTTGGTGACTGACTAGTTTGCCTATATGGTAGAGTAGGCCTGAGCCTGGAGCTTAGCATGTTTGTTTTACTTAGAAACAGCTTTTGGAATTACAGTATATAGGCATTATGGTAGAAGTTCTGCATTATACATTTGATTCTGAACTGGTTCTTATCTCCTATCAACAAAAACATGCATATCCAAGTAATACCTTAGACTTACAATACAGAAGAGCGTATTACATTTTCTGCCCAAACTAGTTATCACAATAATCGGGTAACTCTTAAACAAACACAACAAAAAACATGACAAGCTGTTTAACATAGTAGGTCATTTCAGGAGAGAAAGGATAAAGGTCCACTTTTTAAATGTTAAAATAAAAGTTCCTTTCCTTTTTCCTCCAACATGTGGAATGACAAATCAAGCAAAATGACACCTTTTATTGGCAAATTAAAAAGATTACAATATGCAAGCTTCTGAGGCAACTTAGGCCCCTTCTTCAGGCAAGATGTATGTGGAAAGATTATAGGAGTTTAAGCAAACTGAGCTTAGCAGACGACATGATTGTGTTTAAAATTGGATCCAGGGTGAGTATAAGAACACTGGGACACAGTTGGTAACTTGTTAAGGGTAACACTTGGAATAGATGACCAAGTACTGTGGTAGACAGTAGGACTTCATGAACCTGTAAAACAGAACTTGATGTAACCTGATGCACCTCCTGATTCAAAATGCCACACATTGAGCCCCGTCTCTCAGCTGTTACATCTGCCGCCTATCAAAATATCCATTTTGTGGGTGTCATGCAAGTAAGAATTTCATTGTGCTATGTGCACATGATAATAAAGTTGAACTTGAATTTATTGGGCACCACTGTTGTCAATGCGTAAATATCCATCCTTCCATCCATCTATTATCCAACACGCTATATCCTAACTACAGGGTCACGGGGGTCTGCTGGAGCCAATCCCAGCCAAAACAGGGCGCAAGGCAGGAAACAAACCCCAGGCAGGGTGCCAGCCTACCACAGGACGTGCATACACAAAGCACGCATTGGGGACAATTTAGGATCGCCAATGCACCTAACCTGCATGTCTTTGGAGTGTGGGAGGAAACCCACGCAGGACCCAGGAAGCGAACCCAGGTCTCCTAACTGCGAGGCGGCAGCACTACCCACTGCACCACCGTGCTGCCCATGAGTAAGTGTTGGATGTCATAATCATTATAAAACAGGAGACACACCTTAAGCCGACATCACATTACATGACTTTTAGTCAGAGGAGGTGTCAGACTTGATGGCTTCAGTTGCTTATCTCATTGCCTGAGTAAGTCAGATCAGGCAACTAGAAATCACAGAATATGTAAGAAATGACATGACTGCATGATGACTTTCCTGTGCAATTTCCCATTTCCAGAGTAATGCAAGCTTGCCCCTCATTCTCACAGCCAATAATGTGCTGCCTGATGGGGTTGGTGGCTGTATGAAGGTTTAACAGGTACAGCTCGTTCAGTTGTAATCTTGTCCCTCTTTTTTCATTTTTTTTTTTGTCATTATGTCTTAGTTGGTAAAATATGCAACATAAGAGAGATGAGTCTTTCTTCTGTTAGTCAGGTCTAAAACACCCGTGTGAATTCAGCCCTTTTAAATTTTGTTAGTGTGAAGTTAGGCTGAGTCACAGAGTATGGTGGTCACAGGGGTGCGCCACTATGGCCTCCAACTTGCTAAGGTTATGTAAATAAAGTCTGTAATGGAAAAATCATTGCAAAAGTCATGTAATGTGACAGAGCCTCTAGAGATGTGATAGCACATGCCTCCTTCTTTCCTTTGGCGATACTCATGTCTGATCCCTTCTCAACTCTCAATGATTATATACACCTCTGTTGCTCTGTGTGAACAAATGTATCTTTACAGTTCATCCATATTTTTGAAAGTGCTTATTCCAGTTAAATGATGCAAGTGTCAGGAGCCTATCCCAATATCACCTAGATAGGGAGCCAGTCCATTGCAGGGTACATTCATTCCCACAGACCCACATAGACCTTTCAGACCTTAATCAGGTTACACGGTAAACACAATTTTGCAAACTCTACACAGACAGTCAGAAGGTCTGGGCTCAAACCAAGTCTATCAACAGTATGAGGATCAAATGCTAACAACTTGCTTGCTGTCCTCTTTTTTAATACAGTTCAATGATTTATCCTTCTGTTGGTCATATCCATTTACCAGATCAGAGTACATTTAGGTATGTAATAATAATAATAATAATTCTTTACATTTATATAGTGCTTTTCTCACTACTCAAAGCACTTCATTGAGTGGGGAGCCACTTCAACCACCACTAATGTATTACAATCACTCAGATGATGTGATGGCAGCCATTTTTGCGCCAGTACACTCACCACACATTAGCTGTTAAGTGGTGAAGTGGTGAGACAGATAGCCCATTAGAGACAGGGGATGATTAGGGGGCAATGGAGGGCAATGTAGCCTGGACATCAGAATACACCCCACTCTTTACAAAGGATGCCCAGGGAGGGATCTTTTATGACCACAGAGAGTCAGAACCTCTGTTTTACATTTTATCCAAAGGATGGCACCATTTTTACACAGTGTCCACGTCCCTGCACAGCGGCATTGGGATCCATAATTAGATCACAGGCTAAGCACCCCCTGCAGGCCTCACCAACACCTCCTCCAGCAGCTACCCAAGCTTTTCCTAGATGGTCTCCCATCCAAATATTTGTCATACCTGAACATGCTTAGTGTCAGGTGGGTTACCTGTTCTGAAGTGCATATGGTATGGCTGCTGGCTAGTCTGTTAATTACACTGGAAGCCATTTACTTGGACTCACCATAGAAAGAATGAGCATGAGAGGACTGGTCGAAATTTCAAACTCTTCCAGACCTGTATGGACAAGTACATGGTCCCAAGATAGCAAAGGATGGAGCCTATCAGGGAAGACTGAAAACATTTTTGGCAGAAAATGTTAAACCTGCACATCTGTCAGGTGTTTGGCTATTTACCTGGCCTTGGCTCACCTTTCCACTCTGCCCATTTCCTTAGTAGGTGACAATTGTCTCCTATCTGCTTCTTGATGATTTAGTGTTCTTGATCTATTATACTTCTTTCAGATGTGCTTCATCTTAGACAAGTTGTGATATATCATGGCATGGTCCATCTTGTAATTGACAGGGGCTGCAGTAATCTTTAAAAGAATTATTATCCCCATGACCCTGTTCTGGATGAGCAGGTTTAGAAGATAGATTGATGGATGAATGATCTTTGCTTACAGCTTATTGCAATACTGTTACAAATATCCCTTTTCATTTTGAATATATCTAATTAAATATCCAAAACCAATATTAATTGTATGTGTATATTAGACAGCTCTTTAAATAAAGCTAATCTTTGGCTTGTCTTTTGCTTGGGTGGTTGCTTTAATTTCCACTATTCGCTCTTCAGATGAATTATTTTCCTCTGCTACTGCCTATTCATTTTTTGTAGCGGCTCATCGCACTCAGGGTCGCCATATTTCTATACTTATTATGTAAAATGCTGTGGAGCATCTTTCCTATGGCTGAAAATGCTGAAAAAGACTGATTGACAGGCAGACTCTCAGCTCTGCATTCTTGTCATTACTGCTCGCCGAGGACAACTGACCTTGTGGTTGACAGATGTGCATTTGAAAACTAAATGTAAAGAGATGAATGCCTCCAAGTGCATATGTATTGATAAAGCAGCATGGCGTCTTCTCAGGGATTCACCTTTTGGATCAAAATAATCACCAGAGTTAATAGGGAAAGTAAAACACCAACAGATTTGATTTGTTATGCGGATTTGCTGCTGCTTCATGGATCCAATGCCCTAAGAGTGTGTGTGTGTGAGCCCTGCAATGGACTGTCTAGCATTGCTGGGGTAGCCTCCCATAACTCTAAACTGGATTATTTGGATTCAAAAACATAAGTATCTGTTCTTTCAACTTTTTAAACTTTAAGTTTTCAGCAGATTTACAAACAAATGAATCACTTTCAGAGTAATGTCTGTCAGTGTGCATGTGCATGTCTAGGCAGCAGGAGCCCATGTGGGGTAATGTGCCTATTCTGGCATTGCCAAAGAAAAAAAAACTTAACTATCTGCATTGTCAAGTGAAAGAGACCAAAACAGAAAGAGTGGCATTTATCTTTCTTGTTCTGCAGATGAGAAGGTAACTTGATACTTTCACTAGTGCTGCTTGCTTAAACAATGCAATGTGGCAGGGCGCTAGCAGTCTGGCTGCGGGTCAACATAGATGCCATAAGAACACTAGAGGGTGCTATCGCTCCTCTAACCTGACAGACAAATGTGTAGGACACCAAGTAAAAGAACAAAATGAGGTTTTTTCATTCTTCCTCTGTCTGTAATAGTTCCTCTAAGCACCCCAACCACCATACACAGGCAAGTAATAATAGTAATAAAAACAATAATTATTCGCAATTCTCTCCTCCACACCTCCCAGCAAGCTCTGTCATTCTACCTCCCAACTCCGGCTTACTTTCTGAGTTCCCCACAGTCCTTTATATAGCCCTTGACCTGGAAGTGCTTCCATTCTTCCTCTCACGTGACTTGTGAGCACTTCTGGGTCAGATGAAGGAGTTGAGTTTTCTTCAGCCCGGAAGTACTTTGAGGCTTCTGTCCCCATGACTTGGGAGTACTTCTGGGCTATACGGAAAGTAAAAATCCCCTGGTCTTCCTGCAGCGTCTCCTGACGGCACCCACGGTACCCAGTAGGGCTGTAAAGCTGAACTCCAGATCCCATGGTGCCTTGCGGGAAACTGTCACCTAGCGTCATGGGGGAAGCAGTATCGCAAAGTACCTGCCTTCCCCCATCCTTTCATTCTCTGGGCGTCCTGACCGGGTTGAGCTGCCAGCCATCCATCACAATGCCTATGTGGCTACACATTAAGCCCGGTTCCTCACTAGTGGTACTTTCTGTGTTAAATGAAACTATGCAATACAATGCCATTTATTTTTGTACAACCTAAAATCACACAAGGAGTGCTGCAATGGACTTTAACAGGCCCTGTTTTCTGACAGCCCCTCCAGCCTTGAAAGAAGACAAAAACAAAAAATAAACCCATGTAGGGAAAAAAATGGAAGAAACCTCTTGAAAGGCAATTCAGAGAGAGACTCCTTTCCAGATAAATTGGGTGTGCAGTGGGTGTCACAAAGTGGATTAAATACAATATAATACACAGCACAGAACACATCTAATCCACAATACAATAGTACAATAGTAATAGTACAAGAACAGAGCAAAATGCAAGAGTAGATTATATCACATAATAGGATTCTGATTTGTTCAGAGTCCTAGAGACCTCGGCCATCAAGCTGCCTCCCCTCTACTGGTCATTCCACAGCTGAGTCAGTGCTGGGTCGGCCAATCTGATGAAACTTAATGCTTTGTACCTTTTTTCTTACTTCAGTGGTGGGTGGCCATGAGCCACTAGTGAGGAAATGGGCTAAGTTCATACCTCTCTTTCTAAACATACCTTTGATACGGAATCAGAAAGAAAATTCAAGTTTGACTGTCATGTGCGAGCGCATACATGGCCTCTTTTATTATAATAGAGGCCTTGCAGATGTGGAAACAAGGTGACTTGTGAATGTGCTCATGTCACCTGCAATTGGTTAGAGCTTCAGGATTGCAAAACGGCACAGAGTCTAAAATGCAATTCCTGCCCTCAGGAGTTGTAGTGGGTGAATGTTTGGTGTAGCTCAGTCTTGAAAATACATCAAGCATAGCAGTGTGTGCTTTATTTTTGTGTATATATATATATATATATATATATATATATATATATATATATATATTGTTTTGTGTATATACACTACTCAAAAAAAATAAGGGAACTCTTAAATCACATGCCAAATATAACAAAATATCCAAGTGGATAATGTTTACTGAGTAATACTGTGTAATTCATTGAGAACAAATGATGTAGGAATGGTCAATGGAAACCAAAGTCATTAACCCATTGAGGGCTCTATTCAACATCACAACGAAAATCAAAGTCAAGAACTGAAATCACAGGCTGATCCAACTTATGTGAATTTCATTATATGATTTTGTAGTGTGTATGGTGCCAATGTGCCTGTATGCACTCCCGACATCATTTGGGCATGCTTCTCAAGAGATAGCAGATGCTGTCTGGGAGATCTTCTCCCAGACCTGATCAGGGCATCAGTGAGCCCCTGGACAGTCTGTGGCACTACTTGGTGCCATCAGATGTACTGATACATAATGTCCCAGAGGTTCTTAATTGAATTCAGGTCTGGCTAATGTGTAGGTCAGTCAATGGCATCAATGCATTCATCATGCAGGAACTGCCTATGCACTCTGGCCATTTGTCCTGAACCAGCAGGAACCTGAGGCCCACTGCACCAGTTTAAAGTGTGACAATGGCTCTGAGGATTTAATCCCAGAAACTAACAGCAGTCAGGGTACCTTTGCCTAGCTTGTGGAGGTCTGTGCAAACCTCCAAGGATATGACTCTTCAGACCATCACTGTCCCAGCGTCAAACCGGTCACGTTGCATAACGTTCTCCGTGGCATCTCCAAACACTTTCGCATCTCTCACATGTACTCAGTGTGAAGCTGCCTTCATCTGTGAAGAGAATGGGATGCCAGTGGCAGAGGTTCTAATTGTGATATTCTCTGGCAAATTCCATTCAAGCTCCACGGTGATGGACTGTGAGCACAGGTCCCACTAGAGGAGGTCGGGCCCTAATGCCACCCTCACGTTTCTGAGAGTTTGATCAGAAATATGCACACCAGTAGCCAACTGGATGTCTGTTTGTATGGATCTTGCAGTGCTCCTCCTGTTCCTCCTCACACAAAGGAGCAGATACCGGTCCTGCTGCTGGGTTGATGCCCTTCTTCGGCACTGTAGAGCTCTCCTCGGGTAACAGCTTGTCTCCTGGTATCTCCTCCATACTCTGGAGACTGTGTTGGGAGACATAGCGAACATTCTTGCAATGGCAAGTACGAATGTGCCATCCTGGAGGAGCTGGACTACCTGTGTGACCTGAATTGGCTGCTGACACTGCCTCATGATATCAGTAGTGACCAGGCTACTAGCAAAACGCAAAACTAGAGAAGAATAAGTCAAGAAGGATAAGGAGACAGCAATTGTCTGTGGCCATCACCTGCAAAACCATTCCCTGTATGGGCTTGTCTTGTTATTGACTTTCCAGGTCACCTGTTGTCACTTTCATTTGCACCAAAGCAGGTGACGTTGATTCACAGTCGCTTATGTTTCCTAATTGGACAAACTGATTTCCCTGAAGTCTCATTGATTTAGTGTTAGATTGTGCAGATTAAGTGTTACCTTAATTTTTCAATCAGTGTATATAAATATCTCTGAATAAAATTATAGTTTTGGTAGAGGTATTCATGTGAATTGGGTTTGTGGTGCACCTTTTGTCTTTTTGCAGTGGAACCTCGGTTCACGACCATAATTCGATCCAAAACTCTGGTCGTAACCCGATTTGGTCGTGACCCGAAGTCATTTCCCCCATAGGATTGTATGTAAATACAATTAATCCGTTCCAGACCATATGAACCCTATGTAAATATATTTTCTTGAAAGATTTTTAAGCACAAAAATAGTTAATTATACCATAGAATGCACAGTGTAATAGTAAACTAATGTAAAATCATTGAATAACACTGAGACAAACACCCAGGCTCCCTGCTCAGCTGCACACGCAGGCTCGCTCGCTCTCAGCTGCATGCGAGCCTGCACTCTCTCTCTCTCTCTCAGCAGCACGCGAGCCTGCGCTCTCTCTCTCTCTCTTTCTCTCTCTCTATCAGCAGCACATGTGCCTGCGCTCTCTCTCTTTCTCTCAGCAGCATGCGAGCCTGCGCTCTCTCTCTCTCTCTTTCTCTCTCTCTATCAGCAGCACGTGTGCCTGCGCAATCTCTCTTTCTCTCTCTCAGCTGCACGTGAGCCTGCGCTCTCTCTCTCTCTCAGCAGCACGTGAGCCTGCAGTCTCTCTCTCTCTCTCTCTCTCTCTCTCAGCAGCACGCGAGCCTGCGCTCTCTCTCTCTCTCTCCATCTCAGCAGCATGCGAGCCTGCGCTCTCTCTCTCTCTCTCTCTCTCTCAGCTGCATGTGAGCCTGCGCTCTCTGTCTCTCTCTCTCTCAGCTGCATGTGAGCCTGCGCTCTCTCTCTCTCTCTCTTTCTCAGCAGCACGCGAGCCTGTGCGGTCTCGCTTGCTCGCTCTCTCCTGCACCGGCTTTATTTATTTAGTTATTTCTTAAAACTGGCCTTTTTGAGGGAGCTGTGGACACACTATACCACAGGAGGAAGCTGGGTTGAGAGGAGATTACAGTTTTGAGGGAGAGTCCCTCTGCGTGATGCACTGAGAACAATGTACAGTACAGGGAGAGACTGAACACGTGCGGAAATCATCGGCACGCACAAAAGGGAAACTGGCTTGTTCGTATACCGAGTGTGTGGTCGTGAACAGATGCAAAAGTTTGGCGAACGTTTTGGCCGTAACCAGATTTGTACGTGTTCCAAGACGTTCGTGAACCGAGGTTCCACTGTACACTGTTTTTTTTCTTTTTTAAATATTTTTGTGGATCTTACTGTTGGAAGGACTGTGTCTTGTCTGCATTTTTATTGAGGAAGACTGCCAATTTTGTGTCTATACATTTATTAAATTTATTTCTTTTTTCATTTGGAGGCTTGCTATACTCACTGTAAATATTGAACAGTTTCACTCTTTTTTGGGGATATTGCTTCTTTGTGTTTTGTGTGTGAGTTGTGATGAGGGCTGTGTAAAAAGCCCACCTGACTTTAAATAAAAACCCACTTTTGACTTTGAAATACAGTCTTTTTGTGTCTGTGTCTCCCTGTCTAACATTGCTAATGTCTGATTCTGATTGGCCCCAAACTACAAGATGCCCAGTGTGTGGTCTGGTGCCCTCTTTCCCACTACATGGAGTATCATACCATGGAAATGATAACTCAAAAGTGTCTGTATTATTTTATTGCTAGAATCATGGCCTTAGGTGAATTCATGTCAGGTTTTTGATAACTTTTCTTATTTTAAATTGAATAGTGTATTGACATGCATGTTAGCAATACTAAACTGACCTGTCGAAGGTTTATGTATTTGCCCTGCAATGGTCTGCCATCCTGTTCAAGCATTGGTTCCAGCCCCCTGTGACCCTGAAATGGAATAATCATGTCTTTTATTATTATATTTTCAGTATGACAGACTTGCTATGATAACATAGGAGTGCAATGGTTAGTGTTGTTGCCTCATACCTCCAGAGTCCTAGGCTTAAATCCTAACCAGGTTATGGTCTGTATGTTGTTTGCACATTCGTCCTTGTCTGCTTGATTTTTCTTTTTATTTGACCCTACATCCATAACGTATAGAGAATAAACTGACTGGCAAATCTTAAGTCGCTTGGTGTGAGATTGTGCCTGAATGTTCCCTCCAAAGGACTGTCACACCCATCATGGGTTTCTGTTCTGTGTCCAATGTTGCTAGTCTTGAGTCTGGCCCATATTACTCTGAAATTGGCAAAACCAAGGAGAAAAAAATGAATGAACAGATATAAAGTGTAATGCTCAAGCCAAGAAACAGTCAGTAATTGAAACCAATCAAAACAAAAATGAGATCACAAAAGTTAACAAAATAAGAGTGTTACAGGGTGCTTAGAGAGTGGGTTTCCAGATGTGTGAAGAAACTGTTATAGAATGGTGAATGTATTTCAAACAAGAAAGGAGGATCCTGGGAATGTGACCTGAATTGGAACACACAATGGATTGGTAGCCCTTCTGCATGCATGGTGTCTGTATTGCAGGACAAAGTTGGACACATGTCGATGGAAAAGTTACTGGTGTTATACACATAATGTTTTGACTGGAACCAAATCATTTATTATTTTTTTAAGCAATATAGAGTCACACAGAGACACAGTGCACCCTTTCCCAGCAGCACACCAGTTTATTGCTTAGCCAATGTATACTGAATGTGTCGTCAGTCAGTCGGCCAAAAATACATTGCATTACTTTTAATCCAGTTCAATCAAATCTGGGCACAAACTCACTCTAATTCCTACTGCACCTCTTTAATGTAATGTGCTTACTGTCCATCTGTTTAGCAATCCATTTGATTACTTCCCAGTCTAGTTGCTCATTTATAAAAGTTGTTGGTCCAATACTCATTCAAGAAGCATCAGGTGTTGAAAGAGAGTGGTCACTTCTGTATGAAGGAATTAAGACTGTGTTTCACCATCTAGAGTAAAACATAAGACAGTAACACCAGAGGCGGCCTTAGAGGTGTGCAGGGCCTAGGGCTGACCAACTTCATGCGGGGCCAGTTACGTCAAATGCTGTTACCAGTATGTATGGACTGTAAAAACTTGCGCAAGAATGTAATAAAAATAATGTTAACATACAGTCCCTCCCTTTCAAAAATCCAAGAGGACACTGGGAAAAAGATCTCTTAATCAATATATCAGAAAAGGAGTGGAAAATAGCAATGCAGAGAATTCACTCGAGCTCCATATGCGCAAAGCACATAATTATTCAACTCAAAATTATATATCGAGCACATTTGTCTCACCTAAAACTCTCCAAAATTTTTCCAGGGCAGGATCCAACATGCAAACACTGCAATCAAGTCCCAGCCTCACTGGGTCACATGTTCTGGGCCTGCACCAAATTAACATTATTCTGGACAAACATTTTTAATTACCTTTCAGACAGCCTTGGTGTCACAATCCCTCCTAACCCATTAACAGCTGTGTTTGGTGTTCTTCCAGAGGGGTTTAAAATGGAGAAGGACAAACAAACTGTGATTGCATTCACTACACTTTTGGCACGCAGACTTATTTTGCTAAACTGGAAGAATCCTAACTCTCCTCTTTTAAGTCAGTGGGAAACCGATGTTTTATACTATCTGAAATTGGAAAAAATCAAATACTCAGTTAGAGGATCTGTACAGATTTTTTTCAAAACATGGCAGGATCTAATCAATAATATTTTAGAATAAGCTCTTAAAGCACCGAGGAAGCAATTATTTCCGCATTTCTTTTTCTTCTCCATTCATCTTTATTGCTTATCAAACTCATCAATTTAGATATGTTTACAAGCCTTAAGTTTTACCCCATTGGCCATGCTCTCTCTCTCAGGGGTGGGGGTCGACTTGTTCTCAATATTACTTTTTGTAAAAATTGATTGATTTGTATGGAATGATTGCGATAAAATTAATTTAAAAAAAAAATTAAAAAAATAATGTTAACATACACTGAATTTTCTCATTACAGTATGCAGCTAAATTTTTGCAAGATAGATCTTTATTAAAATATAACGATATAATCTATTAAAAAAGTGCAATTCATAATTCATGACAATACCACGACAGTACAAAATGCGATGCGGTGTCATGCAGAAATTAGCAGGGCCTATTCTAGAAAAGTACCAAAGTATACTCTGAGTCTCAATATGCAGGGTGTCATAGTCATAACTCATGTTGATGTCGTGTCAGCCGGTTAACATTAGTGATGTTTTTGTGCATTAATATTTGGACAATGGAATGTTTTCAAAGGCGTACATGTACAGAATTTGACCTTGAAGAGGGATTTTAAAAGGGTTCCTCTTAGAAGCATCTCAAATATATATATATACTGGAGAATATAACCTGACAAATCTACTCAAATGGGATACGCGGACCTCAAAGTGGGGCCCCATAGGCGCAGGGCCTGGAGCGGTCACCCCACTTGCCACCCCCAAATGCCATTCTTGAGTAGCACAGTCTGGGAAATCAAATACCATAAGTGACTTTCAATATTTTTGTCACTGACTGTTTTTCAGTTTGTACCGTACACTTCAAGCCTGTCTCTTCATTTTTCTTTTTTACTTTGTCCAGTTTTGAGTAATTGAACCCAGAGTCTATACTGGCATTTAGAGTCCAGGGGAAAGACAGAAAAGAGAGTTGGGAGTAAAGAGAAATCAAATTTCTATAACTCTAATTATTATGATTTGATTTTTCAATAGGTACAGTATTTTACTATTTAAGGTCCAGATATTTAATATAAAGGGTGGTGCAATGGTAGCACTGCTGTCTCGCAACAACAACTGGGACTCTCATCCTGCCTGCTCCCAGCATGGCCTCTGCATACTTTCCCTGCATCCAAGTTACCTGAATTGTTTCCTCCAGGTGCTCTGATTTCCTGTCACAGAATCTTTTACTGTATCTGTAATTTACATAATTGTTTTTTGCCCTCAGAAGAAATTTGGCTTTTCACAGAAGATATTTAAATAAACAGATATAGAAATAGATAAATATATTTACATACACACTTTAGTCTGAGCACACACCAGAATGACTAAAAAGGAAGAAAATTTGAAAAGAAAAAAAAACTTTGGACTTGGTAGTTCCAGACACAGTGAGGCATTATGCAGGCATATAGCCATTAGTATAAAGGAGCTCCTGTAACATTTCTTGACACACTTTTGCTGAATAATTCATTGGCTGAAAGTTAGTGTGTCAGAGAGATCATGTGCAGCATTGTTCATAATGGCACTCAGTTTTGTTTTAACTCTCTCCTTTGTTATGACCTCCAGGGGGTCCAGAGAGCATCCCATAACTGAGCCTATCCTTTTAATTAGCCAGTTAATTCAGTGGGCTTTTTCTGAAGTGATGTTATCAGCCCAGCACACCACAGCATAGAAAATTGCACTGCCTGTCACAGAGTTATAGAAGATATGAAGGACATCACTTCCCACATTAAAGAAAGTTTGTCTTCTAAGAGCCTGTTCTGTCCTTTCTTATAAAGTTCATCTGTTTTATGTCACTGGGACAGCCTGTGGCAGAGGCGGAGTGTTGGCTTTGAAGCTAGGGATCTGCACTGGCAATCGGAAGGTTGCCGGTTTGAATCCCGTAAATGCCAAAAGGGACTCTGCTCTGTTTGGCCCTTGAGCAAGGCCCTTAACCTGCAATTGCTATATAAATGCAAAGAATTATTATGGAACTCCATGTACTTGTAGCAGTGCACCACCTCTACATCTACTCCTTGAATCGTGACTGGGCATAGAGGCTCTTTGGTGCAGTGGAAGTCAATAACCCGTTGCTGATGTTAAGATAGAGACAACAGTCTTTGCACCAAGAAACAAACTTCTCCTCCTGACTCCTCTCCTCTGTCTCATCCCCCCTTTTCAATACACTCCATGAGTGCAGAATCATCTCAGAATTTCTGCAGGTGACACGACCTGGTGTTATATATTTATAGTTGGAGGTGTACCAGGTGAAGTGAAAAGGAGACGGGACTGTTCCTTGTGGTGCTCCAGTGTTGGTCACATCTGTATTATCATTGACACAGTTCTTGAGTCTAACAAACTGTGGTCTGCCTGACAGATATGTCCATTATTCTGGACACCACAGGTCCATTCATCAGCATATCCCTCAGCTTACTCCTTAACAAAAGCAATCAAGAATACTCTTCAAAATGTCAGAAGGTGAAGTAGAAGACCCTTAAATACAGCAGGCCAGGTCACAGCTACCAGTTAACTCATCCACATTTCTTTGTCTCTGAAGGAAACATATGTGAAAACACCTAATGGCACACAAACTTATGCTGTGAGACGGCTGCATGACCTGCAGCACCTCTATCTGTAGAATTAATGGAAAAGCCTGCCTGATTTGATTTTTAACATGCAGTTATTTGAAGTAGACTGAAAGATATAAAAGCATGAAATGAACTGAAACAAAATAACATAAAAGGCCCAGGGCTCTTTTGAAAGTATGATTCATGCTACAGCACATTAAAATGAAGTTCCCAGCATTTCTCACACATGTGCAGCCAATAATAGAGCCCAAAGACAGAGGTAGGAACGTTTGCCACTGCAGCCATTGTATTGTGTCAAAATAATCTATATATATAATTCACTAAGGCAAGACACCCATGGAAAGCACGCCGGAAGGGGCGTGGATTCACTAAACCGCCGACAAGTAAGATGCCCATGGGGCACGCAGGAAGGAGCCACGGCCACCAACTCTAAGACCATTGGATACGACGACAACTCGCAGAACCACGCCCACCAACTCGGACGCGATGACACAGGAAAAAAGGCGTCATTTATGTTCGTCTGTTGTAGAGGCCACATGCACCTCTGAGCCACATTGACTGTTCATAGAGGCATGTTTTTCGCAGAAGTGAATCGCTATATGCAGCGTGTAAAACAGTTTGCGAGGGGTATCCCATGGGATCCTTTAAACAATCCTTTAAAACTGAGGTTAAAACACAATGAAGGAAGCAGTCTTTAAAAACCAATAAGCCATGTGTCTCTGTTTCATTACCGTCTCACCTGCTTCACCAATGCAGGCCCTGCAACAGTCGAGACGCTCTCTCAGCAGCTGACCTTCTCTGTGCCTGAACGGTTCATACAGAGGCAGCGCGAGAGAAAGCCGCGCACACACACAGGCAGCGCCAGAGACAGACAAAGGCACACACACAGGCAGCTGGTGGGCGGGTCTCCGTGAGTTTCTCTTGCGAGTGGGCACATGACCAGGCGGTGTGTATGCTTCGAGAATGAGGGTGGACGCGGCAGGACTACCTAAGAACAGGCATGTTTGTCACGGATGTAAATCGCTGTATGCGGCGTGTAAAACAGTTTGTTTGTCGCAGATGTGAATCGCTGTATGCAGCGTGTAAAACAGTTTCCGAGAGGTTTCCCATGGTCTTACAGTTGGTGGGCGGGTCTCTGTCTGTTGCTCTTGCGACCAGGTACATGACCAGGCAGAGTGTATGCTTCGAGTGCGTGGGTGGACGCGACAGGACCATCTAGGAAAAATCATGTCGCGGATGTGAATCGCTGTATGCAGTGTGTAAAACAGTTTGTTTGTCGCAAATGTGAATCGCTGTATGTTGCATGTAGAACAGTTTGCGAGGGGTGTCCCATGGTCTTACAGTTGGTGGGCGGGTCTCTGTTGGTTGCTCTTGCGAGAGGGCACATGACCAGGCAGTGTGTATGCTTTGAGAGCGTGGGTGGACGCGACAGCACCATCTAAGAAGAATCATATTTGTCGCGGATGTGAATCGCTGTATGCGGCGTGTAAAACAGTTTGTCGCGAATGTGAATCGCTGTATGCAGTGTGTAAAACGCTGTATTGTATGTTGCCCTCTCCAGAGTTACATCTTTTCATTCACCTACAGTCGTATCCTCAAAACCAACCCCATTTGGACAACTGTGTCTTTCAGGAAGTGTTGACCCATCAATACATAATTATGCGGCGTATGCTACACCGCGGGTTGGCTAGTGTAACAATATTTTAGCAAAAAATGCACGGGTTTTGTATGTATTGAGCACTTCACTGGATAACAGATTTGTGGATTATGACACAGTAAGAATGTTCATTTTCTTTGTTCCATGAATGTTTTTCACATCCTTAGCAGTTGTAAACCATCGGTCACCATTGGCTTGTATTACAGCATATCTGTGATGATGCGGGTTCGATACATGCTCCCATCATCTGTCCGGGAGCCCTTGAACCCTACACCTTTGGTAATGTTACCGATGAGCTTAGGCACAACCAAGCAAGGGGATGGTGCAAAAGTGTAAAGTTCTTTTATTAAAACAATCAACAAAAACAATGTGTTCAAAATAAAGTGCAGTGCCTTCAATAAGTCAATAATTAATAATCCATAAAACAAATGTGAAACATAGAGGTTAAGATACCATTAGAAACATCTTCTAAAAACAACAAGGTTAAAATAGCACAGGAAGCAATCCTTTAAAACAACAAAGCCCGGTGTCTTCTTTTACCTGGCAGCTCCCCTGCTTCACCCATCTGGGCTTCGCGACAGGAGAGTCGCCTACCAGCAGGAACAGCTGCCTTAAACACGGGTCTGGTCGCCCTCCGATCCCTGGCTACGTAGGGCTCCAAACCGGACCGAGACTTGGGTTTCTTCTCCAGCGGCCAGGGCACTCACACTGGGACTCAACACCCAAAGCCTCCTCGACTCCCGCTCCTTTCAGCAATCAGTCATCTCCTCTACAGGTCACTCCAGCTCCATAATCACTCAGCTGGAGCAATCGCTTTCTTCAGCCCCTTCAAGTGTTGGCCAAACACTCCCCTCGTGGGCTCACCTCCCAGCTGCCTAACTGCGAGCCTGCACTCACTCGCTCACTCGCTCGTTCACACCGGCTCTCTCGCCACACTGCTCCCTGCTCCCCAGCAACCTCCATTTCCTTCTCTCTCTTTTTCCTCTTTTCTTTTTCTTTTCTTTTTTTTTTTCCTCCTTCCTTAGCCGACTCGTGCTTCTATTTATCAAGAGGGCGAGGTAGCTGTGGCAAATCAGCAGCCCCGAGCACAATCACGGATGTGGACGATTTCTCACCTGTGCACTTCGGTGAGAAACGCCCACACCACGAATCATCACGGGACCCGCTTCAGCCACACTACCATGCCCCCTTGCTAAGCCACGAGCATGGTGATTATTTATTTAAGTGGCCCATTTTACATGAGCTGCGGACCCACTACACCACAATACCATAACATTTTTTTTATCTCCATTCTCCCAGAAAACATGAATTCAGTTTTTTTCTCACCAATCACTACAAAACTACAAGGGGTAAGTAACATATAAAAAATGAATGTTTTGGTAGAGTATTCTTTTAAGCAGCAGTTTCAGTAGTATTGCTGCATGTACAGAGTACAGTAAAATTTTTACTTGAATGTGCAAACAACATGCTACATATTGCCACTCCCCAGTGCAACGATAAGCAAGAATATATTGAAGTATGTATGCTTTTTTCTATTAGTCAAAAGTCAAAGCAGTAGGAGACCTTCTTAGAAATAGGCTCTAATTCCAAACCCATTTACTGCTTGTGTTAAGTACATTTATGATGCAGAGCAGGAGAAGATGGGTCATGTAGTGACTAGCGTTGATCTGCAAAATTTGCCAAATCATTTCTCGCAGTGAATATGCTGTGTCCACTGGAGACCTTGCTTACCGAATAATTTTCCTGGAAATTCAATGTGCAGGCCAAGTTAGACAAACATTTTTTCCATACATCCCATCATGCTTTGCATGCATGCCCACTGTGAGAATGTTGCCGATGTGACCATCGCTGGGTCACAAGTACACAAGGAAAAAAAATGCTGTTTCAGCTACTAAGAAGCCCTGAAACCTCTTGACAGTGATGTGCAATATTTTCCCCCATTTCTCATTGCAGTTCTTTCTTGAATTCATGGCCGTTTTAACCTCTTCAATTGTTGTATGTGGGTTATCAGTGAGCTAAAAAAGTTAAAAGGTGTCCCGAATCCAGAAATGTTAAGAAACACTGACATAGTTTCATAAAAAATAAACAAAAAGCACTATTACAAGTACTGTCACCATATCATCCTTGTGCCCTGGCAGTGCAGCATTGCATGGCTAATTATGCATGTAAATTCCAGCAACAAAACAAGCCTTAAAGGAGCCCTTTTCCTTCCCATCCCCTGATCTGAAAACACAGGACACGCTGTGAAATACTATTTTTAAAGCATTTCTTTCTTCTTGAAGCAAGAGGAAAGTGCACAGCATCTGCCAGATACATGAGAAATGAAAAAAGATGTTCCTGCTGTTCCCGGAGCCACAACTTCAAACAATGGAACAAGCCAGTCCCACGCTATCACTTCGTTGAACAACCAATATGTGTCCCAAGATATATATTATTTACTTAATAGTTTGTAATTGTGTTTTGAATGTTATTGGTGGTCTTTAATCCATCTGTGTCTTTTGTTATTTGGCGCATGGTGGAACAGAGGTTAGCATTGCTGCCGCACAGCTCAGATCACATATTTGGCAACAATAATTGGTCCAGCACAGTTGGCAGACTTTACCCAAGCCCTCAAGGACACTTGAAAGACCATTGCATCATTGTAATCCACTTAACACTGGTTCGATTACTCCTTCACCCCTGACTTCAATGTATTTTGCAGAGTTCAGTGAAATTCACAAAAATTTCTATGATTTTGCTGAACTCAAGGCAAAACAAATTCAGCACAGATTCATTAATCACTAGTAGTGACATCAGTGATGAGCAAAATGATTTTTCCCAATTGAATTTGCGGCAAGACTAAATGTTTGTCATTTCAGCCATTTAAATGAAGGAGGATTTTTAGTCCTGTCTGGAAGTGTTTACAAGCTTTAATTCTACATGTGCCTGCCTGTCATTTACTATTTAAATGAAAATCCCCAGTAAAAAAAAAGAAAATCACCATACTCATTTTCTGTTACACATTTTGTTAAGCTGCCAGATGTGTTATGCAGTATCACTCCACTTTGCTAATTATGGTGACAATCCTGACAACTGAAATTCTAAAGATGCATCAGAGACAGAAGAGAAACGTGGTGCTTGGAGAAAGCATTCTCTCAGCCTCTTTGGCAGGAGTCAGGAAACAGGAAAAGGTGGCTGGTAGGTAATAGCATTATGGGTTTTGGCTGCAATGGCTTCCCCTGTAGTGAGATCTTCCTGTGGAGAAAACATAGTAAAGTGCAAAATGGTGCATTGTAGCTTGTCTTTGTGTGGAAAATAGGCAGCATGTCACATTTCTGAAAAATGCACTGCACTCCTCTTCATGATGCGAATGAGAAGCATAAATAGAATTGATTTTACTGGTGTGCAACAGATGACATGCATTACACAGCCACAGAGAGCAGCTCAGGTAAACATGAAAGAAGCTTTAGGGAGCAATGTTCATTGTTTATTACCCGAAAAAATCTCTAAAACCTCCAAAAAAATTGCCTCGAAACAAGTTTTGTGTCAATTTTAGAAAACTGTATCTATATCAAAACTTACCTGCTTCACTCATCACTATCAATGACCAAAATATTGTGTGCAATGTAGAAAGCCTACAGGATTCAGAGTTATTCAGAACTACATTGTAATATGAAAGAAAGGGGATGAGTCTGACTGAGCTAAACACAAAATTAAGGTGCATTAAAGGACAAAAATTCATTTACTTTCAGAGGCCTCTTGTAGGCCACTCCATACTAGGAAGATAATTAGAATTTAATAATTAAAATGAATTATCATTACTATTATTAATCTTGTTATTCTTAGCGATTGCTCAGATTTCACTTTTTCTTTCAGTTAATGCTCATCTGTCTACGATCTGCACTCTTAGATTATACTTCTAGCATTGCATGAGGCAGGAGGCATGGTGGCACAGTGGTAGCGCAGCTGCCTCGCTGTAAGTAGACTAGTGTTCACATCCTTGGTCCCCCTGCATGGAGTTTGCATGTTCTCCCCAGGTCTGCGTAGGTTTTCTCCCACTGTTCAAAGACATACATGTTAGATGAATTGACCCTAGTGTCAGTTTGTGTGTGTTCACCCTGCGATGGACTGGCACCCTATGCTGAGTTTGCTCCTGTTCTGCACTCTGTGCTAGCTGGGATAGGCTCCAGGACCCTAGGAGTCTCATCTGGATTAAGTGGGTTAGAAAATGAAATGACATGACATTACATGAGGTGCCATAGTAGTGTAGTGTGTACATTATTGCCTCACAATGTTTGAATGCCCATGCATATTCAATCGTGAAGTTCAACATATTAAGCTAAAAGAGAACCATTGTGCTTTGTGGCCTGGTGTCTGTAAATTACCTGCCATACGGAGTCTGTAGGTGTATTTGCTTGCCCTGCATTGGAACAGCATCCAGATCAGGGATGGTTACTGCTTTACACCCATTGCTGCTTGAGGCTCTGAAGGCTTAGAAAGTGAATGAAGAAATTCCATCTATACTGTAAATTTAAGAGTCAGTGTGGCCAAGTGCAGGAATGACAGGCTCACGGAAGAAAATTTGGGGCACCAACTAGGTTGTCTTGTTTATTAAACAGAATGTCCAATCAAAAATGAAATGCTCTTTTGGCACTATTGACCATGTCCTCGGGAATTGTGAATTTCCCCTTGGGATTAATAAAGTATCTATCTAATCTAATCTAATCTAATCTTTCAATAACAAATTATAAAGCTCGCTTCTAGCCATGGATTAGGGCCAATTTGCAGCCCGGCAGGTTGCTCTTGCCAAAATAACACCTCTTTCCAGGCAGCCGGGGTTCTTATAGTTGGAACACCGGAAGATGCGGAGTTAGGTTAGTAGAAGACAAGCGTTATAGATAGCGTCCCCTTTTTTCCTGGCAGGTTATTACATACCTCATCAGAGCCCATAAGGAGATACTCTGACATGTGTGACGCCTGCTAATTCCATTATAGGTTAGTGGGCAGCCAGACCTAATCTAGGTAACTTAGTGTGTAGTGTGATAACCAATCCTGCTTACCAGAAACACTACAGTATTAAGTCATTCAGTCAGTCATTTTCTAAACTGCATTGTCCTGAACAGGGGGTGCTGGGCCCTATCTCAGCTATCATAGGGTGCAAGGCAGGAACAAACCCTGAACAGGGCAACCGTCCATCGCATGACAAACACACACATATACTCTAACTACACACTAGGGCCAATTTAGGATTGCCAGTTCACCTGCATGTCTTTGGACTGTAGGAGGAAACCAGAGCACTTGGAAGAAGCAGATGCAGGCACGGGAAGAACATGCAAACTCCCCATGTAGGGAGGACCCGGGACGCAGACAGTGGTCTCCTTACAGCTGCCACTGTGGCACCATGCCACACTACTACAATATTAAGTATTTTTGTTACATTTCTGAAGGATGAATGATTTAAAAAAAATGAACGATTAAATAATATTTCTGTTCTGTCCATTAAAGTGTGAACTGCATTCATTTACGGATCATCATGTGGAACATTCAAAGTGTTAAATGAAGCCTAACCCTATAGTGTTAACTATATAGTATGATTTGGAACCATGAGGTCATTAAACATCTTGGTAAAAGCAGTGAAATCCCAGAATTCTAATTACAGTATGTAGAAGGAAAGCTATGTTTAGTTTTTTTATGGTGACACATGATCTCATGTTTTTGTGAAACTAAACATTACTTCTATATTCAGATATGCTTTCTTCCTTACAAATTTAAATGCTTACATAGCTCATCAGCTGCAAAATTAGAATCATGAACTAGCATATTCAGAAAATAAATGCACTGTGTTTCCTTAAGCAAATTAATTTTTAGCTCAGATATTTTGGGAAGAAGTGCTCTTTATGTTTAAATGCTTAGAGGAATATGAAGCAGAACTATCTGTAACCCCGATCCTACATAGCACCTAAGGAACAGGTGACCTTATATTGCTTGCTTGAGAAGAAACCTTATTGAGTGACTCTGTCTGAGTCTGAATTGTGTCTTGTGTCCAGGGTGCTGCTGGAGTAGGCTCTGACATCCTGGGACTTGAAAACTGGTTTAAACCAGTTCAGTGAGTGCACTGGGAATTACAAAATTTGGGGTGCAACAGTAGGTGTAGGGTGCAAGTCATGATAGTGTTGAGTTTGTTATGGCAGCCTCCTCCTTCTCTTTGGTATCTTTTAGCAGTAGTAACAATACTAGTAGAAGTACCTGTAATGTTTTCATGCATGCAAGATAGACTGCAGTTCTTATTTGGATGTACAACTAAGCATGCTGTGCATTTCACCTCTCTGGCGCCATCATTAGTGAGGATTACGGCCTTACCTCGAAATGTCTGTATTTGTTACCTGCAAAATGTCGCAGAACAGTTTACAACACTATCTACAAATAACAGACATATATTTTAGCATATTTTACATCATTAATATTTTATCAATGTGAGAACAGTATTATTTTAAGTGAGTGCTAATAACTTGTTGCTAATTGACCTTAATACTCATTAATTAAACTGGTTTGCAAAAAAAAAAAACCAGATATTCTTTATAGATTTGAGACTGTTGAATACAAATCTGGCAGCAGAATTGTTCTATCATGTCAAGTTCTTAAGAGGGGAAGGTTTCTAAAGAAACAAAAAAAATTTAGAGAAAATATATTGTGATGGGCAACCACGGCCACCACTTGGCCGGGTTGCCAACAGATTGGAAGGACCAGAGGGCATTGGTGAGGCAATACCACCCCTGGGACACTAGAGGGCAGCCCTCCTGGGCAGCTGTATGGATTCCCGCAGGACATGTCGGGAGCTGGAGTTTGGTGAAGCCCTGTTGGTTTCCGTGGGGGCCGCCAGGGGGAGATGCAGAGCCCTATAGAGGACCTCCAGCACACCTGGGATTGATTCCAGCTAATAAGGATGAGCCTCCTGGTCCTGAATAAGAGGAGCCGCCTCAGTCCATTGAATGGCCAGACCTGGGAGGAAGAAGACAAAGCCTGAGGAGAAGTGGAGGTGCATGGACTGGCGGCAAGAAGGGACTGTATATAGATGTGTTGCGGTGTTGGTAATGTGTGCACATTTTGCAGTAAATAAATACGGGTGTTGAGTTGAACCTGTGTTCTGCTTGTGTGTTTCCAGGTTAGGGTGGTTGTGACAATATATAATTTTAAACATAATATATATGTTTAGAATTAATTATTTAGACCTGAAAAACTGATAAATTACACACTCAATCGTTTTAAATGCAATTATTGTTTGTGTAGCAGCTGGTGAGTAAGGCAGGATCAAGCACGGGTCAAACGTGTGCCAAAAGAAATCTCTCAGCCAGAACATTCAAAGCAAACAGTCCACACAAGAATAAAGAAAAAAAGGTTGTTACACATGTAGAATAAAAGGCAAAAAAAACTGGAAAAATGTCTCTTCTTTAAACTTACCTTTTCTTGTCAAACTTCAGTCATTTCTATACTTAAAGATGCTTTACTTCGCCTTCAGTATGCTCTAAACGTACGGCACTGCACATTCAATAGAGCACGTTGTGTTACATTCTATTGGGCACATTAAGGCCCGGTTTAAAACCGTGTGCCCTCCATGCCTTACTCACGGCAAGACCGGTCACTAACTGAGACTAATCCATAGTCAGAGAGGCAAGAAATTGTTAGAATATACCAATTCAATTCAGCTTGTGGGGGTCAAAAGAACCTCACATAAACTGTGCACTAATAAATAGGCAAACATTTAACACAACTTAAATAACCAGCAAATGGCTCTTACAATTTACATAAAGTAGTCACTGGATCGTTTATTCCTCTTATAATCCACTGAAGGTGTTTCACGGTGGAATGACCAGCAGATGTTCGTTATCATAGCCTCCCTCCACCTTCCTTTGAAACGTCTCTCCATCTGTGTGATGTCCTGGAGACACCTTACCTCGTGTTTATCAGATGCTGCTCCCATGTTCTCAATGGGAAAAATCCAAAAGAGAGTGCGGGAAGTGGATTTTTAAAGACAAGTTGAACCCAAATGCTAGACAGAACGGCAAGAGCTCATCAACTAGTTCTTCAAAGTTTTCTGCTTTTGAATTTCCTAGAAAATTGTGGCATATGTTTGTTTTATAAGGAAAGGAATGATGTGCTTTCTTTTACTGTTTGTTTATCTGTTACCTGGTCAAGACAATGGATGAATCAATCTGATGGTGTATGTTTCTGTAAAAAACATTTATTTCTTTCTTCTTCTGCACTTTCTTTCTTCTGGATAATAAAAAAAAATTCTAAATTTTAATTCCCATCTATTTTGAAGGAATGAGGGGAAAATATACTGATTGAGAGCAAAAAATGTATAGCAGATGTTAGATTTTGGGTTGGTTCCTCCTCAACTAACATTAAAGAGGAACATTGACCTTTTCAGCTCAAGATACATTTGAAATAATATTCTGAGCATTAAAATATTAGTGCTATAAAAAATTAATCTTGCCTGAAGTAGGGGCCTGAGTTGCCTCGGAAGCTTGCATATTGTAATCTTTTTAGTTAGCTAATAAAATGTGTCATTTTGCTTGACTTCTCATTACTCCTATAAAAATGTAAAATTTTCAAAACAAAAGTTTTTTTACAAAATCCGATATCTCACGGAAATGGTTTGTGTTAGAGAAATACCAATTTCTGAAATATATTTGCACACCAAAATCTATAAAGTACCTAGATTTTTTTGCACAGGAAGATTTTGGTGTGAACTGGTGTTATTACTGCTATATTTCAACAACTCCATTGGTCAGGTCAGGTTATGGGAGCATGCAATGGTACAGAATGTTGCCGCACCCAGCCCACAACGAAACAACTTGGAATCTTGGTAGGCAACCCCCCTGTCACACATGCAGTCCAGTCCCACTCTCTGGAAATGACCATCTATCTGCCACAGCCAGGTGTTACATGGGCATTCCTTTGGCCATCAATGAGGATCCTGTGAGCCGGATCACCCTCGGAGAATCACACCACATCACTGTAGTGCTGTAACTGATGCTCTCTCACAATGCAGGTACCCAAGGATTCTCTAAAGAGTCACAGTACCAAAGGTCTCCAGTCTTTGTCTGAGGTCACTGGATAGCATCCATGTCTTACAACCATATAGCAAGACAGGAAGCACCAGGACTCTAAAGACTTGGACAATCATCCTTTTGCAAAGATATCAGGAGCTCCACACATGCCTTTCCAGTGACCTCATCACCCCATGCTCTCCCAGTCCGTCTGCTGACTTCAAAGGAAGAGTCACCAGAGACATGGATGTCACTGCTGAGGTAAGTAAACCTCTCGACAAGGTCGACATTCTCCCCGCAGACAGACACACTGCTGATGGCTGTGCCCAAGAGGTCATTAAAGGCCTGGATCTTGGTTTTTATCCAGGACACTTGCAAACCCAGACACTCCACTGGCACCCAGATACAGTAAAAGATTCTTTTACTCATTTAAAATCTCTTTATTATATGATTAAGAAAGTGCAAAAAAGAAAATCACTTGTTTCAAGAGTAATTATAAAAGGGGGTGCCTTTATTAATTGTCTGAGCCTTAAAAAAGGAAATATTTATTAGAAAAAAATCAGCTTAGAAATGATAGAAATTCGATTTCTGTTTACTTTCAATTCTCTTTTTTGCATTGCCCTTGTACTCTAGATGCCATGTTGAAATGATACTTGCTGCCTAAGACTATATTATTGTCTTGTGTTTCAATTCTGCTTTATGGAGAAATACAAACTGTATTTCTTTAGAGAGAGCTGACCATTCTCTCACAGCACCTGATGCTTCTTCAATGAGCATTGGACTAAAGACTTTTATAATTGTTTGACCAACATGTGACAAGTTCCTGTTTTCCACTGCCATAATTAACAAGAATATATTAAGATATGTAATTGTATTTTAACTAATAGAGACATTTCCCTGTGGGACAAAGACGTTGTAAATAAAATCTTTTATTATTATTACTGACTAGTTGTGTTACCGGTCTCAGCATTAACGGTTGCAGTGCACCATGCAGTATATGTCTCTGTTATATGCCATTTGGTACAGCAGTGTTAATGTTTGTGATGTGCCATCTATTGGAATGTCAAATGCAATGCATTTTATTACTAAAAATGTTTGTGATGCGCCATCTGTTGGAATGGCAGAGACATAGCAACTGGACAGGCACACAGACACTTGTCTATTTATGAAGGTGGACTCCGCTTCAGACAGATTTCACTACTGGGTGTTTCACTGTGCAGTATTTTAGTATTCATGGACAAGCTCCCAGTTTTCAAACAAAATAGCAGATGTTTTACAAATAAGTTACTTTTTTTTTACATGAAAGTGATTTTTATGTTAATGGGATTAAGTGGGACGTGAATGCAGTTTTGGATTGATGTTGTAACATTACTAGGGTTTCTAGTCCATTGAGAAAAAAAAACACAAACTTCCTGTAATGGTTCTTTCTATTTCAAAATAAGTTGTTGTTGCTTTTTTTTTTTAATTTACAGATTTAATTACAGTATGTGACAGGTCCAATTATGTATTTCTTGAAAAACATACAATACCTATCCATGATTTGAATAAATACATAAACTATTCATAATTTAAATTAAAGAAATGTTTTGCACATGAATAGTAAGGAAAAGATTGTCTTTATTTCCTAATCGCTCCCAGCTGTCAAGTGTTTAAAATAAAGTATGCCAAATAGGATTTACTATGCTTGATATGGAATTGTTCCACTTGGCAATGCAATTTATTAAGTCATTGCTGAACACATCCATAGCGAAGGTCCAATGCAAATCCATTTTGACTGCCTGCAATTTGTTGCCAAAGCGACCATCAACAGAAGAACAGCTGCAGCCTCAGAAGTGAAAGCCTGTCCATATGAATCGGGCCGCCGTCAGCTGGGATGCTGCAGGCAAAATTTTATAAAAGGGTATTAAAGTACAGCGTGACTCTTACCTGGATAAGCAGGAAGGATTGAGGTGTACTGTACTTTATTACACAAACTGTCACAAAAACAAATTGTTCAACTGCTTTCTTTATTAAAGAATATATAAACCAAACAATAAATTTAAATATAGTAAGAACAGAAGACACATGCCATGCTGAAAATAAGCTCGGACTGCTTATCAATGACACAGTTGGGTTTTTCAAAAACTCACAATTTCATCACAAAAGGTCCTCTTTATAGTGTCAATGCACATCTTGGCCTGTTCAGTATTAGACCCATTGGACAAATCCAGGCTAAAATGTATTACACCCTTTCCACCCTGCTGCCTAATCTGATGCCAGCTTTCCCATTTCTGTTGCAGTCCAAAACTTCAGTCCATGACATCCACATTCCACTTATTCTTCCCGTATCTTGCCCTATAGATGTGGAAAGGAACAGATGGACTTGCCACCCAAATTTTATACTACACCTGTCTCTAAATTGCTCAGTCCTCTGCCTACTTACCTAATTCCTCATTCTGCCAAATCCCACACCATAATGTCCGCACACCCACCTCCATAATCTTCCAATAACCTTTTTTCTGTAGTGGCACATTTTTTTGTAACTAAAATCATCCCCAGGCACACCACAAACACATGTACAGTATATCTCATACACTTGCTCAACTTCACGAAATTGCAGGAATAATGGAGAAGCTGGTGAAAAAGGAGTTCTGAAATCAGCGTTCACAGACACGGTACTTAATGAGCACTTTGGTGGCATCTCCAAGCTTCCTCGCTCCTTGCCTGCCCCTCTCTGCCTCAGAGACAGCTTGTATGCCCACTATCCACCAGTGCTGTGACACTCACTGGCGACCATACATCCAATGCAGATGGACTCTAGCAGCCTGGAGACACATCCGAAGTACTCTAACATGGCGATCTCAGAGCTGGTTTTATGCCAGCTTCTGTGTAAGCTCATCCTCAATCGTTTACTTGCTGCCGAGTTTTTGAGCCAGGTCAGTTTGGTCCAAGCTCTTTTATCCTTTTTTCTATTCAAGTGAACAGTTTATGAAGAGGTGTGTCATTAAAGAAATAACTGAATTTTCTTTGATTTCTGAAGTTCCACTTAAAGTTGCGCCTGCTCATTTGTAGTTACATTAATGGTGGGAGTGAATTGTAAACCATTGACATGAACTTGAAATAGTGCGTCAACAACTGTCCAATCACATCTCTCTATTATAAAAAAAAAATCTTGGGATGGAGACTAGGGAGACGAGACGTGATCTTCTTGGAAGACAATTTGACATCCTGTGAGAGACACTTTAACGTAACGAGAGACAAGGCAGTGAGACAACATTTAAAATAAGTTTGCGGACATCTAGCCTAGCAGTTGTTGAAAAGTTTTTGGCAGACACACATCATGTGCTCCCGGCTCTTAAAACAGCGACAAGCAACAAGCAGAACATGCAGCTCGCCAGCAGCAGCAAGGCAGCAGATGATCCGACCGCTTCTCCTTAGTGTGCGTTCATACCTCCCACCCCCCTCCACAATGCGAGCGGCAGATACGCGAAGTGGCAAAAGGACAGCTGCTGTACAGGCTTTTAAATGATCAATGTGCAGTGCGACAAGCACTAAACGCAGCTCGCCACCAGCAGCAGCAACAAGCCAGCAGATGATCAGACTGCTTCTCCTTAGCGTGTGTTCAGCCCCCATCCCTTCACAACGCGAGCAGCAGAGACACAAAGTGACAAAAGGACAGCTGCTGTACAGGCTTTTAAATGATTGACGTGCAGTGGGACAAATAAAACACTGCTCGCCAGCAGCAGCAGCAGAAAGACAGCAGCTGATCAGATGCCATCTCCTTAACCTACATTCAGCCGACCCCCCTTCACAACATGAGCAGTGTTATACGTCTTGTGAGAAAGAGATTTAACCACTCTCAAGGCCGGAAATAAAGGACAAGTATTGTTTTTACAAAAGTTTTAAAGTAAAAGTAAAAATAATGCCTATGTAACAATTCCCATGAAAATAACAATCTCTTTAAATTGTATATCCGGTAAACCAAACCCGGGGCTGGGTGAGTGAAGCGAGCAGGAGGCAGAGCCCCCTAGTTAGATTAAAAAAACCTAAAGAAACACTAATTCGCTGCCGTTAAGTTGGAGTGTCCCAGGCACAGAGAGCTACGTCCCCTGAAAATTTGAAAGCAACCAATTAAAGGGCAGCCTCAGGTCACCTGCTTGCAGAAGGATCAAGGACTTACATACACTCTCATTTGGCCGGTGTCCTTCACTCAGTAAATATAAGTATTCACACAGATTTATTCTTTTTTAATTCATACAGACATTAGACAAATACAAAGCAGAACCAATTTTAAATGGACATTGACATACACTGACATTGGCACGTTGTGGAAATAAGCAAATTTATTTAATGATTATTTCCCATTACCTAATTCATTTAAGTAGAGTTTTTAAAATATTTAGGGAGGACACACCCCAGTGTCCCATGTTACAAACTGCCACTATTTCGAACTCTCCTGAGAAATCTAACCACACTACCTCCCTGGTTCAGAAACTCTTGTTGTGTTGTTTGAGATACCTGTTGTAAAGGACCAAGTCCTCGTCATGTACCGAACTGGGATGTAGTTCTTATGAAGAGAGCAGACAAAACGTTAAGCCTCAAGTCAGAGTTTCCTCCTCTTCCAGTGTCCCCTTGAAATTCTTGCTCATGGAGGTAGTTTGATGATCTCACTCCTCACAGGATCTACAGGTGAAATGAGAGACATGTCCCCAAAAATAAGTGTTGTGCTCACAGCTAAGCAGTGTATAAGAGGGACTGTCATGGGTGAAGAAGGCAAAGAGCACAAATACGTCCAGGTTACCCCAGTTGTCTGCTTCTTTGTGTTTAATTCCCATGGATAAAAACAAAGAATGAAACAAAATTTGTACAGACAACCCTGAAGTACAGACCACCATAATTTTAAATGATCAGAAAGCAGCTGTTCTGCACCTTATTCTTTGATGCCTTCCTGCCTACTGACTAATCATAAGAAGCACTTTTGACTGCTGAAGTGACGTCTTCAAGCTAGGGCTGTGCCAATATGGAACAGGGAAAGACAACATGTTCTACGTGAATACGAGCTCACCAGAAAAGTATGTAGCCCTTCATTTAAGGAAACATAGGTGCCCAAAGGCATGCAGTTCAGTAATTTTTCTTATTCCAAGAAATGAGTCAGAAGTCCTTATTGTAATAAAAATACACACTTTTCAAGGATTTTTACTGTTATAAAATATTTCCAAGCTATTAGGAGAAGTACAGGAAGTGGTATAACATGTTAGATGAAGTGAAATATTATTTCTGTTTCTCAGATTACCTTATAAAGTCATTATTGAATCTTGTTTTTCTTGGTTTATGCCAGCAACACTATGAATGTTTTTCTGTTTTTTTCTTTGTATAAATAGACACTAAGAGAATGAAAATAATGTTTTTATCAACTGGAAACAATTCAAAATACATGTGAACTGCAGCTTTCACTTTCTTTCTTGATACAGACTATGGTCATTATTCTGATTATGATTTAATGCAATAAAAAGGCACCCTGCCACATTCTGGAGTTACTGCTATTGTATTAGTTCTCTAAACACCAATCCATCCATCCATCTATCCATCCAACCAACATCAAACTCACTTAATCCACTTTAGGGTCCTGGGGTGGAAGGGGTAAGTCAGCCCTAACAGCTGAGAAGAAGCTCATGGATTGTTAGGTGACCTGGCCAGAACGGTTGTTGATACATTTTACCTTGGGTGGGACATTGGAGGACCGTCTGTTAGGTGTCACACACGTGCAGCCAACGAGCCTGACAGAGCATGAAAGAATGCAAAATGGGGATATAAAACGAAGTATTAATGCCTTTCTCTCTTCCTCACCAGAAAACCAGAAGATCAAAAGCTCGCAACGACTTGAATTCTATGCCTGTAAACACTGTCCCAATGCCCGGAGATGATTTTACTTCCACACCCAATCCATCTTCTGATTTGTCCATCCTCCCAGGATGACTTCACTTCCGGTAACTCTCCAGTGTCCTCACCTCCAGCTACCAATGATGACGTCAACTTTGTCACGGTCTATCCACATCCTCCCCATTTCCTCTGTCTTTGATACTTCATGCCACGAACACATAAAAACTCTGTCAGCCTTTGTTTTGGCGTTAACTGTTTTGATTTATGCATTTTGACCACAGTATCAGTCCTAATTGGCTACCTAAACCACCGACATTATACGGGGACGTATCCCCAACCCTTAATCTGTTTTCTCTGTTGTCTTATTTCTTCACACAGGTTTGTATGTTCCCCCAGTGAGCTGAGTGGCAGTATAACACTGGTGCTGCTCCTGTCTGGATTCCTGCAGGACTATATGGGAAATGCAGTTGGAGCACTTAACTCTCTCTGGGACCTCTGGAACTGCTGGAGGGAGCTCTTGGCAGACAACTTCCATGCTCTCATCTGTCTGACTTGGAAATGCTTCCAAAGTATACTGGTGATGTACCAGAAATAATTCTGGGTAGCATTTTAAGAGAAGCCTGACCTCCTCAGCCGGGAGAGTCAGAGTATCAGCAGTGGAGTGAGAGGAGGTGAAACAAGGGAAGCAAGAAACAAAAAAACAATGAAAAGAAAAGGTATTGAATTATAATTTAGGAGATTGAGGTAAAGAAGCCTGTTTTAAAAAAGATGAAAAATAAAAGGCTTATTTGAATCTGGGACTGTGTATAGCATAGTTATGTCTGTGATTTGGGGAACTGAGGCATTCTCTTTAGGCTACACAGCACTGGCTACAAGGAAGGACCTAACCCTAGTTGAGGTACCAGTACATTGCAAGACACACTCACACACACACACACCTACTATTGTTCATTTGTTTATAAAAGGGCAGACACAAATTTGCCAGTTAACCTAAGAAGCACATGTTTGGGAAGAGAGAGGACAACCCACACTGGGATGAAGAGATCAAGAAAGCTCCATATAGGCAGTGACCTGGGTCAAGATTCAAACAAACAAGAAGACACTCTTATTTTATGTAGCACTATTCCAGAGTAGGAGCCTTAAGAGCTTACTTTAGTACTGATATTAGTCACTTATTGCTATGTAACAAAAAGCAAAGTATCTGTTAAGACTCCATATCATAACATATAGTCAAGCCGTGATGAAGTACAATGAAGCATCACAAACCAATTGGTTTTTAATTGCATGGGTTTAGAGAGTGAATCAAATTGCTTCTTCAATGAATAAATGAGTAAAGTAATCTCATTAAAATCTGAGAG
This sequence comes from Polypterus bichir lapradei, assembly GCA_026402145.1. NCBI lineage: Eukaryota > Metazoa > Chordata > Cladistia > Polypteriformes > Polypteridae > Polypterus > Polypterus bichir. Next base: position 36,046,200 of record JANRMT010062841.1, read on the forward strand.
ATGTATTAGTAGTTTGTAATGGATTACTTTCTACCCCCGATCTACCCATACACCAATATTATATAGTGCATGCTATGTCTCATTGATTTAAGGGAGACTTTCACTGGAAAGGGTACTTGATAATTTAATGAATATGATTAAATATCATTCAAATGATTATTTTAAAATCCCATCAATCACAACTCTGTATTGACATCAAAGCTTATGGCCAGAGCTGCCTCATCATATTTTACACTTGAATGACTATCTACTGGCAAGAAACAGTAAAGGTTATTAGTTATGCTTACTCATTCAAATACCCTGTCCTATAGGGATGGCTCAATTATGATATTAATGAAGCTTAAACTTCAGGACCACTAATCCTTGAGGGGCCCCAGAAGGGACTTCAACTTTCATCCCCACAATAACTTTGACATGTGAGATAAACCAATATGGCAATTTTAATCAAAATGTAGATGTAGTGATAATATTTAAAAAAGAAAATTGTGGTAATCTGTTGTGGAACAACCCTGTTGAAGAAGATAATAGTGGTTACCCAGACCACATTGTTGTTTGCAATGGGGCTCCCATAACAGTTCAAGCTTCAAGGCCCCAAAAATGCAGGTCCACCACTTCTGTCCTACATCGTTCTTTTACTTTCTACCTAATTCTCCACAAAATGGCACGGTCTGCCCCATAAAATTGGTTTGTGGGTAGATCTGGGGTAGAAAGTAAACCATTACAAATTATTGATTACTTTTCTCAGATTGTAACAGGGTTACTTTAGTCATTCATTCCTGGATGAAGTAACCATATTAGTAATTATTTTACCTGTATGTTATTCTCTAAACCTATGCAATTGTGCACCAAATGGAAAGTACAAGGGTGACGCCCATATGTTCTTTCAGTATTTTAATAAGCAGGAAATAACCAGTAGCAGTGAACTAAAATCTGTAGTTAAACAAGTAAACCACATGACCTGCATTAGCACAGTGCCATTTCAAGCATTCAAACCAGTAAGTAGAGGTTTTAGTTCACACAAAGAACTCTTAATAAATAAAATCTAAATATAGACTTAACCACTCGAACACTTGCAAAACATTGTTTTAGTAAATCATGTAAGTATTGCTAGCGTAACAGCTAGCCAATAAGAGCACTTATCGACCAGGTGGAGCCAGCTACCTGAAATGTTAATACGTCCATGTCTATGTACCTCTTCCATCTCAGTGCTTTCTACGCTATCAGTAAATGCAAGTGACGATGAAAAAGAAAGTATTTACATTTTGTATATAAGTATCTTTCACAAGCAATTAAGTTAAAGTCTGGTTTATGTCATGAATTAATATTTTCAGAACATAATACATTTTGGTTTGTATTAGTTTCAATGATCAGAAAACAAAGTGGTAAACACTGATTGATTGAAGTCATTTTGTGAATTTATAAAATTTTCAGTCAAATTTTATTTTCTCTCTCCATGCCATTTTGTTTTACATGGCTGTTGCCAATTTATTGCTATAGGCATGTCCTCAGGAGTCACGCTGAATCGTACCATCAATGCACCGGTTTAAAAACTGGTGTCTTGGACCCCTTCAATATCCTGGATACAAAAGTTTACAGTGTGCTTCTAAAACTTTCCTTTGTATTTCTTGTGGTTTTGACTTTTGATTTTGCTTTGACTATAGGTGTGGTTAGATGGCAGCACTTTCTTACGATCTCTTTTCTGTCTTACTTTGTTCAATTAATGGACCCTTAAAACCTCTGCTTACCTGCATTGTTCACTGGCAGATCAACTTACTTGAACACAGCCTTCTCTAATTTTACAATAACATTATAGAGATATGACAAAAAAATGAAATGCCTGTCGGGATTCAAAGCTTTTACCACTGATTTTTTACTAATTGGATATTAAAGGCATTTTTTCCCTCTGTAAATACAGTATAAATTCTTATGAGCTGCTTGATAAAGAGGTTGTACATAACAAGGAACAAAAATATTAAAGAACCTATCATACATTAAATTATAAAGTTCCAGAACTTGTACCACGACTTACTTTGCAACATCTTCCTTTAAGCAGAATTAAACTATTTCCATCAAACACATACTTTCAACGTGTTCTAAAACTGAAAAGTGGTTGCTGTTCTAAGTAAAACTCAAGGTCTTGATTTCTTAATAAAATGAAATATGATATAATGTCGTGAAATAACATGCATCTCTGGCATGCAAATTGGAAGGGGATGCAGATCGGGTAAACATACTTGCTTCCCTTTGCGTTATGTGAAATGGAATGCCTTTCATTCAAAGCATTCATGACATTTAAATGCAGTATTATTTACTTAAAATATATGCAAGTAAGTAACTGTGACTTGTTTGCAAGCATTTAAACTGTTAGTTCAACTGTTCCTCTGTACCATGTTATCCCCAAACCTATTTGTGCATCTTCATTCTGTTTAATTTTGTTACTTAGCTATATTAGATCATCTGCCTTTTTCTTTTTCTCCATATTTTCCTTATTGTGTGTGCACACTCCACTCCTGAGAAGACATGTTTGCAGGCTTGATCTGCACACAACTGTGAGGCAATGTCCTTACATTATGTAAAATGTAACAATGCAGAATTTGACGGGCCAAAATTAGGCCAAGGTCCAGGGCAGATGGCCACCCAGTTCTGCAGTCCATGACCCCAGGTCACCTGTGAGTACTACACTGAAGCAGCCAATCACATTGAATGTGTTGGGTGTCCTTTCTGTCACCTACACTGTTAAAAATAAAAGTGCCAGAGTATTTTTTTCAAAGCAATGCCATAGGGGATCCATATTTGGTTCCTTAAAAAAACCATACAAGCGAGGTTCCATAAAGAAACTTTATTTATTTAGACCCATGATAGTTTCTATAGATCTATAAATGAATAGATGATAACAGATTTGTAAAATATCAATGGTTTCTGGACTCTCTGCAGTTTGCCTGTCAGACGAAGATTGGACTGGAGGATGCAATTATCTATCTGATTCACAAGGTTTATTCTCACCTGAACAAAAATGTGAAGATTGTTTTTGAGGTCTCCTTCAGTACCATCCAGCAATCCTTGTTAAGAGGTAGGCTCAGATATATGCAGGTGGATGAGCCTATGGTGTCCTGGATGATGGACTATCTATCAGGCACACCACAGTCTGTGAGAGTCCAGGACTGTGTCACTGACACAAATGTGAACAACACTGGAGCACCACAAAAACTGTCCTGTCTCCTTTTCTCTTTACTCTGTACACCTCTGACTATAAATATAACACTGGGTCGTGTCACTTATAGAAATTCTTAGATGATTCTGCACTTATGGGGTGTATTGATAAAGGGGATGAGACAAAGTATAGGAGTCAGGTGGTGAACTTTGTTTCTTTTTACAAAGAGAATTGGCTGCAACTTAACATCTGCAAAACCAAGGAAATGATTATTGACTATCGCCACACCAAAGAGCTTCTACTGTAGTGTATGTCCAATGGTGCGCTCTAATAAGTACTTGGGGTCCACATCAGTGACAGGTTGGACGGGTCTCAGAACACAGAGGAACAATATAATAAAGGGAAGTGCAGGCTCTTCTTTCTTAGGAGACATTAAGTCTAGTTTTGAAGGTCCCAAATGTCCTACTATCTACCCCACTACTTGGAAACTTATTCCACATGTCTATGGTTCTCTATGTGAAGAAAAAGTTCCTAGAATTTATGTGAAATTTACCCTTAACAAGTTTGAACTGTATCCCTGTGTTCCTTCTGATCTAATTTTCATTAAACACTAATAATAATAATAATATTATTTATATGGGGCCCTTCACTTAAAAATGTGGTTACTCTTTATATCCTTTTGCTTGAACTGAAAAAGCTCAGCTCTTTTAATCTTTACTAATAACTCATCCCTTGTAGCCCTGGAATCAGTCAATTCCCCTTCTCAGGATGTTTTCTAGCACTGCTATGTCTTTTATGTAGCCTGGAGACCAAAACTGCACACAGTAGTCCAGATTAGGCCTCACTCGTGCATTATAAAACTTGAGCAGAACCTCTTTGAACTTGTACTCCACACATCAGGGTGTTATATAACCTAACATTCTGTTAGTCTTCTTAATGGTTTCTGAACATTGTCTGGCAGTTGATAGTGATGAGTCCACTACGACACCTAAATCCTTCTCATAAGGTGTACATTCAATTTTCAGCCCTCCCAATTTGTATTCAGCCCTCACATTTTTACTTCCTACATGTAATACTTTACATTTACTGACATTATATTTCATCTGCCACAACCTGCCCAAGCCTATATGCTGTCCAAGTCTCTCTGTAATGATTCAATAGATTTCAGATTATCTGCCAGACCACCTATCTTGGTATCATCTGCAAATTTAACCAGCTTGTTACTAATATTCCTATCTAAATCGTTTATATACATTAAGAAAATAACAGTGGTTCTGGCACTAACCCCTGCTGGACACCACTTTTAACACCAGCCAATTCTGATAAGTTTCCTTGTATCATAACCATCTGCTTCCTGTGTCTGAGCCAATTTTGCACCCACCTACAAACAACATCCTGAACTCCCACTTCTTTTAGTTTGATGCCCAATCTCTCATGTGGCAGCTTATCAAACGTTTTAGAAAGTAAAGATTTGTTTTGTTGCTTCCTCATAGAATTCCAGGATGTCAGTAAAACTCGACCTCCGTCTTCTGAACCCATGCTGACTGTTCAGCAAAACATCCATTCTTGCCATGTGTTACTCAATGTTTTCCCTTTATAATTTCTTCCATTAATTTACCTGTGATGCACGTTATGCTTACTGGCCTGTAGTTACATTTGAACTGCCCAGTCACCCTCTTTATATAACAGGATAATATCTGCCATTTTCCAGTCCTTCAGAATTTCCCCAGTGTGCTGTGACTTCATAAAATATGCATCAACAATTTATATATGTTCTCACTAACTTCCTGAAGCAATTGATTATCTGGTCCTGGTGATTTGTTTGACTTCAGCCTTTTTAATCGAAGTAGTATTTCTCATTCTACAATTTCCAAATCATTCAGTACCCCCTTAGTAGTCTCTTTTACCGCTGGGAGGTTATCCACTTCCTCACATGTCAAGACCTCAGAGAAATGCAAGTTTAGAGCATCTATTATTTCACTGTCCGCATTCTTAAATTCTCCTTTACTATTTGTGGTGCACTTCTGAGACTGATTTCCTTTAATGTGAGTAGTGTCATCCGTCACATCTTTTACAACTCTGTGATGGCCAGTGTGATTTTAGATTAAATTACATTAGTTTAATCCCAAGGAGAAATTCTACACTGTGGTGTGCCAAATTGGTAACTTCACTTGAAGAAAATCCAACTAAATCAATAAACTAATTAAAAGGGCAGGCTCAATTGTAGGATGTAATCTGAACCCCCTGGAGGTGGTAGTGAAGGAGAGTATTAAAACAAAACTGGCAGCCGTTATGAACAATGTTGTACATCCTCTCTCTGACAAACTAACACTGAGGACTTTCAGCCAACAAATTATTCAGCAGAAGTGTGTCAAGAAACTCAGGGATCTCCTTTAAACCAACAGAAATATGTCTGTATAATGCTTTATACCTGACACAGGTTTTCTTTCTTTTAAATTTTGTTCCTTTTTAGTCATTCTGCAGCCCTACCACTGACCCTTGTGAGACACCACTCTTAACTTCAGACCATACTATCTATCTATCTATCTATCTATCTATCTATCTATCTATCTATCTA
>JANRMT010062841.1:36051938-36063169 GCA_026402145.1 Polypterus bichir lapradei
CTATCTATCTATCTATCTATCTATCTATCTATCTATCTATCTATCTATCTATCTATCTATCTATTGTGAAATGAACAGCCTCAACACACAAAAAAGGTTTGGGGCAGCCACCCTTATACTTAAACCTGGTTGCAAAAGGCAAATTTTTTAGCACAAATGAGTACAGTGTTGAGTCCAAAACAGAACTAATCGATGGAGTGAAGATGGTGGGTATTTTCTGGTTTTGTCAGAGGAAGTGACATCATTGTGGCCTGAACCGAAAGTGACATCATCAGGCCCATAACCGGAAGCAATGTCCTCGTGGTCGGAACCAGAAGAGACATCTTCAGCCTCAGGCAGAATTTCCTGTATCTGGTCTGCAGAGAAAGAGAAAAGGGGAGGTTTAGTGCACCATACCACCCCCTGGCCTGGCATGGAATTACCTTTTCCTGGTCCTTTTGTGTGACTCCTATCTATCTATCTATCTATCTATCTATCTATCTATCTATCCATTTAATGAGCTTCTGTAAAAAGCCAAATTCCTCCCTAATGCAGCTCCATCTTGCTGTACACAACAACTCAGGGTGAATTCTGTTTTTCTTGTTCTATCAGTATCCTGCTAGGTAGGCTACAATACGTTAAACATTTCTGTTTTGTCTACACATTTTGAAAGCCCAAACAACCAATTTCATATTCAAAGAACACTTTTGAGAATAAAATGGTTAGTTGTCAAGCAATGGTTCTATGAGTAATCATAGAACCCAGTAAGATGCCATTAATAAGTCGTTATTTTTAAGAGTGTAGTGGCCTGATTTGTATTGGAGACACAGTAATAAGAGTCCCTGGACCACCACTCACAATGCTGGGGAATGGCATTCCTTATTGGTAATGGCCTGTTGTTATCGGCAACCTTATCACCGCCAGAGCACCTGCCACCAGGGCTTTTTTGGGCTCAACTCCTGTTTTACACTATAGCTTTGTCTTTGGTTTCAAAGCCCCTTCTAGGCCCCAACTGGTATATCTGTTGAAACTAAATAATGTAATGAGTGAAAAAAAAAGAAATCTACATCTTGGAAGAATACAAAGATGTTAATTTAAACAGCAATACATTAAAACCATCAGACAGTATCAGCACTTCCAAAGAAAAACAAAACCTTTGTGATATTTTTATTGTCCTGACAAAACCATAAAGAGACATGCTTTTATAACAGAAAAATATTTTACATTCTGTACACTGGCAACTGTGATATCCAAACGAACAAAGGTTGTTCTAAAGACCAGTGATAGAACCTGCTTGTTCAAAGCAAAGGGAATTGCTGCAACAGCTGGGACCTTAATTATATATGAAGAGTGAATTTTCAGAAGCGGAAAAGTACACAGCAGAGGTCCTCTCTCCTGATTTTTAGAGGGCAGTTTTGTGACAGATTTGAGCAGATGTTTAATCAATTAAATGGACAACTGAGAAATCAGTCATACTGTGATAGGAAGCACAAGGGTTTATGTGACTGTTATAAAAGTGTGCAGGATACAAAGGCAGAAAAGAAATGATTAAAAAATTAGAAGTATATTTGTTAGTGTAAGAATGTGTACGGTTAATACACAGCAAACACAAATTATAGGTTCAGACATTATGTATTAGTACATATCATAAAATAGAGACAGCAATGTTGTATCCAGAAATAAATGTCTAATTATAGACTTCTCTACTAAATATAATCTTTTTTACAAAATTTTTTTTCTTATTCAGTTTTACTGTTTTGATTTTTTATGGCACATTCTGTATTTTTGAGCTCCAAGTTTACATATTTTGGCAGGCTAACATGAACATTGTTGACATTTCAGTGTAAAAACAATACAAAGAAACCTCTGTATTCTCACCTTGACTTTAATGACTCATGTTTGTTATCAAAAATATGCAGTTATATCAAGAGTTTCATCATTCTCTCTACTTTTCAAGACATTGACAGTCTATGTGGACTGTGAGCAAGATGAGCTCCTCAAAGACACATGCTGTTGTGGTCAACAGTTATTTTATTGAAATGGATATTTTTAGCTTGCCATTGTCTGAGCCACAGATGTAAAGACTGGGATATATCCCAAGTCCATGGACTCCAAGGGGTGGCAACCCTTGTCTCCAGCCAGAACCATCAGAAAGACATCAAATAAAAGTGTGCTATTAAAAAAAAATGCCAATGTGCATTTATAGTTGGACAAAAAACACAATCTAATTTACTTTGGGATTGGCATGTTTTACATGAAGAACTGGCACCTGGAGTAAAACATAATAGCCTATATGCACTTTGCATTCAGTAATGAAACATAAATACTGCAGAATCATATGAGAACACAGATTGGGAAATAATAGAATCATCATTTGGCTACCTTCATTTCCCACAAGCCTTCACAATAACTCTTGTTTGCTCAAACTGAGATTGTTCTTACTAAAGCCAAACAAACGGTTGGATTTTGCTGACGCTTACAAGTTTCACTCTTAATATTCTGCACTGCAGCCATTAGTGAGGTGTATGTTGAAGACAGGTGCGGACTGGGTCTCAAAACCGGTCAGAGCATCTTTCTACGAGTGAGGTGAGCCTATGATATGAACTCTATATAAACTGTTGCCAAACTTAATCTGTACACTGTTGTTTAGACACAACTTAAATTTGATGACATGCTTAGAAATAAAATTTAATGAAAAATAAAAATTTAGTAACATGGCTTACACATTATTAGAGTACACGTCAAATGTCAATGTCATGTCCAAGTGCCAGTACCCTAGAAGGCTAGTAGCTGCTCATTTACAATGGAATCAATTATAACCAAGGTTATAATGAAAACCTCACATGATTGAAATGTTCCATTAACTTAATGATAAACTATAAATGTTCTGTCCTAATATGAAAAATTCCTATCCTGTGCTTTATAATTTTATTTCATCATACTGTACTAATAATTGCAGCTGAAAACCACTAATTATCACTTACACCAACGACCAGAGAACAATAAAATGCATAGTACTGTACATAATCTAAACTAATTATTAGTTCTGAAGAATGTAAATACTAGATATGAGATAAAAAAAATTGCAATAATGTATATGCTAACCGAAATGTAGCGGTATTGAAACAGAAATCGGCAAAAGGCAGTTTTGAATAAATTTTTCGCTGCAACGTTGTATACTGACAACTAAAACAACTTGATAACGTAATACGGTATATATATAGGACTATATAAATCACAGTACCAGACAGATAAGGTTTAGTAGTTTAGAAAATAGATTTTAATGTCAAACAGTAATCAGTACATAAAATGCTTTTCATGCAATGGCCGGCCCATGACCAGACCAGAGTCCGCAGCCCACCAGGCATTGCCATAATGGCCAGTCCACCCCTGGTGGAAGATTATGTAGAGCTACAAAGAATAACATTATTATCACCAGAATTATCTCTGTTGAGTATCCTAAACCCACCAACCAATATAGGGCAAAATCTGTCAACCATATCTAGATATAGTACAAAACAAAACCTATATTAACAATATCAAGAAAGCATTTTATTTTTATAATGCCCTTCCCATGATCAAAGTACTTTATTTAGTAGAGTACAAAAACTGAATAAAAAAACAATATATAAAAATTATATATACTGTAACAAATGATATATTAACACTTGAAACACAAGGTTCTGGGATAGAATAAGAAAAAATAAACAGGAATAAAATATACAAAAACGCAAATTGCTAAAACAAAACCATTACCAAATAGCACAATGTGTGTAAGGTAATATGCAGGAATATCTGTATGGACATTAAACCACCCATTACAATCCTCCTGTCTCCCTTGAATCAACTCCCTAGATGATTGGCTGTTTTGTTTTTTAGTTTTCTACTAGTTTTATAAATTAGATTAATTACATTACAATGAATAAATTACAAGTCATATCTTATTCAGTTCCCTGGTCCTCCCTGCGTGGAGTTTGCATGCTCTCCCCATGTCTGCGTGGGTTTCCTCCGAGTACTCCGGTTTCCTCCCACAGTCCAAAGACATGCAGGTTCGGTGCATTGGTGATTCTAAATTGACCCTAGTGTGTGCTTGGTGTGTGGGTGTGTGTGTGCCCTGCGGTGGGCTGGCGCCCTGCCCAGGGTTTGTTTTCTGCCTTGCGCCCTGAGTTGGCTGGGATTGGCTCCAGCAGACCCCCATGACCCTGTAGTTAGGATATAGTGGGTTGGATAATGGATGGATCTTATTCAGTAAAATGTAACATTCCCTTCCCTACTGATTTAGAGAGCAAGTAAAACCAAGATTTGATATGAAGTAATCACTCAGAGATACTGAGGCATTGTAAAAGCTTGCAGATGCTAGAAATATAGCAGAGGTTCAGCATAAACCTGTTGACTGAATTAAACTCAGCTTTAATAAGTGCATGACGAATTCTACACAAACATTGGACAGTTCTTTGTAGACTGACATTTATATTTTTAAAATTTTAAGTAAATTAGTAATTGTGTGATGGTCGCTGGGTTGGGAAAATTTTTAGCTGAGGAAGATAAGATGATGTGCTGAGAGCAGAGTATAAAATAACTGTCATCAGTACAAACTTGGGACGATCACTGGAAGGATAGTTGGGGCACCAGCTGGTTGATCTTCATTTAATCAGCAATGTAAATAACTTAAAATGAATTAAGGAGGTCCATCTCTGCTCTTGGGTTAGACCCAGCTGAGCACACACTTCTAGTTGAGGGTCAGAATATATAGCTTCCTCTCAGAAGGGGTGGCGCATCATAGAATAGTCAGGGAGCATGGTCATTTCTTTATTGAATGTAGGTGTAGAGCGTTGTGACAAGGTGACAGGTAAATGCAATTACAAACTTTATAAATCACTAACTATATAATGAATACACATAAAGACACAGATTTGCTTAAACAGACAGAAAAACAGTATTTTGATACTTATTGACATAAATGTAGCCTAACACTATCTGATGATTACTTAAATTTTGAACCATGACCAGTTGACATTGATGGAGGGGAAAATAAAAACTGCAGTCAGTAGTATTCCTGGCGAAAACAAACCACTCAGGGGTCAATTGTAAGAGAGAAAGTCAGACACAGCCAGAGTCCTGGAGACTCTGGCCAGCTGTCCACCTAACTCCCAATGGTCGTTCTTCAATAGAGTCTGTACTGGGCTGTGTAATATGACAAAATAATCTTTGCAACTGTTGATTCCCAGGCTCCCAGCATCTCAGAATGAGAGTTCCTTGTGAAAACCCGAACAGGTATGAAAAAACTCCACAACCTTAGATCTCAGTACTCTGAAAAAGTAAGCAATCTTAACTGCAGATATGATGCATTATCACTGACTCAAAAATGATAAACATTAGGGAAAATGGCTTAATCACTACTTGTTGTTGAAATATTGCACATTGCATCTGGGTGATTTCTTTTTTTTTTTTTTTGACACATTACTGATGTTAAGGATAAAGCTGCCAGGAAAAAGGAAAAGAGGAAGGCCTAAGAGGAGATTTATGGATGTGGTGAGAGGGGACATGCAGGTGGTGGGTGTAACAGAGCAAGATGCAGAAGATGAGAAGATATGGAAAAAGATGATCCGCTGTGGCGACCCCTAACAGGAGCAGCCAAAAGAAGAAGAAGAAGACTGTCTGGTGGTAAGATAAACCACTTGCAATACATGATATGAATCATTTAAAGTGTATTTTTAGTCTTTGTTTTTGCAGTGCTGTAGGTTCATTGCTGACCAGGTAAGCTAAAGGATTTTTCTTCAATTCCATGGAATAAACTGATATACCTTCACTCTGTTCCTACTTGTTGTGGTTAATTTTAGTGTTTGCTTTGCATTGCTGTTGGGAATAAAAGTGTGCATGCTAGGTAGTTATGTTTGTATGTCATGAAGAAGGCTGAATTTCACAGTTCACTCCACCTCCTCATGAAGAATGCAAGGGACCTCAAGGTAATCTACAAAAAAATGACATCAGAAAATCTCAACATCTCAATGCCATTTCTACTCTGTTCTAGGAAGGAACCAAGTGCATGCACCCTAGGACATTCCCTAGAAGGGATGACTTAGGTCCATGACTCAGAAGGGCACCTGGAATTGAGGGAACATCCCTTTCATTTCCACTGCAGCCCCACTGAAGGATGTAGAAGAGGATAATTCCAGGAAGGAGCTGGAGGTGTGCACCTAAGGACATGAAGTAGATGGGAAGATGAAAGGGTCACCAATATACATACGGATTTGAAAGGCCACCCCTTTCAGTCCAGCACAGAAGAATATGAAGGAGGATAAAATCTCTGGACCTTTAGTTCACCTGATTGCACAAGTCTATTGTAAATACTGCACTATAGAGGTCTTAGTAAGGAAACTGACATATTGACCAGAGAATATTTGAGCTGATGTTACTGTAAAGGATAATCAAAAATGAAAGGTTATCTTTAGTGAACTGTCACTTTGTTTGGTGAAGCATCCCTAAGTGGACATATGAACACAATGGGTATTGCCATTGAAACCTGCGTGGAGAAAAAACAGTGTAAGCTAATTGTTTTTAAATCAGTCAGCAGTTGGCGATCGCAGAGTGATCTGATAATTAGGCTGTATCCACATTAACGTTTTCAAATCATTTACGAAAGTATCTCAAACCACAATAAACCAACTGAAAATGCATATAACACAGCTGTTAGCTTGCACTGGGCATGCGTACATCGGTGGAAAAATCCTCGAAAGGATGGCAACTCCATCTGGATATTATTGCAAAACTGTAACAACTCGTAAATGATTTGCCATTTATGCATGTATGCAGCAGTTCACATGTATATAATGTAATAAGGATGCAAAAGAGTCACAAAAAGGTTAGGGGATGGCCACCCTATATAGATGAAAAAATGCAGGAAAAAAAAATAAACAGGTCTTTACAGATAGGAGTCCAAAACAGAACTGACTAACATTTGGAAAGCTGCTCTATAAATGTGACTGAACAGAGGAACGATAAAGTCAGGGAGGCCGGAACAGGAACTGACGTGGCAGGATAGATGGGGTCTGGGTACTGAATATGACGTCATCAGAGGGAACCAGAAATGGCGCCAACGGGGAATGGACTGGTGGTGATGTCATTAAAAGGCAGGGTCTTCAGCTGGTCTGCAGAGGGACAAAAGGAGAAAGGATCAGGTGACAGCATCAACCCCTGGTCCGACTGAGAAATAGCACTATTTGAACCTGTAAACTGTCATCTATACGCACATGTGTGACAACTCCTCTATGTCTGCTATGTTAGAAAATAGTTTTGTTGCATGAAGTGTGATCAATCAGAAACTTAAATGTTTTAATGATTAGGATACAATCCCAGAAGGTCTATGTAACAAGCATAACCAATCCAAGTGCAATTAGAGTTTGCATTTCCAAAACTTTATGTTTTCATCCATTCACACTGCAATGCCAAGCTACTGTTTTCAGAAGTATACGGCTCTGTAGGGCATTTTCAAAGTTCTCCACTTTTAGGAGTCAAAAATGCTTGGGTAGTTTGGATGAAAGAGGAAAACAGAGATTAATATTTGCATTTTTAAACAAAATGGTAATACTGTGTGTATAACCTTAGAGAACCACCATAGTGTGAGTTGTCTATTGACTATAACAATAGAATTGGAAGAAAATTAGTTTTACGATGGTATTAGTGGTATGTGTTTATTACTTGAGGAAAAAAATTCAAGGTGGGGAGTCATGGTGGCATAATTGTTAGTGATGCTGCATTACATATCCAGCATTCCCTCTCTGTCTGTGTGTAGCTTGCATATTCCACCTGCGCCTGAGTGTTTTTTTTTTTCTGGATACTCTGGAGTCCCTCTCATATCTTAAAGACATGTGTCTGTGATTTTGACTGCTAACTGTAAATTAGCCCCACGTGATTGTGTATGTGAGTAGGATCTGGAATGGATCAGCATCCTCTCTAGGGTTGAGTCCTGCCATCTGTGCAGTGCTGCCATGACAGGCTATATGGTATGCTTCAGAATTATGTTATGTTATGTTACAATGCAAAGAAACACTTGGATAAATAAAAGAAAATACAGGTGACTTTACAGAAAAGTTAGTCAATCTATTTCTTTTTCAAATGTGTTTGCAGTGTGTGTTGACAAAGCAAAGGGAGTGAGGAAGCAGATGTAATAATCTGCACAAAGCCAACAGAGGGAGGACTCGTGGGATTCCACTCTTGCTGAAATTAAACCCATCTCTGCCAGCATTACAAGTCAAGAGAACTTCATTTTTCATTAACAACTGTATCTCATCATTATCCAAGGGTAACTGTGGAGCAGTAAGGTATTAAACATTACCTGTTTTTTCCATTTTCTATGCATGTAAAATTGAACATACAAAGTACAGGATATTTATGTCTTCTATTACATGATGATTTATGTTTTATTTTAATGCACATTAAAGCGATACACACACACATTATTACAATACCTTGTTATATTTGTTTATATGCATTGTGCTCTTTGTATATGGGAACTAGGTACCTATTTAAAAAGTAAAAATAAACTAAATTACAAAGCTGAATATCAATATGTAAAGACAGGCAAGCTTGGGATTATAATTAAAACTTGTTGGGCAAATTTTCTATACTGTGCTTGGCTAGTAATATCACTTCAAAAGAGGTCAACCAAATCGGTTGATTGTAAAGACAGGCTCAGTTATGGGATGCACTCTTGTCCTGCTGGATTTAGTGCATAAAAAAGGAGAGAGTGGGAAAAATGAGGGTTGATTCAGACGATTCTGCACTTATGGAGTATATTGATAAAGGGGACAGATTATAGGAGTCAGATGGAGAACTTAGTTTCTTGATGCAACGAGAATTGTCTGCAACTTAAAACCAAGGAACTGATTAACTTTCACCACACCAAAGATGTCCTGTCACCACAAGGGTGTAGGCCTCTACAGTTACTTGGGGGGATCTAGATCAATGACAGTTTGGACTGGTCTTGGAACACAGAGGAACTACCGTATATACTCACGTATAAGTCGGGTCTTGAAAACCTGAAAAATCAATCAAAAATTCAGACCCCGACTTATACGCCCATTCAAAAATGCAACACTTAATTTTTTTTTACATCTTCTTACCTCCTCCAGTCTTGCACCAGTTTCTTAGACACATTGAATTTTGTTGCAGCAGCGCAATTGCCAATTTCTTTCACCTCTTCAATGACTTTTAATTTAAAACCAGCTTCTAATCAAACGCTCCATCGTAGATAAGGGATGCTCTTACGATAAAGGTGTATGAGGTTGTGAGATACAAAAAACACAAATCAGTGCAAACGTTGCTTGAGAATAGTTTGGGTGTTACCATGTGGTCATGTAGGCACAGTACATAGAAAAAAAAGGCTGTGTGCTCTGTGGTTACTCTGTCTGGTGGGCATTAGCATATCATAATCTCTTGGTCAAATAGCGTGAGTATTCTGCATTCGACTTATACAACCGACATTATAAAATACCAGTAATTATACGGTAAAATCAAGCCCTGACTTATCCGCAGGAGAACTTAAATGCAAGTATATACAGTATATAAGAAAGGGCACAACAGGCTTTTCTTCTTTAGGAGACTGAGCTCCTTTAATGTGAGAAGTGACGTCCTTCACGTCTTTTCAACACTATGGTGGTCAGTGCAACTTTCTATGATGTGGTTTGCTGGGCTGGTAATATCATTTCAAAAGAGGACCACAAAATAAACAGGCTAATTTAAAGGGCAGGCTCAGTTATGGGATGCACTATGGACACCCTGGAGGTAGTAAAACAAAACTGTGTACATTATGAACAATGTTGCACATCATCTTTCAGCCAATGAATTATTCAGCAGAAGTGTGTTAAGAAACACTACTGGGGCTCCTTTATACCAACAGCAATATGTCTGCATAATGCCTCATTGTGACTAAGACAGAAGTTTTCTTTCTTTACAGTTTTTTTCCTTTTTAGTCAATCTGCGGCCCTACCACTGACCCTTGTGGGACACCACTTTTAACATCAGCCGATTCTAATAGGGTTCCTTGCATCATAACGATCTGCTTTCTGTGTCCGAGCCAATTTTGCACCAACCTACAAACAACACCCTGAACTCCCACTTCTTTTATTTTGATGCCCAATTTCCCATGTGGCAGCTTATCAAATGCTTTATGAAAGTCAAGATTTTTTTTGTTTTTTCCTCAGCATGTTAGTAAAACACATTATTTCCATGAGTTGCTCAATCTTTTCCTTAACAGCATGTTAGTAAAACACATTATTTCCATGTGTTGCTCAATCTTTTCCTTAATAATTCCTTCCATTAATTTACCTGTGATGCATTTTAATCTTACTGGCCTGTAGTTGCTTGGATCTGCCCAGTCACCCTATTTATATAACAGGATAAAAGTTGCCATTTTCTAGTCCTTCAGAATTTCCGCAGTGTACAGTGACTTCATAAAATATGCAGCAACAGTTTATATATGTTTTCACTAACTTCCTGAAGCAATTGATTATCTGGTCCTGGTGATTTTTTTGACTTCAGCCTTTTTAATCTAAGTAGTATTTCTCATTCCACAATTTCCAAATCACTCAGTACCTCCTTAATAATTCCTTTTCCTGCTGGGAGGTTATCTACTTCCTCACATGTCAAGACCTCAAATGCAAGTTTAGAGAATCTACTATTTCACTGTCTGTATTCTTAAATTCTCCTTTACTATTTGTGATGCACTTCTGAGACTGATTTCCTTTAATGTGAGTAGTGTCATCTCTCACATCATCTGAATCACTGTGATGGTAGGTGCGATTTTAGATTAGATTACATTAGTTTAATCCCAAGGGGAAATTCTATACTGTGATGTGCCAAACTTCACTTCACGAGAATCCCACTGAATCAACAAACTAATTAAAAGGGCAGGCTTAGTTGTAGGATGCATTCTGGACCCACTGGAGGTGCTAGTAAGGAAGAGTATTAAAACTAAACTGGCAGCCATTATGAACAATGCTGCACATCCTCTCTCTGACAAACTAACACTGAGGACTTAGCTAACAAATTATTCAGCAGAACTGTGTCAAGAAACTCTGAGGGGTCTCCTTTAAACTAACAGCAATAGGTCTGTATAATGCTTCATTGTGAATAAGTCACATGTTTTCTTTCTTTTTAGTTTTGTTCCTTTTTAATCATTCTGGTACATGTTGAGACCATAGTGTGTCTATCTATCTATCTATCTATCTATCTATCTATCTATCTATCTATCT
>JANRMT010062841.1:36066947-36161711 GCA_026402145.1 Polypterus bichir lapradei
ATATATATATATATATATATATATAGCGCCAGGAGCCAGAAGGTTGACAGGACATGCCAATATAAAAGTGGGTACGTGGTCATCAAGGTGGGATGTCAGTATAAAGGTGAGATAGGGGGAGATAACCTATCTGGACTACATAGTCCCCCAAGAGACAAGATGGCAGCATCTCCATTTCTCGGTAGCCGTAAAGATACCCACAAGGCATGCTAAAAACTGTTGTCTCATTATGCAGTACTTTTGGGTACAAGGGTGACACCAGGGGGTGCTGCAGCTTAAAACATTTCAGACAAAAATTTTTATAGATCAAACAGTATATGAAAAGATTCTTTGTTTGGGACTTAACAGTTAATGCTGCATGAATGAATGATGGTAGATTGCCAGAGTGAAGTGTAGTTAAATTATTATTCATTTCAAAAGTGTTGGCAAAGTTCAATAAACTGTAATGGTGAGAATTTAAAGTTAAACTCAAATTATTTTTAAACTTTCTTTTTGAGTGATGTAGATACTTATGGTCAAATGCTTTTAATTAAATGTATTTTGAGTTTTTATTAAACTTAATTTGAAAAAATACATTTTAAAATATGTGTATTTATGCTATTTGTCTTTTATGGTCAAGCCTTTTATTCTCCCAGTCTTAGTAAAGCACAGTTGATGAACAAGCATTAGAAAGTTAAGAGCTTTGACTTGTCTCTTAACAGGTTATAATGTTCATGCTAGTTAACTACAGAACACTTCTCTACCAGCAGAGGTCAGTATGCGCAACTCTTAGAACTCCAAGAAGGTGTACTTCCCTCTAGCCATTTTAAGCATGTGCACATGTGGTGACGGCCCAAAGAATCTAACTTACATTGATTCATCTGGACTAACAATAGCCCAGATAAACAATTCATAAAAATCTAGTTAGAATACAGAAATCAAGACATGCAATTGAAAAAGGAAGTTCAAATTTTACCTAATCAGTGCTGATGCATTTGGAAGATTTGATTTTTAGATTTCATTGGAAAACATTTTTAACAATTTAACATTTTGTTTAACATTTTTTAAACAATTATAAAAATAATGCACTGTACAAATTATAATTTTAATATAATGCAAATGGACAGTGCAATAGCTAGCACTGTAGTTCCAGCATCCTGATTTGGAATCATCTGGTCATTGCAAAATGTACATGTTGTCCCTGTGATTACAGTACGTGAATTTTCCGTTACTTATTTAATTTTTCTTCCTACATTCCCAAAGTACTGTCTGTCTGACTGTTCCAAACTGGCCTTTTGTCAGTTTCAGTGTTGGCGTTTGCATGAGTGGACCCTGCAATAGGCTGGTGTCCTGTCAAAGGCTGCTTTCGGCATTGTGCTCAGAGTTTTCATTTACATGAAACTTTTTATAACAAAGGGATGGAGAGCATACTTTTTTTCTGGAAGTAAAAAAATGTGTCAGTAGTATCTATCAGATTGGAGTCAAGTACAAACTCATGTTGGGATATTAAGTAATCTCATAATAATAAAAAAAGCTAAATTGTTAACATAATTTAATTTTTGCTGTTACTTTTTTATTTGGTGAAGAACGTTGCAGTGGTTAGGTATCTTGATGATTTGACGAGTCCTGGGTTCAAATACAGCAATCAAGAAAAGAAGGTAGTGCTTTGAAAGGAAATCACTGATGAAAACAGGACTGCAGATGTCTAACATGCTGGACTGAAAAAGTACATCAGCAGTACATGCAGTCCAATGAGAATGAACTGACACATAGGAACACTGAAAGCCATAATGTCTAATGCACTCTTCCAAAGCCAAAGGTGTCAAACATCCTGAGACTAGATAAAGAAGAGACAACAGTAGTTTCATTTCTAGTTTGTTTTGGACCATTAATATTTACTGCACATACATTACACAACAAGCATGAGATGATCTAAACAGCAATTCCAGTATCAGTTACAACCTCAGCATGCATGACATTTAGCAGACTGATGACTTTTATTATCAAAACTATTCAGTCCATGACTTACTTCACATAGTGTACGTCTGTATAAGTGGCTTCAGACACTTTACAGAAAGACACTAATTAGAAGCCAAATAAAGTGAGAAGACAGCAGATGTACTATTTCAATAATAGGGGAGGCCACATTCTTTATTGGGTCTGCATGTCCACCAGTTGTCTTAACTTTGTATTTATTTATTATTTTTTTTGAAGTACTGTGGCTAAATGTGGATGTGGTGCATCTTGATTAGCACATGCATGTAAGAATGTCACTGTACTCTGTAACAATAATAACTCTATAAACCTGTAATTGTCCTCTTTAAGTCAGCCTATTGTGGGTGTGTGAGTAAGTATGTACTGTGATTGATCCATGAAATGGTATTGGAATAAGTGGATTCAGAGAATGAATGGATTTATAAGATGAGAAAGCCATGAAATTGTTTCTTTTTAGACTTGATTATTGCAGTGATACAGCATTTTTAAGTGTGCCCAAGATGCAGTTTAGGAATGTGTCATATGAAACAGAGCACTTTATCTTATAATTTTGCTGTTTTTTTTTATTTTAAACATTAACAAAAACATATTACAAAGCAAACAACAATGCATATCACAAGTAATATTCAAACCAAACCATTATCAGAAGTACAATTTATAAAACAAATGCAATTTATGCAAAAGTTCAAATGATTTAAATAAAGACTGCATTGCTTTTATAGTCTGTAGATAAACTTTTGCATCCTTTGTAAAACACTCATACATAGGATTTTTTGACCATTTCATTTTGTGCATAGAATAATGTACCAATAGGTTAATTAGCAATAACAAGTTGTATTGTTATCTGTGGGGTTGTAGTTGAACGTGAGATCTACTTCTTCAAAGCCATTCAACATCAGACTCTTTTTTAATATAAGATTGCAACTCTGTTCAGAAGTTGATTTGTTTTTATAATGGGAAATAACTAAAATAAATGTTGAAAAGTTTCAGGATTGCTGTCATAAAAAAGAAAATTTATTGTCAGTATTAATTTGAAATCACCAGACAATAATGATCTTTATGGAAAGATTTGATAAATTATCCTGTATGGGATCTCCTTCACCTTATCAGGTTTTTTTTATCTTTTTTTTCAATTAAGAAAAAGTTCCAATATACTGAAACAGCATAAAACTGGACATCTGGTAATAAATATCTTAAAAATCATTTATTAGATCCACAGATCAAAATGTCCTTCCCAATGGGGGAGGCCTAGTTTTCAAACATATTAGGGGATTATGCCCCCCTCTGGTGATGATGCTAGTCCTAGATGTATGTTAAATGGAAAGAGAGGGGTGTGTAGGTCCCCACTGCACTACCGTGCAGTACTGGGGCCTCATGTATAAAAGATCCGTACACACAAAAATGTTATGTAAGCCCGTTTCCACGCTCAAATCGCGATGTATGAAACCTAAACTTGGCGTAAAGCCACTCACATTCTCACGCTAGCTAAAAACTGGCGGCACCCAGAGTCAAAGCAGTGCTACTGTTCCAGTGTGGTTTCCCTTTCTTTTTTAGATCCACATCCCTGACGCGGCTTTATAAATACACTGAAATTAACCGCATACTGTTTATTAGTTTAATGCATCTGATTGTAATTAACCTGTAACAATATAATGGTCCAGGGAATGGTCAAATAATTCTAAATACCATAACTGCTTTAGCGTTGTTACTCTCACTGCACCTTCGTCTTCTTCTTTCAGCTGCTTCTGTTAGAAGTTTACACAGCGGATCATCTTTTTCCATATTACTCTCACTGGACCACTCAGAGTATTAATATCACTGTATCTGAGTGGGGAATCACAGCTCTACAGTAGCTGACCGGAAAGAGAATTATCAGTATACAGCATCAAGCACACGCTGCCTCAGCCATGCTGTCTATTGAACTGCTCTCATACGGCAAACGCTTCAAAGGCTTTCCTGTACGGACCTCGTGGTTCAGAAACAGTTTGATCCCAAGAACTATAAACGCACTCAATCAGTCCATCAAGTGCTCCTTGTAGAACGCTTTGTAACTATAAGTACAATCACCTCACTGTAAACTTGAGATACAGTAATAATATTGCACAACCTGAGCCACTTTATAAAGTGCACATTTACATATGATGACAATATTTTTAAGTTGAAATGCAGAAAAATATGTTTATTATATTATACAGATAAAACTTTAACTTTATTTAAATAATCTATATTGTTAATAATTAAACATATGAGGACACTGTGGAGCAGCGCTAGCAAGGAGCTGGTGCTCTGTTCATGGATTGTTCCTGCCTCGCGCTGTATTCCTGCTTGGGCTGGTGCAACACTGGAAGGACAGATAGATAGAATAATTAAACACATACTACGAAGATATTTCAATGTTCCTTAAAAGTTTTGAAGAATCGCCGTTCTAAGCTTACAGATGGCTTAATGTCTATTAAAGAGCTGATTGTGCGGCGATTGGGTATTTGGAGAAAGAAAAGTAAGGACAGGAATTGGAGGTTAGTACATTTGAAAGAGACAGTACTGCTACAATAAATTATTTCATTGAAGGTCGTGCACAGTGCAGCAAGCATCTTTCGTGAGGCAGGAACAATCTCTGGATGGGGTGCCAGTTCGTCACTATCACTGCGCAACCGTGTTCCAATGTTTAATACGTGCTTTAATTCCTATCATCATGAAAATAATATCCTGTATACATCTCAGTATTTTAATTATTCAGAGAGCTGTAATATCACAAATGAAATGGATTCTGTGTCCTGTCGGAAGAAGAGAAAGCCTGTTTAAGAAGCACGTAGTGATTCACACACATAGAGCACATAGAAGAACACATACAATACAAAGCATTTAACATGCTACTTTAGTTACGATGGGGTTTGAGAAACTAGTAAATTAAACGATTTTAAGATGAAGTTTACGATGTTCTACTTTAATGAAAAAATAAACTGTGATTAAAGTGGATATTTCGAGATTGACATTTAATGCTTTTTTCCCACTGTGTGCCTATTTGTTTTCTCTGTACCCTAATAAGCTTTCATATGACACTCAGACGGTGGGCTACGACTCACCTTTTCACAATGACTTTGATATCTGACAACTTCTTTTTTATTTCGGACACTGTGCGACTTTGTGAACTTGAGCTTTCGAGTTTCTCTGACACTCTATGTTACTCAATCAACTTCATTTTGTTGTTTATACCACTGTTTAAACCAACAAATAGTATGTTTTTCCTTGCCTCCACTTGGTATTCACTGAAATTTTTTTATTTCCCCCCGTGCTTTTGCCATTGCCTTTTCACAGAACGCTGAGCTTAAGGGCTATTTATATTGATTTGCATATTCAAAGAGGCGTAATTATGGGAGGAGTTTGGGGAGTGGCAGCAGGTGTGTGCACGTGTGTTACTTTTCACACTGACCGGGATTTATGGAGTGGAAGAACGTGGAAGTTGGCAAATGCACAGATGTATCCATCTGGATTTTTGTATGCGTACGCACATTTCCACTTTTGTCCTTACGCCATGTTTTACTGTGAATTCTATGCATGGCGTTATGCATGAGGACCCTGGAGTGGTGGGTGTTAGGGATGTCCTCCACGGAGTTTTGCTCACATTGTTCATGCACCTCAGAATGCATAATGGAAGGAACAGCTGGACTCTTGAGGATCAGGGACTGGACAGTTGAGTCTATAAGATGGGGGTACCTCAAAGATTGGGGTAAAAGCATGACATCATGGGCTAAGGCCCCAGAAGCCCCCCACTACAATACCACTGGCCCTCACCTGTAAGCTAATGCATACCAGAAACACTCTGAATGTTTGTATTGGATTGTCATTATAACTCCTTAAAAGAGTCTATATCTTCCTACTGTAAGTGTTGCTTTTGTTACAGTATTCATTAAGATTAACATAAATGTATTTATTAATAAACTCCTTATCACTGGTCTGCAAAATTAAAGTGATACATCATTGTTTTAATTGTGAATAGTTATATTTATTTACATTCATGAACACAATGAAAAATAAAATTAAAATGCTTGCATCGTGTCGTATTTATGTACACGATTATGTACAGCGCAGTGTGTAGCGCTGCTGCCTCGCAGTTAGGAGGCCCGGGTTCACTTCCCGGGTTCTCCCCATGTCTGTGTGGGTTTCCTTCAGGTACTCCGGTTTCCTCCCACAGTCCAAAGACATGCAGATTAGGTGCATTGGTGATCCTAAATTGTCCCTGGTATGTGTGTGCACACCCTGCGGTGGGCTGGCGCCCTGCCCGGGGTTTGTTTCATGCCTTGCACCCTGTGTTGGCTGGGATTGGCTCCAGCAGACCCCCGTGACCCTGTAGTTAGGATAGAGCAGGTTGTATAATGGATGGATGTTCTAAATTACTTTAACATGAAAGTATTGTCAGTCTAACATTTTAAACATGTTTGTAAAGAAAACAACAATATATAATCATTGACTTACATATAACTTCTCACATTTTTATCACTTCTTAGTTTTTTTTTTCAGGTGCATTCCTTATGAATCATCCAACAGTAGTCCACCATCATACTGACAACCCAACATCCCTAGGTACCTTCTTCCCACATTCTTGGTATCCTAAAATCTTTTATACTACTCTTAACTCACCAGTTCAAGATTTTCAATGTGAAATTCCAAAAGCTAATCTGAAAAGTGAACTTTGAGACTCATACTGCAAAACAATTCCTTAAACCTGGCTAATACATTTTTCACATTTTTTTTATAATTTGGATGTTTATTATCAACTAAAAACTTAGAAATCACTTCTTTGAAGTAATCTTGTTTCAGGCCTTTCATCACACCATCAAATTCCACACCAGAAATCAGTTTGCTAACATTAGGTGAAGCAAAAAATGCCCTTCCCATTTACAGTAGTCTCAGTCAAACTCAAAAACGTTCAGCACAAACACATCAGACAGGCTCCATGTTTTGATAGGGCTTTGACAAACTGCTCCATTAAACCCAGCGCTATATGAAGTGGTGGTAGCAGCACTTTCTCTGGATCCACCAAATCAGGTTTGATGATGTTTTTTATCACCAAAGTGTAGTTTTTTTCTAGCTGGTCGTTCTTCTGAACACCATGTGTAACAAATAGAATTAAGTTTGTTGGTGAAAACACTGATAACCTTTTCTTTGTAACTTTGCCCTTTAAATAAGGGTTCAAATGAATTACTAAATTACAGATTTTAGTTTTTATTGCATTTTTAGAAAGTGTCCCAACTTTTTTCGAAATGTGGTTTGTATAGCTTTCTCAAGAATATTGCAAATAGCATGAAACGCCTTTTAGCATTGCATTCAGTACAGTATAATTACTGTTCCTTTGTCTGTCCAGGATTTTAAATCACATGTAGCTTGCAAACCGTTTGACCTATTGACCTGAAATTTGGTACACATATACTACATGACGTCTACTGTCTGCTTTCGCGGTCATGATTGACCTCCAAGGTTATTCCTCTTTTTATTTTGTTTTATTGTAGAATCAACTCTCGGCAGCGGCCAGGAGGGCGGCCATGCGCCGTTATCATCCTTACCACCTTCGCCATTACTTCCTCTACCTCTGCATATCATTCTTAAGGCAGTTTGAAGACTTAAGTGCCAGCTTAAGTGGAAAAAAATTAAAACGAAGTAAGCAATTGCAACACAAACACTGTCTTAATCGGTTTTAACGCAAAAAGATGCCGACGAAAGAAGGAAAGAAGCGGGCCGCTAGGGTGGAGAAAAGAGGAGCTGCTAAGGAAGCAACAAGCGCATCAACCTCTGAGCAAACGAATGCCAAACGTGCAGAAAAAGGGTATGAAAACTATGAATGCTCAAGTCAAGTGTATTCACTACTGGTTTTTCAATATTACACGATCGGTTGAAAAAAAGCTTGATTCTTGGTTAATTGCTCAGATACCTCTATCTAAATCTGGGTTTATCTAGGCTAATTTATGCTTCACTGGTTTTGGATGCATCAACTGTATTTACTAGAATACATAGTAATAAAGTATTGTATTTCACAGCCATCCGTTCAAATCAGTGCACACTGAAAAAGAGTCAAAGATGGACGAGATACAGAACAACATGGATCAATAAACTTTCTGTTCGATTCCTTAAAACGTACGGTGCCATCAGCTGTATTTTTTTATCTTCTTAACGAATATATTTCCTGCTACATGATTATCGGCGTCATTACAGCATTTAAACTGTACTCTCATAAAGCCTGAAAGACTTTTACCACTGTATTCAGTACAGTGCAGTTCATTTTCAACTTTTGCTCCGCTTATGAATGATTGGATACACAGAAGAGAAGACTGCTGCAGAAAAGAGCTTTTTATTAAAGAGCAAAAACTCGTAAAATCTTGATTTGTTTATAGGCACGAATATAGAAGAAAACAAATATCTTCTGAAACGAAAAGAGTGCTTTGGCGAATTTACAATGCGCATGTTTTAACAAAGATGAAATCATTTTCAAATCTCGCGGTGTTGTGACGTAGTAGAGTCAGAGTGCAAGGAAAGCGAAAAGATGGCTGCGCCCGCAGTAGAAACATGCCATGTCGCTTGTTGTGCAAATCGTACCCCACATGTTCTTTCGTGGGGTAGAAATGGGATTATTGCTTTTGGCACTAGTGGGTCTGTTGCTCTGTATGATCCTCAGGTGAATACAATTTTTATTTATTTATGTTATGCTGTGACAGCTTAATACAATTCTCAAACGCGATTCAGGAATGTTTACATTCTGTTTTGAGTTACCGCGGCGTGGCTCTCTAGTGGTTTGCTTTACTGCTCTACACCTCAGAACTTTGGTTTCGAGTCTCGTCTCATCTCGGTCACTGTCTGTAAGACGTAACTATGCGGTGCCTTTTTAAGTGTGTGTACCTTGAGACTGCACAGGCACTCTGTTCGAGGTAGTTTCTCCCTGTTTACTCGATGCTGCCGAAATAGATCTCCATTTCCCTCGACCGTGAACAGAATAAGCACTTTAGATTATAGACTGACATGCGTAATATGTCGGTGTTTTTACCTTCGCATTGATATCGAGAATGATCATGAACAACTGCACAAATTATATTATGCCAGCTGCTATACAACGTCAGGTTGTAGTTTTAAAAGTGAATGCTCCGCTGTCATATTCTGTGAACATGGGCTGTCCACCCTCCCCTGTAACAGTTATGACGATTTTCAAGTGGAATACACAATCTGTGCACTTGTCATTTATTTTTACCTTATGTTTGCTCAAATTATTGGCAGTGTAGTTAGAATTACAGAATGAAATCGTATAGCAGCCAAAATCAGCAATAAAATGTCCATAACATTAAAGATGTAAATTAAAAAGAGAAAGATTATACTTCAGGCAGAATTAGTACATTTTTTTAAATTTTTGTAGCCTTAAATTGCAATATAGGTTTTTATTTTGAAAAATGAATAACATTTGTGTCACTGTACACTAAATAAGTAAAGAGAGTTTAGTTTCCATTATTATTTAGATCAAGCATGTAAACATTACAATATAAACTCACAGAGCAAATTATTGGGAACACTATGCAAATACTGGGTGGTCCCTCCTTTTGCTGTCAAAACAGGCTCAACTCTACATCATGGGTTGCACAAGTTGTTAGAAATATTCCTTTAGGATTCTGATCCATGTTGACATAATTATATCACTCAATTCTGCGGTGGGCTGGTGCCCTGCCCGGGGTTTGTTTCCTGCCTCACACCCTGTGTTTGCTGGGATTGGCTCCAGCAGACCCCTGTGACCCTGTAGTTAGGATATACCGGGTTGGATAATGGATGGATGGATATCACTCAATTTCTGTAGATTAATCAGGCACACATTTATACTCTGAATCTCCTGTTCTACCACATCACAAAGGTGTTCTTTTGGATTCAAGGCATCTGGTGACTGGGAGGGCCGCTGTAGAAGACTGAACTCATTATAATGTTCTTGAAACCAATTTGAGACAACCTTTGCTTTTTAACTTTGTGTTTTATTATGCTGGAAGTAGCTGTTTGAAGGTGGGGAAATTGTGGCCATGAAGGGATGCACATGGTCAGAAACAATATTCAGTTAGGCCGTGGCATTCAAGCAATGATTGATTGATGTTAACCGACCCAACGTGTGCCAAGAAAACATTACCCTCACCATCACACCACCACCAGCCTGGACTGTTATGATGACGATAATAATAATACATTTTATTTATGTAACACTTCCTATGCTCAAAACTCTTAAGTTACAATATATGCAATAATAATGGAGGTTGATATGATATACAGCATGCCTTAGAAAGAACTCCCCACAGCTCAAAAAGTCACATCAGTCCAAGCAAAGGCATCAACCGAAAAATTGATTCTAAAATTACTAACCTGCTTGAAAGAAGCAGGTTGTTGCTTTGAGTACAAACATAATCAGAGTCAATGACATCTGCTGGCCAGGAAATACATTGCCAGGTTAACAGACTGGGATTTTGCCATGTCAAGCTTACAGAGAATGATGGCTCTGGTCAAAGTAAATTAACTAGGTAAGAACTCTAAAGTACTTAATAATAACACACACTGATAATCTCTAAAATAAAAACTTAATCCTAACATATTCCATCTACATATTTATAAAGTGAACTAAAAGGCAAAACTGAAAAACTCTGTTAATGTGTGTTGCATTTGCAGATGGTAGTAGACAAGTGTGCTTTGAAATGGCCCTGCCAGAAAATAAAAATGGTGCACAGGGAATGCTGATTTGTCTAATGAAATACAACAGTCTTTTTTCATGATCATGATGTAGTGTACGTTCCACTCACTGCTCATCAGTTAACACATTTTAAATGGCACCTGTGCTTCTTCTTTTGCAACTTATTGGTTTTTCACCTGTCAAAATGGTATACTTGTGTGTTAAAATGTGAGGGTTATGTGCTCAACCCCACCTAAGGCATTTCACACCAAAATATTAATGTTGTTGCATAACCCCTTAAATTATACATAGAATAGTCACAGACGCCTTTTAATAACAGATGAGCAGATACAACTGGTAGAAACGAGCTTCCTTTGTAGGCTGCGTGGACTCGGAGATAGGATGAGAAGTGCAGACATTTGGGATCAGGCAGCTAATTAGGATGCATCCTGGATACTGCCCTGGGGATGTGGTTCTGGCAGGTCCAACTAAAGGGTCACTTTGGGAATGGCCCAGGACACATTGGGGAGATTATATCTCTCAACTAGCCTGGGAATGCCTCAGTATGTCTGAGAGGATTTGGAGAAGGGTTTGGATAAAAGGAACATATGGGCATCTTTGCTTAGACTGCTGCACCCAGATAAGTGATAGAAAATGGATGGATGGGTGGCCGGTGTTTGTAAATAGCTTAAGTAGAAAGGAATACACATTGCATGATTTCTGTGAAGTAGTGATCCTGGAAGTTTCTTGTCATGACTCCTTGCTGCAAATTCTGACACTACCACCTGTGTGCCTCAGCAGACATTGATATTCATCACACTGGGCTACGTTTTTCCTGTCTTTAACTGTCCAGTTTTGATGAGCCTTTGCCCACTGCATCCTTAGCTTTGTGTTCTTGGCTGACAGGATGTAGTTCTCTGCTGTTGTAATGCATATGCCTCAAGGATCGACGTGTTGTGAATTCTAAAATGCTTTACTGCTCATCACAGTTGTACAGAATTGTTATCTGAGTTGCCATAGCCTTTCTGTCAGCTTGTACCAGTCTAGCCATCCTCTTCTGACCACTGTCATCGGCAAGGTGTTTCTGTCTGCAGCACTGCTACTCACTGGATGTTTTTTTTTGTTTTTCACACTATTCTGAGTAAACTTCTAGGGACTGTTTTGTGTGAAAATTCCTGGAGATCAGGAGTTACTTATATACTCACACTAACCTGTCTGGCACCAACAATCATGCCACAGCTGAAATCACATATTACATTTTTTCCCATTCTAGTGTTTGATGTGAACATTAACTGAAGCTCCTGACCAGAATCTGCATGATTTTATACATTGCACTGCTGTCACATGATTGGCTGATTTGACAATTGCATGAGTAAACAGGTGCGCAGGTGTTCCCAATGATTTGATTTTATTTACTTTATTAATCCCCATGGAGAAATTGTGTGCGTTTTTAACTCTTACTTAACTCGCTTAAATTTTTAGTCTTCTGTTCCATTTATACTTGAGGGGTGGTGTGGTGTTATTACTTATATGTTATACCACGATTTTGTTTGTGGATTTATCAACAAGGAATATGTGGTTAGTTGCACCACTCTTGTCCTTGGTTTGGAATTATTAATAGCAGTAAAACAAATCTTAAAATAATAATAAAAAAAAAAAAAAACACTTGTGATCAGTCTAGCTCAGTTTCTTTTTAAATAGCTTATTGAAAGTACTTGCACATGAAATATATAATAATCCATGAGTTAAAAATCTGTAGTCGGTAAGATATTTACAGCCTGTCCTTACTCTGATTTATGTGCACAAAATGAAGACATTTATACTTTTATAGACACACACACACACCCCTTCTGGATATACTCCCTTGTCAAAATGTCATTAAATTGTGCAAAATATAATTGGAGGTCATCATTGTCCAATGTGAAATAGAAAATAAGCATAATGCCTTTGATAGTTTTGTTGTGTTTTATCTATATGTTTACTCAAATTGACACTTCTGATACGAGATTGCATGCAGCACACCCTTTCTTGCTTGGCTGTGCGAATGAGCATAGCAAAGGACCCATTTTGTGTGCTTCTTGCCTTACACCCATTGCTGCTGAAATTATAATAACATGGGTATTTTTACTTCAGTTAGATAATTTAATTTGTTTGGTCACTCGTTACTTTAAATAGTAATCGCGGTGCTTAGCGTGTTACTTTTAATGTGTTGCCCTACTATTCTTGAGATTGTGTTGCCAAGTTTAGCAAGGTACATTCAGCTCATCACCACAAATTTAGCGATTTCTGATATATTGAGACAGGTTACTTCAGCCAAAAGATGGAATAAAGTGATTGCCTGAACATTTGCCTCTGGAAATGTATTTTGTTGACACTTCTACCGATGGCTACTGAAAGCTTGTGCCAAGCAGATATATGCTCAGGCTGAAGAAGTGCAATGGGCATGTGCAGACTTCGAAATCCTTAACAGTAGTCTGGTTTTGGGTTTCAATTGCCACATGAGGGAAATCTATCTCTGTTAATCAGGTTTTCAGAGGCCAAATACCCAGTTTCTGTAATTGGAAAAAGCATATACATGGCATTTTAGAAATCAGCTTTCTGTGAATATTAGATTTATTGAAGTTCCTGTAATCGTGCTAAATGTCAGGTTTGACACTCGTGGTAGTCCTCCATTTTGTTTCTACAAGATTTTCTTTCAGTGAAAATTTTTTGTCGCAAGTATGTGTATACTACATATGCAGGTCCGTCTATGGCTTTATTTAAGCTACAAGGTTTTAAATTATTCTGTTCCAATGAAGTAACAGGCTTTAGTTTTGTCCCTGCTATATAAAAATCATAACAACCTCATTAAACGAGACCCTTGAATTAAATTAGAGATCCATACTTGTATTTGTATTTAGTCATTCATAAATTGTTACAGTTTAAATAATATCCATTGTCCTCCACTTGTTAGTGTACCGTGTAATACTTATTGTGTTTGAAATAATACACTCTAACTAGTGCATTGCATTAAACTTTCTTTTGGCAAATATTTGACATAAAATAAGCACATGAATACCAATATACAGCAGTTTTTTCATTTTTATGTTATCCTTTAAATCTTTTTTTAAGTCTTGAAGTTTACATAAGCAATAAGCTTCATAGACCTTAAAAGTGCTGTCATTCACATCAAATTATACCAGTGTTATTTTCACGCTAACACATCCTTATTCTGAAGTATATGCATATGCATATATTTCTCTATATTTTTTGTTGGCTGCTTAAAAGTAGTTGATTACTTTTTGTTTTGCAGCTGTATGTCATGATTAATTTTTTTATTCAGCTGCTGTACTACATTTTGGCTTTAATTATAGTTTTCATTTAGGAGAACGTTTCTGACAGACATCTGGACCAAGACTATTTCATTTACATGTTTTTCCTTCTGTTTTCAATTAACAGAACTACAGAGTTATTGCTACCCTGAATGGACACACTGGAAGAGTGAACTGTGTCCATTGGGTTCCACGAAATGACTATGGTGAGTTGAAATGACATTTCAGTGTGCTTTGTTTAATATAATAGGGGGCTCTGCCCCCTGCTTGCTTCGCTCACCAACCCACGGGTGGATGCTATGTGCGAGCCACTTCGCGGATCTACAGCTCTCGTATGGGGATGCAGATGTACAATTTAAACAGATTGTTATGTTCATGGGAATTGTTACATATGCATAATAGAACTATTTTACATTACAGTCAGTAATTAACCATAGTAAAAAATAGTAAAATGTAATAAATTGAAAGAAAATTGTTTCATGTTGTATTAGAGGTATTCGTTGCGTTATACATTTTCTTTCTGTTTGACTTTGAAATTAACACGCAAATACTTTTTAAACTTACACTTTTACTGTAAAACTTCAGTAAAAACAATTTTTTGAATTAAATTTTCGTCAATATCGCATTGAATTTTGATTCCATGTTTGGACTGACATTGTGGCAACTCAACGTATAACTGCCCGTGAGTATCGTATCGTTTCTTTCTCTCTAATAAATAAACTGACTTTTTTGAATGTTTGTCCCTGTGATTTGTTAATTGTCATAGCAAAAGCTATTCTAACGGGAAACTGTAAGCGTTTTAATACAAATGGCATATCAAGATCTCCTTTAGTGTCTAATGTTATCTGCAGAATATGTACTACATTACCTTTCTTGTCGCCTGTTAAAATTTTACATGTCAGAATTGTTTGACCAATTTTGAATACAACTAATCTTGCCCTATTGCATAGCCCATCACTCAGACATAAATTATGCAATAACATTTTGATACATCCTTCTTTCAACAGTAATTTGGCCGGTGGAAGACTGGACGGTGTTAATGCTTGTAGATATTCTATAGTATATTGTAAGCTGATGTTTTCATCTTCCACAACATCACCACCAACTGTTTGAGCATAGTCTATTGATACACATTTAATCAATTTGCCATGTAACCGATCGAAAATTTTGCCGTTAATTTATTTGACTTCATCATTTCTCTGTGCTAGGATTGCCTATGCACTCATTTCTTCTCTTGATAAACCTTCGGGATGAAATTCTTCAATAAGATTTGGACATCATAAGTCTTCATTTATTGGGAACTTAAAGTGAGGAAAACGTAAAAATTTATAAGAGCTGAGAGCGCAGGAACTGTGTCTGACAAAAGCATTCACACGAATGAGAGGTGAGAGGACTGTGGGCTTGGTTGAAAATGGTTGAGAGGAGGGCGGGACTTGAAAAAATCTTTTGGCAAAAGTCTCATCTCGCGGGACTTGAAAAAATCTCTTGGCAAATGTCTCGTCTTAAGATTTTCTTTTATAATAGATATGCATTTTCAAAATGTACTAATGGATACATGCAGATGTAATACTTGAAATATGTTTTTAAAATTTTTGCATAAGGTTTGTTATTTGAAGGTGGACATTTGAATTATTCAGTATTCGCTTATCCTTATATTGCATTCAGATAGACATTTTTGTATTTAATAAAGGAAAAAAAGCAAGGTCATAGCATTATATCATTGGTTTAGACTTTACAAATGAAATTACTGTGGTCACAGAACCTACATGCTTTCTAGGTACCTTAAACAGTATTTTGTATCAACAGATACATCAGATTCAATATCTAAAATGGCACAGGCTATGCAGAAATTGTCTGTTGATAATTATTTAGTTGATTGCACAAATCTGATTTTGTTATTAGTAGATTCAAATCTTTCACAACATGAAATGTCTCTGCAGCTTATCAAAATTTACAAAAGAAGTGGTTATAATAAAATCTTTATAATAAATGTTGTGTTCTGTTTATTTTATTCTATAATATGGTGTTTCATTTAGGAGCAGAGCACAGCTAGTCACTTTAATACCCCTAATAGCTCTCGAAACATTGGCAGCAGACCATGAATTTTTGCAAGTGGGCCAAAACTAGTTCCAACTGTGGTGTTTAGCACATATATATAAAATATACATTACATTCTTAGTTGTGAATTACAATCTGATTATTTAGGTGGTTACCTACCAGGTAATACATGTGGTTGGTTGGCCAGTCGGCAAACATCTGCCCCATCCTCTCAGTTGCGAGAAGCAACTCCTAAATAAGCAATACAGTATCTGCCAAATAATACAAAGAGTACACAACATGTTTATGATACTTGATTTGATTCAGTACTGCAAATTTATTTATTTATTTTTGTAGGCCCTGAAACTGAACTTCTCTCTGGTGGTACCGATAATCAGATATTAATCTGGGAGATTCAGGATGGTAAGGTATGTTTTAAAATATTTTTTTTGTATTCTTTTAAAAGATTTCAATGTAGTAGTTGTAGAATGCTGTTCTCACCTTTTAGCTTTTATTATTCCTTTGATACTTAATGTACAGTAACATTTTAGTAGCCTTGGCTATTGGCTCTCTTTTACATTTCCAGAAGCATGATCTCCTAAAGCAAGTCGACCCTGCATACTCTTTCTTTTTTACATTTGTTAGCCCTTTCACACATGTACGCTATCATGGGAATTAGTAAATTCCTAGTAAATTCCTGGGACAAAGGTGTAAATAAAATAGTACATTTAGAAAGTATTAAGTCCCCAGAAATTCCTGTGTTTATTTATGTATGAATAAAGGCAAAAAACTAAGTGCTAAGTGCAAAATGACAATATTGCAACTCAAAGCATGTACTTATATTAATGGAAGTGAATCAACCATATAAAATGTCTGTATCATTCTCCCAAAATATATTGGTTTCTTTTATTCTTCGATTTACCTGTGTCTAGTGGTAAACAACATTTTTTCAAGGACTGGCATGAAAAATAATTTTGAAAGTAATACAAGTAATACATTGTTTATTTGTTGCTTCAGAGTGATGTACAGTATGTGTGTATGTATATGTGTGTATATTTATTTATATATATATATATATATATATATATATGTAAAATATACAGTAGAGTCTCTCTTATCCAACATTCCATTTTATCCAATGTCCCACCGCAAAAAAAAAAAAAATACGCATCAATCGGCAACAAGAACTGCAAGTTGCAAGCGTGAGTGTAGTCTATTTTTTTGTTGCTCCCAACTCTGCCGCAGCTAATTACAGTGGAACTTCGGTTTGCGAGCATAATTCGTTCTGGAAATGTGCTTGCAGTCCAAAGCACTCATAAAGTATATCAATGCGAATTTCCCATAAGAAATAATGGAAACTTAGATGATTCGTTCCACAACCCAAAACTATTCATATAAAAATGATATAATACAAAATATAAAGTAAAAATACATAAAGCAAATTAACCTGCACTTTACCTTTGAAAAGAATCATGGCTGGTGTGAGTGAGTTTCTAAACTTTTGTGGGATTCCACCCAATGGGACACGTGGAAGAGCATCCCAAAGCAATTGCAGTCTCCCAGCGCTGTAGCAGTTCGATGTAAAAGCCAATCCGAAAAGATCGTGGACATGCTATAAGCGCCTGCCGTTGATGGGTGATACAAGGAACAAGGGACATTATAAATGTGCTGGGCTCAGTATTACTTTCCCCCCGACCCTGCCTGACTGCTGTGTCTGTGTATAGGAGAATGAAAGATCCTGCTACATTAAATAACCTCGCTGTTGCTGTTTCAAGCTTAATAAAGCTGGTGTTGCTAAAAGTACTGAGACTCAGCTTCGAGTTTTCGGGTGCAAGATGGGGACTCGCACGTCACAGCACAAACACACACACGAAGTCACAATGCTGTAGTAAACAGTATACGCTCGTACGGATGTTGACTATATTAGTGACGGAGTTAAGGCTAGAAACTGCAATTAATTACATTGA
Source organism: Polypterus bichir lapradei (assembly GCA_026402145.1). Taxonomy (NCBI): domain Eukaryota; kingdom Metazoa; phylum Chordata; class Cladistia; order Polypteriformes; family Polypteridae; genus Polypterus; species Polypterus bichir. The sequence continues at coordinate 36,084,914 of JANRMT010062841.1, forward strand.
GCAACAAGAAAAAGCTACAGGAATCAACATAATGATGCTGCAAAGATGGCGAGACTTCACAACAAAGAAACGGCACTCATCAGGAAAGCAGACTACGATCAAAAATGTCTTTAAATCATCACAGGACTGAACTTTTTAAGTACAGTACATATTGTATTTAACATCAGACAATTATGTAACTGTAAGTTCATTTTTTCTGTTAATTTATTCTGTTTTGTTGTAAATCATGATTATTAGGTTCGTAATGTGTAAAATTATAACATAGTTTGACGTTTAATAGGTTTTTTCTTAACACCTGCCATTATCCAACATTTTCGCTTATCCGATGTTTCGCCAGCCCGTTTATGTTGGATAAGTGAGACTCTACTGTACTGCGTTTATTTTGTATATTGTTTGAAAAAATATCATTTCTACTGCAATACTTGATTTGAGAGAATGTTTAGGTTTTTGGGCTGCAATTCACCTATGCTCTCTTGTCCTCTGTTACAGTTGCCTCATAGATGTGTGGTGTGTTTTCATTCATTTATTTTTTTGTTTTTGCTGCTTTTTTCTTGCATTTCACATGTGAAATAATGTGCATAAACACATTCTCATACCAGCTTCTTCTAGTGCTGGGTTACAGGAACAAATGTTACAAATCCAGCATAGCCTTGTGTCCTTCAGCAAACATGTTGTTCTCAAAAGAGTCAAAACTGTGATCAGAATGTGACTCAAGCTTTGTTCGTGATGGTGTGTGACGAAGTGTAAAGATGAACTGTCGCGGAGGCAATATATTTAGTGTCTTTTACACACAGCTGTGACATGCAGTACAGATGACCAATCATAGACAGCTATACATCATTGGAATGCCGTGAACCTCAGCTATTCAATGATATGCACTACTTCAGTGCGATCTTTGATAAAAGCACTTACCTGTGACGTGCTGCTTGTCTCAGCATATATGTGTGCAAATTACATATTTTACTAATAAAAGAGAGCAGACAACATCAAAAGTTATAATTTATTTGAAAGAAGGCATCCTTGGGTATGTAAAAATAACCCTTATTGCTTTTGATTGACTTGTGGTTTTATTACAGTATGCACATACAACTTTAAAACATAGCTTTGCACCGCCGGCAGTACACCTTGTGCATAAGTGGCTGAACTAATGGTCTTTTCAACGTAAACCATCCCATGTTTTTGATATCACAGTTCAGATATGTAACAAAAGGTGAGCTTATTGCAGTCATAAAGATTTTTATACATTTTTCTGTTTATCAGTAGACCTTCGTTTAACAGTTCGGTGCAGTTTCTCTGTAGCAAGATGTGCTTTTGACATCTTTATATTTAATTATGAGACTTGTGCTTCAGGCTTAAATCTTGTAACCTTAGAGGAAGTACTGAATACTAATCATTTGTGCGCCATGTGCTAATGAATGGCACAGATTGCACAGCAGTTAAAATTGTGTTATGTAGGTTATAAAGTGCCTCAGGGCATATCATTTATCACTGACACTATTAATCATACCGTATGGTAATCTAGTAGCATGCTGATGATTGTAGGTTTTTAATTGCTTGATTGCCTTACTCACGAAGTATTCTACCTCTCTGTATGTACTCTTTAAATCACAAATGCTTTAGGTTTTATTGAATTAAACGTTTTTTGAATATGTGAAGTATTTTTAGATTATGCATAGGGAAACTATTTTATGAAATATGCATAATTTCCTGTAGTTTGAGATGGGATGTAATTTGTTTTCAGTTAGCTGATGTATCATTTGATACTCAAGTAAATATTTCTGGCATTCTCTTAAATGTTAATATTCATGTGTTTTTATTGCTTAAACATAGTCATTCTTGTAAAAGATCTTATTTACTTTATAACAAAAACATCACCATCTACTGGTTGATTTAGTAATCAAAGCTATTCTGTAGCTTTTCCTTGGAACTTGTTGTGATGAAAATTTATCATTATATCTTTAAACAATTAAAATAATGTATGATTCTAACAAAGGTACAGCATTTGCTATTAGGATTTTAACAGAAAAAAAGAATGGTTTTATTGATACATGCATGCAAATCCTTTCTAAATGTTAGTAAAGAGCATGAGTAAGACTAAAGAGTAATAGATAAGAAATATTTTTTTTAAGGAACCAATGACTCTATAAAGTAAATTAATTCATTGAAAAGGTAACTGATACAGTATTTGTTATGTTACCATTTACATTTTTATTACAGTTAAAATAGAACTGGATTGTTAACGTCCTAATAATTTATGTTTCTCTAATTCAGAACTTTTCCTTAAAACATATTGAATCCGTTCAGAGTGACAAAGATGTATCTTTAGTATTAGAACATTTAGGAATTATTTTTTGTCGGATTAAAATGTATTACTGTAGGATATCATAACTAGGTGGCTAGAATTTGTGAAGCATTAGCTGTTTTCTTATGATTTTACTGTTCTCTCTTTGCCAAGTTCACAAAGACTGGGGAGCTTCTTGGTCACACTGGTCCTGTCATGAGTGTACATGGGATTGATCTACAAGAGGAAGGCTTCTCCCAGATTCTCATCGCTTCATCTGCTTCTGATTCTACGACCAGAATTTGGAATAAGCAAGGTTCAAAGAGTAGGTACCTATTATTTAGTGAGTTAAGGTTAATAATTTGCTTTTTTTGCATTTTAATTTACATTGATTACTGTTTATTAAAATATTTGTAGTTGATCATTAACACAAATTTTACTCTTAACTTTGAATTTTCTTCTATTTTAAACACATATAAAAGAGTTTTATCATATACACCTAATGTCTTGAATTTGCTCAGTTGCGGTAGAGTTGTCCCTGTGGGTTTTTGACTGGATACACCTACATATGCAGATACATGTGAAGTGAGTGTGAGTGTTACTCAATCTAAAATAAAACTTGAAAATGTGCAGTACGTTCCATTACCTGTTGCAAAAGATAAGTATGTTGCATAATACTATGAATCGTTATTTTAATTTTGTGTAGAGCAATTCATTTATTCAAAGCAACATTGTTGGATCTTCAATTAAAATGTTTACTTTAAAAGTAATGCAAAAGCTGTTGTGATATTTAAAATTACCAAGTTCCTTAAAGAAGCTTCGGATAAAGACATTTCATTGAAATTTTCACAATCTTCTGGAAACTTTAGTGAGGTTTCAGTTGACATTCCTGCCAACATCATTACATAAGTTTTCTGGATGCACATTATTGTATAGGCATTTCTTTTTGTGTTAAGACTGAAAAAGAATATATCCAAGCATGAAGAACAACTGATGGAATTTCTCACAATGTATGTCACTTTATGCAGACATTATTTTTAATGCCATTGTAGCCAATTTTTACGAAATACGGTGCCTTCAGAAAGTATATGGACTCCTTCATTTTTCACGTTTTGCTATGTTGCTGTCTTATGCTAAAACCATTTAAATTGTTTTTTTCCCTCATCAGACAGCACCCAATACCTTAGAATAATAAGGCAAAAACAGAATTTTAGGGATTTTTTGCAAATTTATTAAAAAAAATGAAATTATCACATTAAGACAAGTATTCAGACCCTTTGCTATGACACTTAAGATTTGGCTCAGATGCATCCCATTTTACTGGGGTACAATAAAATTTCTCATCTTACAGACCAATTTTCTTATGTAATAGCAGAGTTAGGTTCTTGTTGAAACTCTTAGCAAAAATAATACAGAAAGCAGTTCTTTCTATAATATCACAAGATTAGACTAGATTTGTTAAAGCTAGGTAGATATCTGTTTCCAACTGTGGAGGACTCGTCTTGTTCTAAGATCCTGCTTAATCCATTTCAGGGTTGTTAGAAGCATCCTAGGCTTAATGGCAGACAACAGTTCTAGACAATACATCAGTCTTTGGCTGGGTTCACTCAGATACACACCCCACTCATACAACTGCCAATTTGGGAATTAGTGATTAACCAGCATGTCTTTGAGGTTGTGGGAGAAAAACATAGATTACCTGGAGGAAAGAGGGACTGGTATAATATGCAAACTTCACATTCAAAACCGGGGTTCTGGATCTGTGAGATAGCAGTGCTATCCACTGTGTTACCATACCACTTTCTATATTAATATACTATACATTATACTCTTTTAGCTTCTGCCCTTTCAGATGCCCTGCTGCCACTGTAGACCGAGAATGCTTTTGATAATTTAATGTGAAAATTAGTTCACTAGATCAGTGTGCAAATTTGGGATTGAATCTAACATCTGCTTATATTAAATTATTGTACTCTAGCTCAATAGCTTCTGTTCATGAAAACAGTATAAATTCAGACTAGTTTACTTTAGAATGAAAACTAGACAGGGCTATATATTTACACTAATACTTTTCACAGTTGCTATTAAACCTTTGGCTATCTGCCTCCACAAACAGTTGGAGGTTAAGAGCGTAATAAAGAAAGGACATGAACAAAAAAGTTATCTTTTTTTGGATTACATGGAGCTCTGTGTTAATAATCCATTCTCCTAACTAAACGCGGAATCTACAGAATTGGAGGAATTCTGTTGGATCTCTGATTTTAGAATTAATTGAAATGAGTGTCCTGTTCACTATATATAGTCTTACATGTAAGTTTAAACTGGATAACTTTCCTTTTATTGTCACAGAGCAGTGTAAATAATAGGGATTATAGTTACAACAGATTTAAAGAAGATTTAAAGAGGTACAGTATATTCAAATTAAAGTTTGCAGTCCAATGGAAAGCGTTCAACAAAGTGGTAACAGATGGTCACTTCTTCATCTCTCATTGTCCTGGAGAAATAAAATTGTTAATATAAGTATCCTTTTTGAGTTCCAGTCTTTTTTGTATATGCAGTACTGACAAGTCCTTCATTTTAAAATTAGACACAATTGCTTCTTCATTCATTTGGAGCTCAATAAGGTTGCATATAAAGAAGACAATATTGGTAGGATCTAAAGTAGAAGGGCATGGCATTATGTAATTTTCATTTTTTTTGCTGGTTCATGCATTTACATACTTTAAGAGAGTGGGAGGGAACAGAAGGTAGCAAAACTGTGCCTTCTTTGCTAGGCATAGAAAGGAATTCCTTTTTAAGGATTTTCATTCTTCTTTTCTCTATTTCCCCTCATTTACAAATTACTTTTTCCAGTTGGTCTCTGTAAATGATAACCATTTATTCCATATGTCTTTAAATTGTACACTTTTTAACTCATGGAAGTTGTCATTAGTGCTATTAAATTCTTCTAAACTTCTGTCATTAGTCAGGATCTAATCAATAACATTTTAGAATAAGCATTTAAATTGAGGAAGCAGGTTCTCGCCCCTCTTATACTCCATTTATTTTTATTAATTTATTAATTGATCTATTTACTTATTTTTACTAGCTTAAAGTTTTACTCTTCTGGCCTAGCTGTCTTTCTCAGGGATGGGGGTTGAATTGTTTCAAACCTATTTTTGTCAAACATGATTTATTTGTATGGAATGTTATTTGATTTTAATAAAATCAATAAATAAAAAAAAAAGACTTCTGTCATTAGAATAGGTCTTCATCTGTTGAATATTTCCACCTAACATACAAATTTGCTATAGCACACTATTTCTGTAAAATTAAACCTTTTATAATTGGCAAGAATTCACTTATTTTGTCTGTGCTTTTTGACATCTCAGTATAAAGGAGGGAACTAATGAATACTGGGCTTTTTTTCACGTAACCCTGTAGATTGGCTATGGGAGGCAATGGATTTGTTTGGGTATGAAACAAAATGTATTGAAGTGGCATACCTGTATATTAAACAATTGGTTGTTCTGTGTTTGATTCCTTCTAATGTGGAAAAAAATAAAAAAATACATTAGTATAATATAAAGGTTGAACTTGTGACAAATGAGAAGTCAGTTATAGAGGATGTGCTAATATTATAGGTAAGAAAGAAAGTGAATGAATGTTATTTGTCCCCAGGGGAAGTTTTGCAAATGTTCTCCAAGAAACCAGCAGGCAGCGTGGTTTATGCTTGCAAGTGCATCTGGGAGGCCACATAATCTAGCAGTCCCCAGTTCCTTTCTGATGCAGGGAGCTTAGAGGAAAACCTTGTACTGCTAGGGAGAGTCCCTCAGCCATTCTAGAAAGCTTTGACTTGTGCTCAGGTAAATGGAATTGTTTCTAGCCATGACCTTAAAAACCCATTACAGCCAGTACACAGGTGAGCTTGGAGTTGAGGGGTAGCTGGTGTCAGAGAATCAGCTGGTGGGAAGAAGAAAGACCAGAGGATTGGAGAGAAGGGTGATTTGTACGTATTAAAAATAGAGAAAGGTGTGCAGCACTGTTGGCAAGTGGACAAGCCACCCTACGGGATAGTTCGATACCTAAATTGTATAGGAAGATCAGTTCCTATGGTTTGGTTCTTTTACCCCTTTGTGTATTATTCCTTTTTCTTGATCCTTTTGTTCACTATATTTTTTTTTTTAGTTTGTTCCCTTTCATTTATATCTTTGGTCGTCATTTGAGTTCAGGAATGACCCTCAGTAACTTTAAAATAGTTTTGAGGACCTGCCTCTGTATAATTGTCATAGCTGGAAAGTTTATTATATGCTGTAGGTCAGGGGTGCCCAATGTATCGATTGCGATCGACCGGTAGATCGCCAAGGTAGTGCAGGTAGAGCTACTGCAAAACTCCGGCTGTGATCTAGTTAGTCTTCCAATTTATATCGACTAAAGAAGGAATTTAAAAAAATTGTTTGGGGAGGGTATGGGCTGGATGTGGAATTGGAAGAGGATTTTTTTTTCTCACAATGTCACAATCGAAGTGCGTTTGTCTGATCTGTCATTCTATCATTGCTATTCCAAAGAAGGAAAATGTGGAAAGGCACTTTCGAACTGTTCATAAAAACTACGAAACAGAGGTCCTTCCAAAAAGCGATCTGAGAAAGACAAAGGAGAGGGAACTAAAATCGCAGTTAATCGGACAGCCATCATTTTTCACTTGACTGAATTCAAAAGCTCCTTGACTGCATTATTCGGCTCTACTTATTTATGCGAGTCAGCCTATTCCCACATGAAGATTATTAAATCCAAATACCGTAGTGACCATAAATGTATTGAATTGTTATTGTGCCATAAAGGTTATTCAGTTATGCAAGGTACGACAACCTACATTTTATGTATAAAGTATACTCAGTGTATGTGTGTGTGTCTGTATATATATATATTTTTTCCTCAGAATTCTACACACAACAATCCATAATGACGTGAAAAACGTTTACTTGAGGTTTTTGCAAATTTATTAAAAATAAAAAAAGTTTATGTTTTAAGAAAATGTCAAATGTTTATTATTGAGATTTTTTGTGTTGCAGTTCTTGGCACAGTATTTAGCACTATAATCACAATACAGTGGAACCTCGGTTCACGAACGTCTTGGTACACGTACAACTTGGTTTATGACCAAAAAGTTCGCCAAACTTTTTTCTCGGTATACGAACAAGCCAGTTTCCCTTTCGGTTTGTACATGTTCAGTCTCTCCCTGTGCATTTCCTGTGTAGCGAGCAAGAGAGAGAGAGCGCGACACACACGCACGCACACAGGCAGCACGAGAGAGATGCGCACACACACAGGCAGCACGAGAGAGATGCGCACACACACAGGCAGCGTGAGAGAGCGCAACACACACACACACACAGAGGCAGCGCGAGATGCAGACACACAGGCAGCGCAAGAGAGCGACACACACACACACACACCACGCGAGATGCAGACACACAGGCAGCGCGAGAGAGAGCTGGACGCATTAAGGTAGGAAGGCAGTTAAAGAATGCACTGGGCTTGATTTTGTTTTCACTTCTGTTTCCAACGATCAGTTCGTAGCGTGAATTGTTGCAATGTTATTTTTCTTGGTGGTTTATTAAATTACGGATTTTTTCAAATGTAAATTTTTTTCCTTTTTTTAGCCAGCGGTTGGTAGCGCAAACTATTGTAGTTTTAGTTTTCTCTGTTGTTCAAGGTTTTCTCAGTGTTATTCAATGTTTTTACATTTAGTTTACTATTACGCTGTGCATTCTATGGTTTAATTAACTATATTTGTGCTTAAAAACTTAAAAAAATATATATATTTACATACAGTTCGTATGGTCTGGATTAATTGTATTTACATACAATCCTATGGGGGAAGTTGCTTCGGTTCACGACCAAATCAGTTTACGACCAGAGTTTTGGAACGAATTATGGCCGTGAACCGAGGTTCTACTGTATGAAGGTTTGCCCAAATTATTTATTGCTTTTGGCCCCTAAATTGTTTCAATCAAGTATTGTTCAGCTTTTAAATATTTTACAAATTATTGAAAATAACTATAAAACAAGTTAAATTGTTTATTAGATTAATTATTTTACTTTCAACTTAGAATATATTATTTTAACCTGTTCTTAAATTACAGACAACTTAATTCAACTTCACTTATACATATCCAATACCCATCCCTGAGAGCAAAACAGTTTTCCAAACATTTATTGAAACAACAGCAGAGTTGCATGTGCAGCCAGGAAATCACCATCAGCTGCTTTCACTTGTCGATTTTAACTTTCCTTTGGGTATATATTTATAAAAATCTAATGTTTAATAAATATGAGATGCAGTTAGACATAAGACCTTTAGCATCTAACACTGAATAATAATATGTTAGTCAATTTAATCTTTGCATCACTTGAGTCGAAATCTGCAGTCTACGAAAGCTATTTCAGCCAACACAAGCCTATTTGTACTTGGGCTTTAACCACATGATAGTGTAAAATGGTACTAAAACTTAGGTATTATACTAGTACATACAATTTATTATCACTTATTTTCTTATATGATGTAATACAGAAATATGATGCCTTTCTCTTTGCTTATGTAAGCAAGCACCAATAAAAAATACTTCAACTTTGAAAATCGCCAAGTCCAGAATATACAGTAACTGAATGTTATGTCAAGCAAACATTTTCTAACTTGGCTTTATTTGTTTTAAGGGGAAATTCTAAGAAGTTTCAAACATGTTTGAAAGCTGGATAAAGTATTGTACAATGTCTTTTACATTTTAAAAATTATTCTGATTTGTTTGCTTTTTAGAGTTTGGTCTAAATGAAACCCACCAGTAGCACAGAGGATTATAGTCTTCTCTGCTTGTCAAATTTAAACGGACACAAACATATACTGTAACTATAGTATAACTGTTTACAAGCACACATACTTTTTCATTCAGATAATCTCACAGTTGCACAGAATTTTATTATTTCTGTTTTATTGTAGGATACCTTCAAATGTCTTCATAGCTATAATCAAGAGTCATCACTATATCTATTTTTTATGATAAAAGTGTTAGGGCAATGAGGAGAAAAAAGAATGTGACTAAATACTGTATTCTTCACATGGTGAATTCTGTGTGCACATCATTCTTGTTAACATTCTTAAAATAGGTTGTGGGAGTAGCCTTCAATCTGTAATTAATGCTTTTTATGTGTGGAGGCAGGAAACAATGGATCCTTTTCACAGACATCATCTCAAATATATTAAGTGCTTTCTATATAAATCTAGTGGTGTATATTTTTTCACGCTTTTTTGCTTGTTGAAAATACAGTTTGATAACTTGTAATAAATATATGTTTAATTCATCTGCTTGATTCTTTTTTTGTGTATTTCCACATTTCTTTCCTTTTAGCACAGTGCCTTCAGACTATATCCTTTGGAAATGGATTTGTGATGGATGTATCTCTGGCACTTTTGCCAGGTACTACTGGTGAGTTTTTTTTTTTCTTTTAAAGAAGAAATAATTAAATTATTGTTTTATTGTATCTTTTGGCTTTTTGTGTTTTAGTATTTCATAATCCGGAATCATGATTTTTTTTTCACAACTGATATAGGTGAACAATTACAAATGTCTCTTTCAAATAGTGTATTCATTTCAACAGTTAATTGGGCAGTTAAATTACTTATTTTTTTAATTCACCTGTAACAAATTACTAGCTGCACCCTCGTTTCAGAATGGGAGATGTGCTGGTTGATCTGGTATAATGGACGTAATTGTTATTCCTGTATAGATTTTGAGAAAACTGTTTTAGTAATATATTAAAAATAAGGATAAAACTTTCAAAAAAATGTAAACGTAAACCACAAAATATGCAAATCTAATAATGTAATAGGAAATTAAAAATGCCACGGCTTGTGCTGTGTTTGCTGGGTGGCAGTGGTGACAGAAACAGGATCATGAGTAAGTGAGGAAAAAGTGGTACTTTTATTGGTTCAAGAGTGGTAAATACCTGCTGTTAAATCTGTTTAAATAGCAGAGCTTTATCAATGTTTTTGATATATAAAATGCTTGCTAATTGATCAGCAGTATATTTTATTTTTTTAAAAAATAGATTTGTCAGAAAAGAGTTTTCAAGTACGTGCACATGGGGAACATCTTGAAAGCACAGAAAAAGTTGGTAATGCCATCCCGAGCAATGAGAAGCTGCTCTTTGCCAGGTGGAAGATGACTGACCTTCTTTATGCTTTCACCGCCAAGCTCCACCTCTTCTTGGTCAATAATATAAATGCCTCAAAACCACCAGAAGATGGTGTTCATTTGAGAACCACTCCCTAAGGTGGAAGAATTGATCCCTCACTTTTCTTATGTCATCTTGGCTGATGTCAAGTTTTTGAGCCCTTGTATACCATTTTCTTTGCCATTTTTCTTCAGTTCACCATTAAATAGGGATGCTGTCTGGTACTCCAACTCCTTTTATGTGTCTTATCTTGTCTTTTCAGATCACAATATATACAGATACATTATAACAGTATCTACCTAAATTGTCAGAATTTTTAATTAAATAATTTTTGACAATACCGCCCACTCCTACTCCCATTTCGCACAACTGAAGAATGTAGATATTTGAATAATTTGAGACTATTTTATAAAATAGCAGGGTATGTAATTCAGCACCACTGAAAGAATTAGAGAAAGTGTTTGCAATTTGTTTACACTGTATTGTCCAGTTGACAGAAAGTTTTTGCACTTTAAACCAGTAGGACCACAAGGATACTGTGTAAACATGATGCACAAATGTAGGAAAAAAATTAGAGAGGCAGTATAAGTTATTAGTTTTCTTGTCATCCAAACTAAACAAATTGTTAAGTATATTCTTCCAAATTAGCGTTTTCATTCATCCATCCATTATCCAACCCACTATATCCTAACTGCAGGGTCACGGGGGTCTGCTAGAGCCAATCCCAGCCAACACAGGGCACAAGGCAGGAAACAAACCCCGGGCAGGGTGCCAGCCCACCGCAGGGCACACATACCAAGCAGTATTTCCAAATAACAGATACAATAAGAATTTAAATCTGTCCAGCGATTTTCTTAACATGTTTCTAGTTTAGGGTCCGGCCCAAGGTGGGAAATGTCCCAGTATGGGACATCCTGCCCATTGTATGGCATACTTACCACATATCTACATGAATTTGTGCAGCTGCAGTGTAGAGTTGCTAACTGGCCTAATTTTCACTTCTTTTGGATTATTCCCCACCCATCTTTTAATGTATACACGTAATCTACAATGAATATAAGACCTGGGGCATTATTTGTTGTATATGAAAGGGCATGATTGTGAGTTGCAAACACTTGAAATAAATTGTTGCATCCACTATATGTGACAGGGAGAAAAACTTGTTGATAACCAAGAATCTTAGGGTTGAACAACTTCTTCTGTGAATAGTTTAGGAATATCATGAAGATGCCTCTGTTTCCTTCTATTAGTGTTGTGCAGGGCATAGCCCAGTGGTAGACTAAGGAAACAATTGAGGATATTTTTTTCTTGAGTGGTCTGTGAGCACCTGGGAATTCCCCAGGGGCACAAGTAGTGAGGGATAAGTTGCCCTAGTGTGTCTAGTTCTGCATGTGAACCTCGTAACAACTAGTGGGTGTAAAATTAGTTTTTTCTGTTTCTTCTTATATTTTTTGTTGCAAGCTTAAAATAAGTTTTGTTTTTGGCTGTATGGCTGTTCATATGTCTTTTGCTGAAAAAAGATTTTCAGTTGAAAAGTGTTGCTATAATTGTCTTTTAAAACTGGAACTGATTTTTTTTGTTAATTTCTTGTGCCAGTACTATCTTAGGCAAAACTTGGCACACAAAAATCTGTATTTTTCTGGTGATTTATGCATTTTATTCTGTAAAAACCAAAACATGTAATTTTGGTAAATGGAAACCATTTTGTTGAGATGGAAAATAGCTACATGACTTCCAATCTTGTGCTAAATAATTAATAGTAGTAATGGGCAATAATTTCATTCTACTGTGATGACAAATATTAGGGTTGTAATTTAACCTGTCATTATCAACATTTCTTTCCAGCTGTAAGTAAAATCACAATTGTAGCAACGTATTCCTTTGCTTTTTTTATTTTGGTGGGTTTATATCTTTCAGTTTGTGGTAAAAAGAATAGTTTATGTCAGCTTAATAATAATATTAATAATACCTTTTATTTGTATAGTTCCTTTCCTATGCTCAAGGTGCTTTTGTGAACAACAATATCAGAATTATTTTCTGTAACATAATACAGTACTTAACATACTGGTCTTCATTCATGCACTTGATAGGATAGACTGGAAACAAACCCTGTAATGTTTTTTTAAGCTGAAATATTTTGGAACAATTAAAAATAATTTCAAGTGACAGAACCAAGTGTTATAAATTGTGTTTAGAAACTGTATTAATTTTGATAATATTTCTCTCAGTTCCTATTTTAGCTTGTGCTGGTGATGACAGGAAAATCCATCTATTTATAAGCCAGAATTCCCAGGTAATCTGCTATACCTTATATACTCCTTTTTTTTATTATTTAATTTTGTCCATATGGAGTCATATGTCCCAAAACATTCTTAGTATGTGGCTGAGAGAGCGCTATATGCAATATGAAAAAATGGCTAAGCAGTATTTTATGGTAGAAGATACTGTATGCAAATGTGCCAATTAAAATAGAAATTAATAGCTATGACCAACATTGAAGCGCACATTTTATCATCGTACATTGTTCTTTTCTGCTGTTTGAGAAGATGATTGTTAATACCTAGCACATGTTTTTTCTAGCTGTTGCATGGTATCCCGATTCAGGTTTTGTCATCATTTTGAAACTTGTACCATTCATATTGCACATCAGACAGTATATTTATGGCACAGTCCACATTTAATCTTTTTCATGATGTGATTTTATCTTCCAATTTGTTCTCAATATGTGTTTATTGGTCATTTGATAGATATTATAAAAGGGTGTTTACAAAGATAAAATTAATTTCCTTTTTTATTAAGATAAAATGTTCTGTATAATTCTGGGAAACTGTATCCCAGGTTGGATTTTATCAAACATTTTTAGTGGACCTTAAAATAAGGACAGATTTTGTCTTATAATATTTACCAATAAAGTACTCATGTACAATTAAAATAAAAAGACTGAGCTGATTTCTGTTTTCATATCCTTGTTATTACATCTGATTTTATTGCTCTTCTTAGTTTCACAAGGTTCATTCCTTAGTAGGACATGAAGATTGGGTTCGCGGTGTTGAATGGACTGTCTGTGGTAAGATTATGGATCATTATGTCTCTCCTTGATTTCATTTTTCATCCTATATGATGTATTTCAAAGTATTTCAATCTCAATTTATAACAAAAATACACTATAGTTTATAGTTACCGATAACTTTGATTTTATTGCTTCACCTTTGCTTTGCAGATGTTATTTACTTTCATCGTTTGAACTCATTTCAGTGTTAAATGTCCTTACTACTTGTTTTATTGTTTCCTTGTTTAAGCAAGGGGAAAAAAAAAAAACGGTGATTCAGTTTGAAACAAAACATGTTGCATTTGATCTGCTGCAGTGTCTGCGGAAATGCAAACTCTTATCTGGCAGGTAACAACCTAATAAGCAGCAAAAATAGTTAGGAGTATAAACAGTGCAATGGTCTGTCAAGTGTGTAAATGCATTGTAAAAATAGAAGCTTTAGGTAGACATAATTTAATAAAATGATAGTTGGTCCTGAAGTTGCAAATAGAGAAAGATTTAGATAGCTCATCTCTGTAGCAAAAAGCATGACATTTCACTGATATTATTGTTTATTTAGCTGTTGAAATATGGAGATTTAGGTATGAATTTCAGTTTTCACACATTTTTGTCACTTCTGATGGAGTGAAACCAAAGTTTTTATTTGAATAAACATCTTATGTGTAATTTTAAATCAAGTACAGTTACGTTTTTGTGAAGTTTTAATTAACATTAATGAGCAATAGAAAAAGTTTAGTTTCTTAATTAATAAACACAAGATCCTTTCAACATTTTAATGCCTGTTTGTTGAGTTTTTTTTTTTTTTTTTTAAACCCAGAAACAATTTTAATATGTGAGAGTCCTCACATTGAAAATGTAAGATTTAGGAAATCCAATGGCATTTGTTAAGGGTAAAATGTTAGGGTTAATAAATCACTTCTTTTACCCCAACCTCTGTCTAAATGCATTTATTGTATGGTATGAAATATTAATGGAAGATTATGTTTTATGCTTATACAGGTAAAGATATATTATTAGCCAGCTGTGCTCAGGATTGTCTAATCCGGCTCTGGCGAGTATTTATGAAGACAAGCTCAAGTTTTGATAATGCAGAAGATACAATCAAGCTGAAGCAGGATGATTTTGTCTTGGAAACAAATGGTGAGTCATTTATTATTTGTATATATTTTATTTTTTTTCAAAGTCTTCTCACTTAACTACAGTATTGCATATGGCCAGACCATATTCCAGTAACCAGCCCTGGACATGGACTTCAGTTTACTACAGGATTTTCTTATTTTGGGCTAGGTGTTAATTTGAAATAAAAATAAATATTCTGGTAGTAATGCCATGATAATGCATGTTTTATAACAGATGGACTGGTCTCAAATTTCCTTCGTTTTCCAAGGGTTTTGGTATCCTTGAGTGTCAAGATATAATTTTTTAATTGTCTTTTATTACTTTACTACTTCACTTGCTGCAACTCTTCTTTTGGCCTCACCTTGTTCTCTATAACAATATATTCTTCGCCTAGCCATTAACCACCTTTTTCTTTTACAATGAAGCCATCTCAGCTTATTTCTCCTTAATGTATGTCGTTAATGTTTCTTTCTACACTGTTTACAAAGTTATCTTTCTGTTTAATATTTATTTCCCATTTTGCTATGTATGTCATCTTTATCAGTCAAATCACATACGTACAGTTAGGTCCATAAATATTTAGACAGTGACAACTTTTTTCTAATTTTGGTTCTGTACATTACCACAATGAATTTTAAATAAAATGACTCAGATGCAGTTGAAGTGCAGACTTTCAGCTTTAATTCAGTGGGTTAAACAAAAAGATTGCATAAAAATGTGAGGCAACTAAACCATTTTTTTAAAACAATCTCTTTATTTCAGGGGCTCAAAAGTAATTGGACAAATTAAATAACTGGAAATAAAATGTTCATTTTTAATACTTGGTTGAAACCTCTTTGCTGGCAATGACAGCCTGAAGTCTTAAACTAATGGACATCACCAGATGCTGGGTTTCCTCCTTTTTAATGCTCTGCCAGGCCTTTACTGCAGCGGCTTTCAGTTGCTGTTTGTTTGTGGGCCTTTCTGTCCGAAGTTTAGTCTTCAACAAGTGAAATGCATGCTCAATTGGGTTAAGATCAGGTGACTGACTTGGCCATTCAACAATTTTCCACTTCTTTGCTTTAATAAACTCCTGGGTTGCTTTGGCTGTATGTTTGGGGTCATTGACCATCTGTATCATGAAATGCCGCCCAATCAATTTGACTGCATTTAGCTGGATTTGAGCAGACAGTATGTCTCTGAACACCTCAGAATTCATTCGGCTGCTTCTGTCCTGTGTCACATAATCAATAAACACTAGTGTCCCAGTGTCACTGGCAGCCATGCATGCCCAAGCCATCACACTGCCTCCACCGTGTTTTGCAGATGTTTTGGATAATGAGCTGTTCCACGCTTTCTCCATACTTTTTTCTTGCCATCATTCTGGTTGAGGTTGATCTTGGTTTCATCTGCTCATATGTTTTTCCAGAACTGTGCTGGCTTTTTTAGATGTTCTTTAGCAAAGTCCAATCTAGCCTTTCTATTCTTGAGGCTTATGAGTGGCTTGCACCTTGCAGTGCACCCTCTGTATTTACTTTCATGCAGTCTTCTCTCTATGGCAGACTTGGATATCGATACGCCTACCCCCTGGAGAGTGTTGTTCACTTGGTTTGCTGTTGTAAAGGGGTTTTTCTTCACCATGGAAATGATTCTGCGATTATCCACCACTGTTATCTTCCGTGGATGTCCAGGTCTTTTTGTGTTGCTGAGTTCACCAGCGCTTGCTTTCTTTCTCAGGATGTACCAAACTGTAGATTTTGCCATTCATAATATTGTAGCAATTTCTCAGATGGGTTTTTTCTGTTTTCACAGCTTAAGAATGGCTTCTTTCACCTGCATGGAGAGCTCCTTTAACCGCATGTTGTCTTTTCACAGCAAAATCTTCCACATGCACACACCACACCTCAAATCAACTCCAGGCCTTTTATCTGCTTAATTGATAATGACATAACGACATACTTGCCCACACCTGCTCATGAAATAGCCTTTGAGTCAATTGTCCAATTACTTTTGAGTCCCTGAAATGAAAGGACTGTGTTAAAAAAATACTTTAGTTGCCTCACATTTTTATGAAATCTTTTTGTTCAAAGAATTAAAGCTGAAAGTCTGCACTTCAACTGCATCTGAGTTGTTTCATTGTGGTAATGTACAGAAAAAAAATTAGAACTAAGTTGTCTCTGTACAAATATTTATGGACCTAACTGTATGAGATGTAACTCCTAACACAGTTTAGCTAAGTCTTTTTTGTTTATTATTATTATATTGGAGGAACTGTTTTGGAAGCCAAAATGAGAGACCGCTCCAGGGAACATCTTAATTGCACATCTCACTGCTATAATGGTTTACCTCATCTGCTGCTTACATATCAGTTTTTCAAAGAACAGTTGATTTGTGTCCATTTTTCATAGTTAGGACATTTATGGTTCTGTCTGTTTTCTGTGATGGAACCTAAATTATTGACTATTTGATTTTGATTACTGACATTATTAGTTACACTTCTTGTCTGATTAAGTATGCTTTAACCTTTATGTGCTAGGTTACCTCCTCTTGTCTGAGTCAGTGTGTTTAAACCTTTAACCTTGGGAGCATCTGGAGCCCAGAAAAACTACCCCGTTTATTGTTCATGTGTTTCTGTTCTAAATGGAGGGGGCACAGTGAGCTGTGACAATAACTATGATTGGAGCTCACTTTATCATCAGGTTTCCATCTAGGATAAAGCATATGTGTTGCCATAGAAACTTCCCTTGATTAACAGTGAAGTGGTATACCTGGATCACTAAGATCCACATAATCCCACTGCGGTTAGTCTCTGTGTTTCAAGCCATCTTTTGCAAGGCAACATAATATCTTTGACCAGAGCAAACTAATGACTAAGTTGTGCTTCTCCCACACTACCTTGCATTACAATTCCACACCTTTTACAGTCTGAGACAGTACTCCTCCTTCTGCTGGTTTATAGTGAACACATCAAGAATCTGCTCAAGATTTCTTGATATTGTTGCAGGTGTACAAAATGCCATTATGTTTAGTTACTGTGACAATATGCATGGACCAGGTGCTTTTAAACTTGGGTGGGGGGCTATGGGGTTTGAGTTGGGATTGTGAACGCGGCTGAGAGAATAACAGAATAAAAAAAAAAAGCTAACCTTTACAAGTATCATAAATTACACCGGCAGTTACAGACTGGAATCAAATTTATGTGTTTATTTTAAAATAGTAAGAATACGTGCAGCTCACTTTTCAAAACAGACTCATCTGGAATCGAACCCGTAAAGTTCAGACTACCAGTCAAGTGCTGATACCGTTGCACCACCTCAGCGCTCTTAGCAAATGCATGTCAATATCGCATTCTAACGCGGGTTGTTTTTCTGTAGTTATATTTTTGAATAAAAGCGCACTTGTTCTATTATATTTGTACTTTTTGTGAATCTGTTTCTTTGATATTTGGACTTCAGGCTTCGCACATTAGAAACTTCATGTCTACATTTTGTTAATTATGACTAAAACATGAAAAACGTTTCTGTTTTAACGATGTGTTTACATAGATCGCTTGCATGAAATGAAAGTGTTCCAAATAACGATATAGTATTTATAAAAGGTGTCATTTTGCTTGACTTCTCACTCTGTACAATTCCAAGCAACTGACACGCAGGTAAACAGAAAAAAAGAGAAAACTGTGCGCCGGTGGGGGATGTGATAGTAGACTGTTTGCTACTTAGCCACAAATTTAGAAAACAAAAGACGTGACGGAGAGGTGTGAAGCGTTTTAAGGTGGGACGGATCTACCAGTATTTTCGTAGGCTCTGGTAATTCTAGTGTTAAGCATGGGTTTGAATTGCCATTTATCTTGTCTCCTCTTTTGTTCTCGATTTTCATTGGGCATGATATCATGCTATAGCCAGGGTTTGGAGAGTATTCAGTGTGGGAACCTAAAGGTTGCACATTTGTTGTTTGCAGTAATGTGTTGTTGACATTATTAGACTATGGTCTCTGATTCTCATTGGAAAGGCTCACACCTGAGTATAATTCAGTTGGGATAAAATTTTCTACCTCCAAATTTGAGTTCATGGCTTTTTTCAGGAAATGTAGCTTGATTCTTATGTGTAAGGGTTGTTCAAGTGTCTCAGGGTCTTGTTCATGAGTTGGGTAAGTGATGATTTTGAGATTGGCTAACATATTAGTGTAGCAGCAGTATTTTTCAAAAATGTTGTATCTTGGTAGTAAAGAAGGATCTAAGTCCTTGGGCAAAACGTCCCATTTACTACTCAGTCTACAGTTATTGGCTTAGCCCTCTGCCAATGTACGAAATTCAGCCTATTTGGAGAAGACCTAGGGTCAGCATCAGATCACTCTGGATTGATTATATCTCTTGAGGTGCTGGAACATCTTGCAATTCTCCTTAAGGTACTGGACATTTTTCTCAGAATAGAGTACCTTGATCTTCAGGATAGAGTGCCTTGATCTGTTAATTTTAGCATACTGCTATCGCAATCCTCACCATAATAAGTGCAGTAAAAGTAAAGTGAAGCAGTAAAAAAATGTACAGTATAAACAATTATGAAGTTCCATTTTTTTAACTGTTTAACTGCCCATTTTTATAACAAATGAACAAATGAACTTACTTGTCCCCATAGGAAAATCTGGCTGTTTATAGAAGCTTAATAAATAAGTATTATTATGACAATCAACAACCCCCTTTCAAATGCTTACCAGAATGACTAAAAAGGAAGACAACTTCCCACTTGGCAATCACAGTCACAGTGAAGCATTATTTGGGTGTATTGCCATTGGTAGAAGAGATGCCCAGAATTTATGAAGATTTAATCAGAAATAAAATACATCAGCCTGTCACTTTCTTTTAATCTCAAGCTATCTATATAGCTGTAGATTATGCAGTATAAAAAATAGATAGAATTTTATTTGTCTCCAGGTGGAAATTTGGCTTTTTGCAAAAGTTTTTTTAATTAAATAAATACAAATAAATACAATTTATCTAAAATACCTTTTTAGATAAATAAATATAACTGTCTATACACACACATTATAGTCTGAACACATACCAGAATAATTAAAAAGGAAGAAAATTTAAAAAGAAAGAAAACTTCTGACTTGACAGTCGCTGTCACAGTGAGGCATTATGTAGTTGTGCTGCTGTTAGTATAAAGGAACTCCAGTACTGTTTCCTGACACACTACTGCTAAATAATTCATTGGCTGAAAGTATTCAGTGTTAGTGTGTCACAGAGCGGATATGCAGCATTGTTCATAGTGGCACTCGGTTTTGTTTTAATTCTCTCCCACACTAGTACATCCATGGGGTCCACAGTACGTCTTCTAATTGAGCCTGCCCTTTTTAAATAGCTTGTTGATTCAGTGGGCCTCTCCTGAAGTGATTTTTCCAGCCTAGCACACCATAATGTACAAAGTTGCACTGGAAATCACAAGAGTTGTAGAGGATGTGAAGGATGTCGCTACACACAAAGGAACATAGTCTCCTAAGAAAAAAAAGCCTACACTGCCCTTTCTTTTATATAGTTCCTCTGTTTCACAAGACTAGTCGAACCTGTCATTGATCTGAACCCCCAAGTACCTGTTGGAGGGTGCCACTTCTACATGCATTCCCTCACTAGTGACTGGACATAGAGGCTCTTTGATTTGGTGAAAGTCAATAACCATTACCTCGGTTATATTTATAGCTGTACTTTTTTGTTTGTGTATATATGCATGTATGTATTTCTATAATATAAAAAAGAGGTTCCTTATGGATTCACTGATTGGTGTTTTTTTTTTTTGCATTGCAGAGGCAGTAGACATGTTGGACTTTTCAGATTAGGGAGATAATAATTTAATATATTTTAGTTTAGACCATTATAAAATTCATCTTATGTATTAATACACGCAAGAGTTTTAGAACAGTTCAGCATAAAAATTCAAGGACTCTGCATTCTTTATCAAAAGCATACATTTGTTTTTGTTTTCTAAGATGTTGTGGCACTGTTTCTTTTAATAAATTTTAAAATACTTCCTAAGGAGCAATATGTGTTCACATTTAAAGAAAAAAATCACTACCAGATTTAATTTTATCTATTTGAAATGATTTTTCTCAAAAGTAAGCTTTTATGATTGTGAAATAATTAAATGGTCTCCTTATATTCAATAGCCAATTTAAATAAAAGAAGTGTTTTTCAACTAGTACACAATTATTGTCAGCAAGCCTCGTTGCATATAAAGGGAGATGATGTTTTGTACTTACACCATCATATTTAGAATGCCTGTTTCTGAGAAGTGCTTTGAATCTGTTGTCTAATTTCTCTTTAGGACATTTAACAACATTTGCAGTTACTTTGGAGGCAGTACTGGCAGGTCACGAAAACTGGGTATATGGTATACATTGGCAGAATCCCCTTTTGAAAGGTGAGATGAGTATTGCAATAATACAAAGCTTTTCATACCCTTCATGTGTATAGACATTACTCGTCTCCTCAGTGTTTTCACATTTTGTTCCTGTTACGCCTCCAAGTTTTAACACATTGACATTTTCCTTCCTTTACTAACACTATTAATTCAGTATATTTTGAATTGTAAGTATTTTTTTATTTATGGATGGTCATTCCAAATGCATGACTTCATTCTCATGTACCTGGTATTTTCACATACTCATGATTCAATATGTTGTACAGTACATAATTTAGCAGCAATTATAGTCTTCTTGGGTATGTCTGTAAGAGTTTTGTACATTTAAATTTTCAATGCACGTTCTCTCCCCAGCCTGTCAAATTAAATGGAAGTGTCTGTGTACAGAAATTTTCATGTCATACCACAGACTTTTAGTTGGATTCATGTGTGAGCTCTGACTGGGCTATTCTAGTCTACTAACCTTTTCAGATCATGATTTATTAGTTTATGCTTTGTGCCTTTAATCATTCTTCAGCTGATAAATAAGTCTTCCCCCTAAACTGTAACCTCTAGTTGATTGAAACAGGTTCTCCTCAAGGTTTTGTTTTTGTTTGACCCTGTTTATTTTGTCTTGAAATGCAATCCCAGATCCACATTCAGTTTAGCCACATTCAACAGCATGCCATTAACATCAATGATTGCTTGAGGTTGGAGATTGGTCATTGCCATTGAAAGATTCAGCAACAGTTGTCCGACTGTAATAATACTTTAATTTACATGAAAAATTAAAAATTCAGACATGTTTTTAAAGCCTGGTCTTTGATACATGACAGATTGATTGTGTTTGGAAAATTTATTAGAAGATATTCTAGGCTACTTTGGAGTTTACAGGGAACATTCACAATAACTAATGTAAGTATTAAACAAGTAGATTGAAGTAATTTCTTTGCTTGAAACTTTTATTTATAGTGTTTAATTTTTCATAAAACAACTACAGTAACAATAACAACACCAATAGTAATAGTAATGATGATCCCCTAACTGGAGGAACAGTATGTAGGAGATACAAACGTGACATATGAAAATGAAACTATACTGCAACAGGACTAAGTTAGAATAATTGCTAAAGACTAATTTAATTCAGAGTATAAGCCAGTGATGGTGAACATATGACACACATATCAAAGATGACACTCCACGACATTTTGGGTGACATGTTAGTGTTCACTAAGACCTGAGTTACCAAAGAAACTGAACAAACAAAAATATATTAAATATGAGACCTTGAAAAATATATTAAATATGAGACCTTGCACCACCCAGAGCTTAAAATTGATTTTCGCCATCCATATCAGCACATCATCTTTCATCACAGCGACTACACATTTCAGTTGACTTCTAACCGGTAGCTTCTTTTCATGGCATAAGTGTAAGATCTGCAACTGCAGTCTCCAAAATGAGCACACTATCATAGTTTATGTGAAAGGTTTTACATTTTTGCTCATATGAAGTGCATTAAATTATTTTGTGCCAGGAGCCAGTTCAACAAGTACGGAAGCTCTGAACCGGACAACAAAAAAAATCAAAAAAAAAAAAATTATGGGATAACTGACTGATAGATGAAGTTAGTGCTGCTTGTTTGGACTTCAAGTGCACAAAGCACCTACCATCAATTTCAGGCTTGTCTATTAAAACTCAGCAAAAAAAAAATCATTAATTGATGTCAAATCAAATGCAATGTGTTCAGTTTTTTTCAGTTCAATTCAAAATT
The DNA here is from genome assembly GCA_026402145.1 of Polypterus bichir lapradei. NCBI lineage: Eukaryota > Metazoa > Chordata > Cladistia > Polypteriformes > Polypteridae > Polypterus > Polypterus bichir. The sequence continues at coordinate 36,107,719 of JANRMT010062841.1, forward strand.
ACTATTAAAAGTAGGGTAATATTTTAGTGCACTATTTTAAGCCCAATTATTAGTGTGCATATAATTTTCTCTTACTTTCTCTTTACTTTTATAATACAAAGCAGCACACATGATTGGGTTGTATTTTTTTAAATAAATGAACATGTAAAGAATTGTTTCTGTTGTTTAGCAGGGCGACACACCAGCAGAGTCAAGTTAGCCATTTTCAGAATTTTTGACATGCCAAGCCCAAAAGGTTCATCATCACTGGTATAAGCATCTCACAAATTTCCTTATGTTAAAACTGTGATTAAAATCTTGGCAAATATCACCCTTTGTTCTTCACTCACTGCCATGGTGATCATATTTGCCCAATTTTCACTAAAGGTTCTCTGGGTTAATTTTCTCCTTGGAAAACTTCTCTAACATCGAACAAATGGTGATATTGCATTCATTGAATGTTTTGATTGTATTGAAAAAGTTAGTATTTTTATTTTACATAAATTAACCTAAATTAAATTTGTATGTTTATTGAGGTTTCATTTGTAAGAGTTTAATTTGCTGTCAGTTTAAAGGTTTTTTTTTTTTATGTGACACATATTGCATCTTTTTATAGAGATGTGAACAGAAAAAAACACATTGAATCCTAATGTTTCAAATCAGATGTAGACTGATATAGATATATGTGACCTGAATGTGACCTGAGTTTGAATGCTTGAATTAGAATTGTCTGCAAATCACTCTCCATCTGGACATCATGAAGGTCATATCATTGGGTCAGACAGATTTAGTCTGCTATTACAATATAACATGCTTTTTAGAAAAACACGCTCGCTACCAGCTTGCTTGTTAGACTATGTATGGCACTCTGCATCTGTTGCTTGCCAATGCAGTGCTTGTTTTTCTGAGAGAATCTTATGGTCAGATGTTGAGTTAAGTATTCAGAGGCTGCTATAGACAGACATTCTTAGATTGTGAAACTGTTTTGCCTTAAACTCTTCCACATCTTGCCCCACCAGCTGTGATGCCACTTTTTTGTCCACAGGTTTCTACATAAAGATATGGCAGTAAAACTGTGCTCAAAGCAACAACTGTGATTTTTGATTTATTTCTTTAATATGCCATCATAATCTGCCAAATTTGCACTGAAAACAACATGAAATAGTGCAGCAGTAAGCATGGTGTTTTTGTTTACAGGTTACTGTTAGGTGACATCAGTTTGACAAATTACTTTTTTATTAATTTTTCACATTCAATGCACATTCAAGAGTAGTAATTTATACAAAGTCATATTAAATTTGGACTGTTTGCAAAATTAACTTGGGTAGTCAAACAAAAAAGTTGTATAGAGTTCACACCAAAAGTATTGGAACAGCAAGGCCAATTAATTTGTTTTTCCTGAAGACATTTGTGTGTGAGATCAGAAGATGACTATGAGATGGCCAATGAGAGTTTTAGCGTTTATTCCATGCTATTTGCATGTAGATATGTTAAACAACATAGTACATTTTGCATCAAACCATCCAGTTTTTTAAGTGAGCAAAAGTATTGGCACATGACAATCGACAGGTTTTTCTTGTTATGTGGGTGTGTCATATAAAGCTGACTTTTTCATCATTAAGTCACGCTGGAAATTTACTCTCAGTTTAAGTTTTTGGTTTCACCTGTGAAGACTGCATTTGTAGTTAAAAAGGGCAGACCAACATGAAGACCAGAGAGCTGTCTATGGAAGAAAAGCATGACATTATGAAGCTGTTAAAAGGGGGAAAATTTATCAGAGGTATTTCAGAAACATTGGGCATACCCAGTACCTCAATCTGAAATGACCTGAAAAAGAAGGGAACCACTGGTGTACTGAGCAACAGGCATTGAACTGATCATCCAAGGAAAACAACTACTGATGACAGATAAATAGTGAGAGCAGTGAAGAAAACAAAAAAAACAAAGCAGCAGTCAATAACATCATGAACAACCTTCAAAGAGCAAGGTTGGAAATATCACAGTCCACTGTTTGAAGGAGACTTGGAGAATAACAGTACAGAGGCCAACAATTGATTGTAAAAATGTATACATTCAAACATATCAATTATGGATGTTTTAACTACTTTTTACCAAAATAGACTTTATTTCTCAAGCTACTATATGACTTTTCCAAACTACTTGCAGGAAAGGGATAAAATTCTAGAAGGCTATGTCCAGGGAAGCTGGCCGTTTGTCAGTTACATGCCTTACATTTTCTCATAGTTGTTGTATTAACGAGGCGCAAATACTATCTGCATTGTCCCTCTCTTGAAACATAGTAGATGTCAGTGTAGGGCACATTTAACCTCAAGTTGAAGAAATACTGAAATTGGAGAGCATTTTTATTTTTTTACCAGAAGTGACATTTGAACGATTGTGAGGTTTGGAACCTCATTATGATTGTTTTTAACCTGACCGAACAAGGTAAGTCATAGAATGATGCAGACTAATTTTTAAATTTTTTTACTGACTTCTGTCGTTTCAATAAGATCTTTCTGTATATTTTCTTTTTTGCATTGAATTGGAATAAATGTTAAACAGTTCAAAGCTTGTCTTATATATATTAGACTGATATTTATTAATTAAAGTAGGGATTATAAGGTTTGTTGCACTAGCTCCCCCTTTGGTTATATGCATGAACCCATAGAGAAATACGAGGTGAGTGCAGGAAAATTAAGTATGGTGCTAGCAACCTCTTCCATTCTTTACCATTTTTATCCCCAGAAGATGGCAGTATTCAACAACCAATGTGCTTACTTTCTGCTTCAATGGACAAAACTATGATTTTGTGGGCTCCTGACGAAGAGTCTGGTGTATGGCTGGAACAGGTGATGGTGTTTTATTTTATTATTTATTTTATTTATGAATATATGTGGATAAAATTCATAAATGTCTTTGTTCATTCTCATCTAAATGAGCTTGGGACTATGCTTTGGGAAATTGCTTTAGTAGAAAGTCCATTCTTCTTATAAAAGATAGTCTTCTAGAGTTCTGGAATTTTTTTTAATTGTAAAGTTTTAGCAGTCTCTTTTAGCCACTAAACCAAATAAGCCACAATTAAACACCTTTACATTGTGCAAACACACTCCCCTCTTTATTTTGCCAGGAAACATCTATAGTAAACAGGGCAACAATATAGAATAACACTTTAAAAATATATATGTGAAGTACTTTTTCTTAGAAATGTAGATTTGTATCAGATTTAGAGTTTAAAATGAATTGGTAAATATCATTTGAAATTTGCTTCAGTCACTGGCAATCTGCTGCATGCCAAAAATAATTAATTGGTACTTTTAGGCACAGTACAGAACTATAACATTAACATGTAGTTTGCATATTAATACATAATGTTAAAGTTCTTGTTCTCTGCTAAGGTGGAAAAGTGGTTTACTGGTTTGTTTAATGTTCTTAGTTGTCATATAGTAAAACTCATAGCCCAAGCACACAATATAAGTTCATGATTAAAGTATATCACCAATAAACACATATTTGGCTGCCATCTTTCATATTTTTAGTAGTTTTTAGCCAGTTTTTTATCACCCCCGACAACAGAAAAGCCTTCCAGAACTGAGTGTACCATTTTTCACTGATTTCATAATCCAGTGGTGGTTCTGAGTTTGGTATTTTGAGAGCAGTCTCTGGAATCCACACTGTACTCAAGAAAGTGGAAACAGCCATTCAAAACTCTGAAAAGCTAGGGGAAATTAAGCATGTTTTACTTTTCTTCTCCTATAATTAGGACTTAGGAAAATTAATGATTTCAGTTGTGTAGCAAAATATGAGAAATGTGTAGCCTCTTAACAAAAAAAAACCCTGTATTGGACAATCTATTAAGCTAAAAGATGGAGAAAAATTATATTTCCTAAGTAAAGAGTATTCAAGTAATGCTAGTAAAAACATTAAAATGTTTAATAAAGAAATAATCCAAATTGGCCAAGCTGAACCAAATGTCAATCAGTCAGTCAGTATCCAACCCGCTATTTTCTAACACAGGGTCATGGAGGTCTGCTGGAGACAATCCCAGCCAACACAGGGCACAAGACAGGAACAAACCCTGGGCAGGGTGCCAGCCCACCGCAGTGAACCAAATTTCTTTTCATAAAAAGTAGCATAACGAGAAAACTTGACCTTTAACAAAACTGACTTTTGTTGATGTCAATTTCTACTGTATCATCTTACAAAGTAGGCCCTAGGTCCTACTGTCCCCAAGTTGGGTAGAACATGGATAGACTGATAAAGTTTTATGAGTTCGGTCAATCTTTAGCCAGAATAGATTTTTCATTTGCTGTACTACATTTAGCACTGTAGCCTGAGCAGTCATAAGCACATGAACACACATACATTGTCCTAAAGAAAGAAAAGCTGTTTGTTGAAGCAAAATGCAAGAGCGGAAAATTCATAAATCAAAGCTAAAGTTTTGCCCATTTTAACATTTAAAAGATCAAAAATCCTCTTAAATGCATTCAGAATCCCAATAGTGAGCACTGTTTCCAAGGGTGTTTGATTGCTTGAACAAGGATTAAGGGAGATACAGCTTGCATGACTGCCCTCTTTAAGAGAGAAAGATAACAAGGTCAGCCTAGTATTTGTAGTGTGTCATTTGTTAATGTCCTTTCTGTTTCTTGTGTATATACATATATTTATAAATAAATACAATAGTATGTCTTCTGCATTCTTTGTGTTATTAGTAATGTTTTGTAACATTACTATTATTTATATGCAGAGCTGGCTTATATGCGAGTACCTAAAGTAATTCAAATTTTACTCATAGTAAACGACTCTAAACAAATTGCTCTTAATTGTAAAGCATTATTTCTTAATAATTCTAATTATTACAGCACCAGTAGTACTTGCATGTTTTAAAATGTAAATTGGTTTCAATATTTTAGATTCGAGTGGGTGAGGTTGGAGGAAATACTCTTGGATTCTATGGCTGTCAGATTAGTCCAGATGGGTCTATGATAATTGCTCATGCATTTCATGGAGCTCTACATCTCTGGCGCCAGAATAATTTCACAAAGGTAATACATTGTTTTATATTTCTAATTTATCTATAGCAAAAAAAAAAAAAAACATGAAGCCTATTTGTGTTAAATATTGACTTTTAGGTTTGGCTGAAAGATAGTACTATATTTGCTGACAAAAATTGTTGTTGCGTCCGACGGCTATAGGAAATCTGTTGGTATAGAGAGATCCAATGAACTTGACTTTGCCAGCAATGCTGTGATCTTCAAGGAGTCAATGGAGGCTCTGATCACGCCTTTCAAAAGACTGAGCGAGGAGTCTGAGAGCCTGGGATTGCAAGCGCCCTAGATAAAAACCAAGATCCAGGCCTTTAATGACCTCTTGGGCATAGCCATCAGCAGCGTGTCTGTCTGTAGAGAGAGTGTTGACCTCGTCGAGAGGTTTACTTCCCTCAGCAGCAACATTCATGTTTCTGGTGACTCTTCCTGTGAAGTCAGTAAACAGATTGGGAGAGCGGGGGGTGGGTCATTAGATCGTTGGAAAGGGGTTCGTGGTGCTCCCAATATCTCTGCAAAAAGATGAATGTACAAGACTTTAGAGTCCTGGTGCTTTCTGTTTTGCTATATGGTTACATGAGTTGAAGACTGAGATCCTTTGGTACTGTCTTTCTTCAGACAATCCTTGGATACCACTGGATTGACTTTGTGTTGAACAAGCAGTTGCTCACGGAGTGGAGTTGTAAATGATGCACATTACCTGCATTATGAGGGAGTGTCAGTTATGGCACTATGGCCATATGGTGCGATTCCCCTGAGGGTGATCCGGCTCGCAGGATCCTCATTGTTGAAACCCCGAATGGCTGGACCAGGCCAAAGGGGACACCCATGTAACATGTCGCTGCAGCAGATAGTCATTTCCAGAGGTTAGACTGGACCATGTGTCTGCCTTGGGGATTGCCAACTGGGATCCCCAGCTGTTTCGTCATGTGGTGAGTGTGGTAACATGCTGTACCAGTACATGCTCCCCAACCTGACTTGAACTGTGTAAACATATTTTATAGAAGTATACCCAAGTACTGGCTACATTAACTCTAAAATGAACCATACACACATGAATCATCTGAATGTATAACAAATCTATCAATCTTTGTCCACTTTGAAAGCAGGATGATGTAGTAAATGTAGTCAAAAAATTTAGAAGTCCAAAAAATGCACATAAACCGATTTTCACAGAGTTATGAATTCAGCAATACTAAGTGCAAAATGGGAAATGAACCTATATGGACCCCACTGGATCATTACAAAACAGACACATCATTATTTACTCATGCTCTGCTTTTGAAGTTAGTGCCTTATATTATTAACATTAATATTTTGATTTCTTGATGTTACAAACATTGTAGATTAGCATATTAGGCAGCACAGGTGATTTTCAATGCCCCAGCCTTCCCTTAATATTCAAAGGTCATACAGTTGTGTAGCCTTATATGTGGCTTTGTACAGTAGCATATATTTTTGGTTAATTAGGGATCTTAGGAATATGCAGTTTTTTTGTATGTAATCCATCTTATTTTTATGGTGTCTGTGATTCCTGTAATCAGTACCCTTATTCTAAAATGGAATTTCTGAGTGGCTGAGTTCCACTTTGGTGTCACTCTGTATATAATGCAGCAATAATAATAATTATAAAAACTAGGGGGCTTTGTCCCCTGCTTACTTTGCTCACCAACCCCTTTCCTTCCCTGCCAGCGCTATGCGCCCTTGTGAAGAGTGGGGCTGAACGCACACCAAGGAGACGCGGTCACTCCTCCGAAACCCCTCTTAAATGGTGATACATTGGGAAACAAGTAACAGTTGTTTTTTACCTCCTCTTTGCTCGATCAGCTGCTGGATTGCTGCTCCTGCTGTACTGCGGGATCTGCATTTTGTGAGGCGCTTCGAACGTTTAAAAGCCTGTACAGCACCTGAATATTCAATCTCTTTTTCGCTGTTCTGTTATTTCACTGAGTAATATTTTCAGTTTGTTTGTGCTAATGGGATCTTTACTCTCATTTTTTGAGACTTTCGAATTTTCCTACTTCCATTATCTCTAACCTGCCCTGCATGTGTATCACTGGACTTGCTTCCAAAGTATGACGTGACTTGTCCGTCTCGCAGAAAGTGAGAATGTCTCTCTTCAAAAGATCTCATCTCGTCACAGGAAAAAAGTCTTGTATTGTTGCAAGATTTTTTTTTTTTTTATAATAGAGAGATAATTTTCATATATATACGGTACCTTACCCATACTCAATTATCTCTACTTAAAACTATTTACGTATATATTTTATTGTTAGAGCACATTCAGATTAAGTGACTTGAAATATTAAGTGCAGAAAAACAGTAATAAGTTAAATTTTAAAATTCATTGTTTTTGAACTGAGTATTATCATTTATAGTCGATATTGTCTTTTAATATGCAGTAGCCTGTGACCTTTTATGTTCCGTCCATGACAAAAGTTCAATTTCTACCGACAGTGTGGTAATTTGAAACCTTTTTCTTTACCCGTTTTGGGCAGACTTATTTTTTTCTTCTTAATTTTGCTATTAACAAAAAGAAAAAAAGCAGCTCTAAACTGCTACTGTTCTTTTAAGAGTGACAAAGATCTCGTAAAATGTTTGAGGGAAAATGTTGTGGGCATTTGAGTAAAAACTTAACCTGTTTATAGTTTATGGGTCTAGAGTTTCCATTAAAAAAATATTTCTGCTTTATAGGGAGAGTGGACTCCAGCTGTTGTTCTTTCTGGGCACTTCGGTAGTGTTCAGGACCTAAGCTGGGACCCTCAGGGAGAATTTATAATGAGTGTTGGTTCTGACCAGACTACTCGACTATTTGCACCCTGGAGAAAGAAAGATCAAACAAAGGTACTGTATGTTAAGTAGCATCTGATAATATCTTTGTTAATTATTTTCCTGCTATTTTTTATTTAAACTTAAATTAGGAAAAGGCTTAAGAAGATTTTTGTTAACATAAATAGTTTATTTTTTCTTTATTCTGATACAAAAGCCCAACAGAAGGCTCAGCATTTTCTATGGTTGCACCAATGTTGGTTTTTAATATGAATTCTGCCCACGGACATCCTTTACAAAAAAACTGGAAAAATGACATTTGTTTGATACTTTCTGTCTGCTCAACAGTTGGCAACTTTCAAGTGTATAATTCAAATCAGAATTGTGCTTCAGCATATGCCTAGTCATCACATGGAACATCTATGTTTTATTAATGGTTACCTACTATTTTTCCAGTTATTCACTTTTCGAAGTCATTTTATGCAGTACAGGATCTTAATGTTCATGTTCACAAAATTCACTCTACTTCATAGTTGGAATCTTTTTTTCTTCTTCTGCTTTATACAACAGTTATGTGCTGCAGCACGGTACTCTCAGCATGTAAAACTTTTTAAAGACAAAACACAGAGTGTAAATTTTTCTGAAATGTATGGCTATTATTTTCTGGGATCTAGTTTAAAAAAAAAAAAAGAAAGAAATTTCCAAAACTGTTTAGTTTGTATATATTAGTTCTGGAACATGATCTATATATAATCTGTCTACATGTAGATAAAAACTAAAGACAAAAGTTTCCACAGCTTCGAGAAAGGCCTGTTTATTTTCAGTTATTTTATATTGCAGATATTATACTCCACATTGCTTAGTATTAACTCCCTTTTTCAAAGTAGTTTCCATTTAAATAAGCAATATTTGCTTTCTCCAGTAATTGTCACTCTCACTCAGAAAAGTACATAACCAGTATGTAGATTATGCAGGCTTCCTAATCACTTACATTAAATTTAATAAGTGATTAACACTTTTTTTGTTTTTATTTGAGTAGAATATTATGTTACAGCAACTACAAGTTGTGAATTTTTAGCTACGTTTTGGTAAACCATTTTTGTATGAAAATATTTGCCATTGTACCATTTGTAATGTTAAACCAGTGAACTTGTTTTTTTAGCATCATGCCCAGTAAATAATTGCCCAATCATGTTATACTTACATAAATATTCTATATTGTAAAAAATAAAGAAGTGTGATATTTTCATCTTTTTGTTGAAAATTCGCCTTTTAGTTATGTCAAGCCTTAACATGAAGCAATTAAAAATTCCTTTTATGTACCGTATATACTTACGTATAAGTCGGGTATTGAAACCTGAAAAATGGATCATAAAATCAGACCCCGACTTATACGCCCGTTCAAAAATGCGACACTTACATTTTTATTTCACATCTTCTGCCTCCTCTAATCTCGCATCAGTTTCTCAGCAGCGCAGTTACTAATTTCTTTCACTACTTCAAGAGCGTTTCATTTAAAACCAGCTTCATATTTTGTTCTGATCGAACGCTCCATCGTAGATAAGGGATACTCTTATGATAAAGGTGTATGAGGGTGTGAGATACAAAAAACACAAATCAGTGTAAACGTTGCTTTGGAATAGTTTGGGTATTACCGTGTGGAAACTTAGGCACAATAGAGAGAGAGAGAAGTTAGGGGCACGCGCTGATAACAGCGCATTGCCACACCTACATAGAACAAAAAGGCATTGTGCTCTGTGGTTACTGTCTCAGGTGGGCGTTAGCATATCATAATCTCTTAGACCAATAGCGTGAGTTTTCCGCATTTGACTTATATGACTGACATTATAAAATACCAGAAATTATACAATAAATTCAAGTCCCAACTTATTCGCGGGAGAACTTAAATGCGAGTATATACAGTAGCTTTATATAGCTGGTTTTACTGTGGTATGTTGCAGTCTTAATATACCACAATCCTTTTATTTTCTAAGACAGTTTAAACTTTTTAAAGGATAACCCATCAACCATCATTCACTGCACATATTACATTCTTTTTCAGGTATCATGGCATGAAATATCCAGACCACAGATCCATGGGTATGATTTACAATGTTTAAGCATCATCAATGGCTTCCAGTTTGTCTCTGGTGCTGATGAAAAAGTTATCCGAGTTTTTAGTGCTCCAAGGAATTTTGTGGAAAATTTCTGCAACATTGCTGGATTACCTTCAGAAAAAGTTCTAGCTTCCAATGTAAGTGGAGTACTACTCATGTTCATTTTTAATTATTATGGATTTGCATGTGTTTTAAGACATTTTAATGATTATGAATAGATGGAATTGTCTTTTTAGTCTACATTTAATCTGCAAGAAGCAGTGTGTCCTCCTGATTTAAAGCTGCTGCTGCTTTAATACATCTGTCTTCCTTACACTTTTAAAACTAAAGATGCCAGTGCTGCAAGTTGTTGATTATGGCACTCTTATTATTCGATACCAAATCTATCAAGGCACTCACTAGTTTTTATTATTAAACCTAATATGTATTCATAATTTCCTATATACATCACAGTAGAACAGAAAAAAAGTAGTATTGGTCTGAAAATATTCTAATTTCTTTTAATGAATTGTCACTCTTTGTAATCATCAGGCTGATATTACTAATAGTTTTAATGGTGTTTCTAAAGAAAATTATCATCTGTGGATTTATTACAGGCAATTACTGTGCAATTTAGTAGACGCCCCACATGTGCCACTGTGATTCATCTAATAAATTAAAGGTTTATTGAATGTTATTTGAAGTCAGTACTAATCATTTTGAAATGCTGCAAAATTTATATTGAGATTATCCTTTCCTTTTTTTGTATTTTTTGAAGAATTCAGCAGATCTCCCAGAAGGTGCCAGAATACCTGCTTTAGGACTCTCAAACAAGGCTGTTTTTCCAGGTGGGACTGCAGCTTATGTTATTCACTTCATTCTAGGGCATTAGATGTGTGTCAGAATATTAAGTCTTCATTGAATTATTTTTTATATTTTGTTAGATACAATATCTTATTGGAATAAGTGTCAGGTTAGGTATAAGATCAACATTTTTTTATTATTATTATTTCTTTAACATAAAGTTGTGCTTGAAAGTTTGTGAACCCTTTAGAATTTTCTATATTTCTGTATAAATATGACCTAAAACATCATCAGATTTTCACTCAAGTCCTAAAAGTAGATAAAGAGAAACCAGTTAAACAAATGAGACAAAAATATTATACTTGGTCATTTATTTATTAAGGAAAATGATCGAATATTACGTATTTGTGAGTGGCAAAAGTATGTGAACCTTTGCTTTCCGTATCTGGTGTGAACCCCCTTTGCAGCAATAACTGTAACTAAACGAGTAACTTTTGATCATTCCTGCACACCGGCTTGGAGGAATTTTAGCCCATTCCTCTGTACAGAACCGCTTTAACTCTGGGATGTTAGTGGGTTTCCTCACATTAACTGCTCGCTTCAGGTCCTTCCACAACATTTCGATTGGATTAAGGTCAGGACTTTGACTTGGCCATTCCAAAACATTATTCTTCTTTAACCATTCTTTGGTAGAACGACTTGTGTGCTTAGGGTCGTTGTCTTGCTGCATGACCCAACTTCTCTTGAGATTCAGTTCATGGACAGATGTCCTGACATTTTCCTTTAGAATTCTCTGATATAATTCAGAATTCATTGTTCCATCAATGAAGGCAAGCCATCCTGGCCCAGATGCAGCAAAACAGGCCCAAACCATGATACTACCACCACCATGTTTCACAGATGGGATAAGGTTCTTATGCTGGAATGCAGTATTTTCCTTTCTCCAAACATAACGCTTTTCATTTAAACCAAAAAGTTCTATTTTGGTCTCATCCATCCACAAAAAATTCTTTCAATAGCCTTCTGGTTTGTCCACATGATCTTTAGCAAACTGCAGACGAGCAGCAATGTTTTGGAGAGCAGTGGCTTTCTCCTTGCAACCTTGCCATGCACGCCATTGTTGTTCAGTGTTCTCCTGATGGTGAACTCATGAACATGAACATTAGCCAATGTGAAAGAGGCCTTCAGTTGCTTAGAAGTTACCCTGGGGTCCTTTGTGACCTTGCCGACTATTACATGCCTTGCTCTTAGAGTGATCTTTGTTGACTAACCACTCCTGGGGAGGGTAACAATGGTCTTGAATTTCCTACTTTTGTACACAGTCTGTCTGACTGTGGATTGGTGGAGTCCAAACTCTTTAAAGGTGGTTTTGAAACCTTTTCCAGCCTGATGAGCATCAACAACTCTTTTTCTGAGGTCTTCAGAAATCTCCTTTGTTCGTGCCATGATACACTTCCACAAACATGTGTTGTGAAGAGCAGACTTTTATAGATTCCTGTTCTTTAAATAACACATTGTGTCCACTCACACCTGATTGTCATCCCATTGATTGAAAACACCTGACTCTAATTTCACCAAACTAACTGCTAATCCTAGAGGTTCACATACTTTTGCCACTCACAGATATGTAATATTCGATCATTTTCCTCAATGAATAAATGACCAAGTATAATATTTTTGTCTCATTTGTTTAGCTGGTTTCTCTTTATCTACTTTTTGGACTTGAGTGAAAATCTGATTATGTTTTAGGTCATATTTATGCAGAAACATAGAACATTCTAAAGGGTTCACAAACTTTCAAACACCAACTGTATTTCACCCCAAATTCGTCACCTTTTTTTTTATTTTTTATTTAGCCTTGTTGCTTGTCATACAAAGGTTTGTTGACAGTGTTAAGTTTTTTTTATCATGTTCAGCACGAAAAGCAGGAAAAATGTAGTACAAACTACATTTATTCAAATCCTATAATTTCAATTTTCTAATGTACACTTTTAGTAGTAGCTAACCCATTTCTTTCATTTTTCTAAATGAAAGAAAGCAAATAAATTACAACAAAGGATTAGCTAGCTGTACTTGCACAGGCTTTCTCATCTCCAGATTCCTTTTACTCAGTTATGCATTAGATTATGTAAAAAATAATTATCTACCTAGTGAATTGGCTAATAAAACTGAATACAAGTTACCAAATTAGACATCTCATAAAGTTTAGTGTATTTTATTAATCAATAATTGAAAAATAAACTGTGAATGTGCTTGGGTAAACATTTCCTTAATTCTGGTAGAAAGATGTGCTTAAAGAAGAAGAGATCTAACCAGGGAGAGGAAGAAACAATTTGAATCTTGAGGTCCTGTGATGCAACAAATGAGGTCAAAAAACAATATTAAAATAATTTTGGATGAATGCTGTCATGGTACAGTGGACCTATAATAATGTTTTGTATCAAAGTACTTAAAACACTTTTACAATGTAGTTTTTATTCTTACTATATGCATACATACATCATTGTTATTTTTTTTTTTAATTTTTCCTGGTCAGTTGTTGTGGTAATAATACGTTGGGCTGATCTGACCATTTCCCTCTATCCCTAACTACATCTTAAGGAATGTTCGATATAATCCCTACAGTGTGTCTTGGATATGCCTCTTGAGTTACTACCTACGAGCTTTCCCTTGTTCTCAAGATACATCCTAAGAACATGGCCAGTCCACCTCAAATGGCTTTTGATTCAGGGAAACAATAGTATTGCTGTGAACTCCTCTTTTATTGCTAAGCTGCTTATCTATTAACCCTGCACAGGAACCTTATTTTGACTGCTTTCATTCAAGATCTCATTCTTTCAGTCACAACCCACAGCTTCTGACCATAATCAGCCGCTTTTTCCATAGACTTAGCTTCCACTTTACCGCTACAAACCAGGAAAATATTATTAAACACTTTCTTCAACCAGAACAATCTTGAAACCTTAGGTTGTGCTCCTGGATGTTTCCAGCTGAAACAAACAGATATTTTTTGAGGTGTGGGAGAAACAAATATCTGGAAACTGTGTGGTAACACTTTAAGTATATGACAACCATATATTACATATACTATATATTACATACCTATATACTTGTATGTGTAGTACACTTTATATTCACTGAAGTATGAAGAACACCTGGCTGTTAACTGGCTACATGTACAAAAGATTCCTGAGCACTTGAATGCACTTTTGTTCTTAAACATGTTTCACGAATATAAATGGGAACTAGGGGGCATGTTTTCAGTTAAATTTGAAGCAAATCTTATATATCTAATGCATAAGTAAAACGTTTTCAGGGTGCACATTTAATTTCTATCTTTGTTAATATGCACTTCACTATATTGGCATTCTCTCCAATGCTAGATCCTGACTTGCATCATTAAGATTAAGTAATAGCAATTCTTCTGGCTTTGTTCTTTGTATAGAGCAGTTGAATTGCATAATCGTTCTCTCCCCACCCCCATTTGTTTGTAAATACTTATTTAAAAGTCATTATTCTATGATAAAAATGATCATTAAGTATTGTTTGTCGTGCAGTTTCATGAAGTTGCCACAAGAATTCATTTTGCTTGTGATTTCAAGTAAAATGAAGATTTTTAAGGTTGGAAAGCAAAGAAAATTGCTCCCAAAAGGTTATTCTTTAAGTAAAACTGCAAATGTTTCACGGCTGCCCTCCAACTTCACCTAATTTCCCACGGCTTCTTCCGTTCAATATCCAGCTCCCTGTCTGTGCATTCACACCACTCATTTTAGGTCTGAGGTACTACCATCTGTGCTCACTTTTCCCAAGTGTGTAAGCTGATCCAAGCAAGGCTCAGCAGTCATAGACACAGACTAGTGATTTTTAACAGTGCAATGCCTCTGTTTCCATGTTTGCACTAGAATAAATCGTGCCATGCTTTTGTACATGGTGAATAAGGTCACAGATGAGATTAAGATATATGTCCCAATAGTGTTTGCTAGTGTGTCTCTATTAGTGTGTCCTAATAGAGTTTTTGCCTGTGACAAATAATCAATGACAGAAAATTATCACAAATGTTTTTTTTTTTTATTTACACCTCTTTGTTAACTGGTCACTAGTTTTTAAAAAAAAAACTTAAACATGTGTTCATAGCCTTAACAAAGGCTTAAGCTTAAATGTGTGCAATAAACAAAAATTTGTATCTGTAAAATGCAAGACATTTTTCTGAATTTCTTTGAAAAATAAAAGAGATACTACTGGTTGTAAGATTTATAGAATGAGTACAGGGGTATATCATATAAACTGACACAGAATTCAATGAACAGTAGTTGTATATATAAAATAAAGTAACTTCTTTTCAAGAAATCTGTTATCTGGAAAGTGAAAAAAATTTATAAATTTCACTTAATCATTCTGTCATCTTTTTATAGGTGATTCTAAACCTGAAAAAGATGAAGGCCAGTTTTCCAGCATTTCTAATCAGTATTTGGAAACTTATTTCCAGTCAGTCACACTCACAGGTATTTGTTCTTTAAATATTCTTTAATTATGAACCCTCTGTATTGTGCCCATTGCAATTTTCCAGAAATTTTATTGCTTTTCTTTCATTAATTCCTTCTGTTACCCTTTGCATTGTTTTACCATTTTTTCTTGGATATATTGACATTCCTTGTCTTGAAAAACTGCCATGCCTGCAGTTTATTTACAATTAGTTCTTCCTCCACCTCTTATTCCAGAGTTTGTAACGCCTCTAACTGGTATAAATCCACATATTTGGACTTAATAGGTTACAACTTTGTCTTATTTTACTTTGCTTTTAATAAGTGAATTGTATAATGAATTGTTTCATGTGTTGCTGTTCTTTTTGGCTGGTTTTAATAAACAGAAAGTACACTGATAAGGTAAATGTTTAAATGACAGTGGAGTAACTACTACTTTATTTTGACCCATGTCATGCCGTGGAAAATAGACACCTTTTTGTATTTCTTAAGGCAATTGACTTTATTCTTACCTTACACTTAAAAAAAAAATAATCACTTAGTATAAGGAATATACAACATGCAATTAACAGCAAATAATTTGATTAAATGCAGGCATTAGTCTTTGATTAAAAAAGAAAATCACATACTTTGTGGTGTTCTAGAGCTTGGAATAAATTAATTTGGTGCAGTGGTGCCATTGTGGTTGAGGAGAAATTGCAGTTAATTACCAAGAATAGTTAATCTCTCTATATAATGCTCACTTTAAATGACTACTAGGTACTGCTGACGGATGAAAAAATATATGTACCTAGCCTGTCTGCCAAGCTTTTTCATCTCTACAGCATTGACTAAGTACTGAAAGCACCTCCTGATGGGCATGTCAAAAGCTATTTTATTATTACACAATATTATATCCAGTCAATTTAAGTAGACAATCAAAACAAATCTCACTTTATTGGTGATTGTGGAGATCCCACGTTGTACTTGTTTTAGGTTAACTCACAAGCAAGTTAGTATTTCATACAGATTTGTTCTGTTAAACACCATTGTATTTGAGTTGGACACATTTCGCTGTGCGGGCGGCACGGTGGTGCAGTTGTAGCGCTGCTGCCTCGCAGTAAGGAGGCCTGGGTTTGCTTCCTCAGTCCTCCCTGCATGGAGTTTGCATGTTCTGCCCATGTCTCCGTGGGTTTCCTCCGGGTGCTCTGGTTTCCTGCCACAGTCCAAAGACATGCAGGTTAGGTGCATTGATGATCCTAAATTGTCCCTAGTGTGTGCGTGGATGTGTGTGTGTGTGTGTGCCCTGTGGTGGGCTGACGCCCTGCCTGGGTTTGTTCCTGCCTTGCGCCTTGTGCTGGCTGGGATTGGCTCCAGCAGACCCCCGTGACCCTGTGTTAGGGTATAGCGGGTTGGGAAGTGACTGACTGACTGACATTTCGCTGTGCGTTTTCTTGCATCATATTAAATTTTTGTCAGTTCAGTATTTTTTTCGTATGCTCTTCAAAAATCTTTTTGAATGGCTTAGTCTAATATCTACCCACCTGTCTTTAGAAGACTTTTTGATTTTTTTGGTATTTTTGCAGTGACTTATCTTTTCACAGATATGACATAAATACATTTGGCCAAGATACTTTTTAGGGGAAGTATTATTTAGAAGTTTTAAAAAGTGCAGCTTACAATAGTGGTCTGTGGAGAAGCATAGCAATCATAAAATAAAAGTCTTAAAACTTATCAAGTATATTCATCAGCCCTATTAGTGTAGAGACAAGATTAGATGAAAACATCTTAATTGAGGCCTTCACAAAGGTGATATGTGAGTTTGTGGCAACCTGTTTTCCAAGAATGACTATTTATAGCCTGAGACAAAAAGAAAGAAATGAAAGAATGTTCCTAATCACTATTTTCTAAAACCGAAATTGAATTAATAAACAATTCAGCTACACAGCAGACTGTTTCAGAATATGTCTTGTGTCTGTCTGCTTCTTCTGGCTTCCTTTACTTATTCTAATGTAACTTTGGAACATTTGCAAGATCTCCACAATCAATGAATTCCAAGAATATCATCTCAATCAGTAACACCCATGATGACTTATTGGAACAAATTGGACTCCTCCCCAGATTCTTTTGTTTTCTAGAGGCAGTAACAGTAATTCTGTCTTCAGTAAAGGCTTTGATTCTTGGTAGGCAGAACTTGACATTTCCCTTGTGCCCGGCAAATTGTCAGTTATCTTAAGCCTTGCTTTAGATTCAAACTAGGGATGCACCGAAATGAAATTCTTGGCCGAAGCCGAATAATAATGAAATGCTTGGCCGAAGGCCGAATACCAAACGCGGTGTTTCGCATTTTTTTCCATTTATTTTGCCAATTTTTTCACCATTACAATAATTAAATAGTAAAAATTTGCTTTTTACTATTTTGTGTTGCTTTTCAGAGAAATAAATCAAATAACAAAAATACAATTTCAAAATATTTATTTAACACTGAACATTTTTTTTAACATTCCAGCAGATATTATACAAACAAAGCACAATATAACTTAAATAAATTAGTAAAATAAAAAAATATTTTTATTTGGCCATCTTTGAAGCCCCCCTTCTTGAATAGCCTATGTTAGGCCTATAACTGACTGCTGAAAGAATGTAACTCTGTATGTCTACAACAACAAAAGTGCATTGAATAGTGCAAAAAATGTGGATGAACCCACAACAAATGAATAACTGTCCTAGACATAAGCCTACTTAGCCTACTTCTTCAGGAAAAGTGGCAGGTTCTTCTTTATGAAAAGTAGCTTCTCTGCTTTCTCACATGAAAGTCGGTTCCTCTTCTCATCGATGACATGAGATGCAGCACTAAACAGTCTCTCGCTGTCGGTGCTTGTGCATGGAGCAGACAAGTACCTGCAGAATAGTTGAAATTTTTATTACAGTTTTCTGACAGTTGCTCATTTCAAAACGAACAATGTCTTCAAGATAATGAAATGGTTGAAACCCAGTGTAGGCCTACTATTTTACTACACTGAAAATAGTTAAATTTTCACAAAATACATAATATAAAATATAGGTAGTAACACTTTACAATGTTTCCTTTTGTTAACATTATTGCATTAACTAACAATGAGCAATACATTTGTTATGGTATTTATTAATCTTCGTTAATGTAAGATAATAAAAAATATTTAGTTCATGTTAGTATAAGTGCATTAACAATTTTAACAAATAGGCCTACCACTTTTGATACTTTTTAATTCAAAAATTAAAAATACTTAGTTATACTTAGTGATACTTAGTTTTAATACTGTATTAGTAAATGTTAACATTAAGATTAATAAATGCTTTTAATAAGGGTTTTTCATTGTTAGTTAATGTTAAAAATAAATTAAATTAATTTCCCATAGAAGTAGCCTACCTGCGTGCCATCTGTGCCAGATCGGGAAAGCGGCCTTGATTGGTCCTCCAAAATTCGAGAGGGTTATTGCTCCTGGGGATGGGGACTTCTGAGAGATAACCATCTAACTGTTGAGTGGTTGAGCTTGTCCTCTGTCTTGCAAATGGGTTATTCTCTTGGAGGATCTCATCGAACATGTCAGACAGCGAGACTGTGCACGGCTCATCTGTAGTACGAGCCCGTTTACTCTCTGCGCTGTTTTCATCTCCTGCGCTGTGCATCACCTGACCGTCTCCATCACCTAGTGGCTTTCCCAAATCCAACTCGGCCTGGATCATTTCTCGTGTGCGCAGCTTTTTCACCACATCCAAGTAATGATCTTTATATCGTGGATCAAGCACAGTCGCGATGCAGTACAGGGGTTCTGAGTCTGACTAAATCGTGTGCTGATAGCTTCCAAGAGCGCACTTTTAGTTGTTTTAACTCCGTGGTCTGTTTCAGCCTCTTTGTTTAAAAGACGCTTTAGTGCTGCAAGTAAAGGTATGACGTCTGCCACAGATGCATCAGATGAGCTTATCTCTTTTGTTATCTGCTCAAAGGGGGCGAGAAGAGAGAGAACGTTCTCGATTAACACCCACTGGTATGCAGTGAATGTCGCGGGCAGGTCATGATCTGCTATGTATGTAGCCAAGACTCGCTTTTGCGCAAAAAGGCTTTCCAGCATATAATATGTACTGTTCCACCTTGTGCTCACATCTTGTTGGAAACGTTTTTGTGGCGTTCCGAACTGTTCTTGGATAGATTGTAGGCGTGCATAGGCAAGCGGTGAATGTTTAAAATGGCCAACAATTTTCCTGCCTATCGCTATCACATCTGCTATACTGCGCTGACTCAACAATCCCTCGTTGACCGCCAGTTGAATTGTGTGTGCCATACACCGTATGCCTTTCAGATCACTATCTTCCATGGCTTTAGCCATATTTCTTGCGTTGTCACTGACTACTGCATGCACTTTAGATCGGTCGATACGCCAAGTGTCAAACATGTTGGCAAACGCCTCGGATATGGCTACAGCTGTATGGGACCCTCTAAACTCTTGTGAGTGAAGCACAATCTTTTGTAGCTTGAAATCTGTGTCGATCCACTGCGCAGTTAAACTCAGCATACTGGTGGGGCTCACATCCGTGCTTCAAATATCAGTCGTGAAGCTGAGGGCTGCAATATCTGTAGCCAAGAGCTCATGGACGTGAGTTGAAACGACGTTATACATCTCAGGTAAGCACACGTCTGAGAAATGCCGTCTACTAGACATGGTGTAATGGGGATCAATATGGTCTGCGAAATCCAACATCCTCTACAACAGAGAATGGTTGATCATCCAATGCGATGAATTCCATTATCCTTTTAGTAATACCTTTAGCTTTGGCACTGTCATTGGCAAACTTTTTTGCCTTTTCTAAGAAGTCAGCCACAGATGGAGTGGGTGTCCTAGGACTGGGAGGAGCTACTTTCCTTTTCGCTGCTGCTGTTGCCGTAGCCGCCGCCGTGTCTTTCTCATACTCTGCATGATGTTCGGGGTGTCTTGATTTTAAGTGATAAATTAAACTTGAAGTGCTGTACGTTTTTGCAGATGCACCCCCTCTGGACAATTCAGCAGAACAGTGTCTGCAAACGGCCGTTTTTGCCTCTTTCTCTTTAAAGTGCTTCCACACTGCTGACATTTTTGCTGCATAAAGCGCGCGCCTCTCACTCTACGCGGGTTACTATTTGATCGCGTCATTAAAAACGTCATTGTTCGGCAAAATTTATTCGGCCTTTTCACTTATTCGGCCGAACTCCGAAAGTGCTTTTTTTGGCTATTTTCGGCCGAATAATTTCGGTTGCCGAACATTCGGTGCATCCCTAATTCAAACTGTAAAATTTTCTGCCTCTGTTTCTCAAGTTTTATCTTTGTCCTTTTTCCCTTGTGTTTAGTATGCTGCACCTCCTCACTGGTATATTCTGGCCTATATAGCATAGTATAGTATTTGGAAAGTTTTATGGCTTTTTTTTTTCCACATTTGTTGTGGTGCCTCGTAGACTATGATTGCTTGTTGCTTGGGTAAATGGTTTTTAATTTATGTACAGTTACCTCATTTAACAACATAGGTTTTCAATGCAAAATAATATTTGCTCCAATTGAAAAAAATACTAAATACTACTAATAGTATTTTTTAGATTCAGTAGTCTCTAAGATCTTAAGTAGAATTGTCATGGAAATTTTAAAAACATTGTATCACAAAATTAACTATTTTGGTGTGTTTTTTTTTTTTTTTTTAAATTTCTGTTTTGCAATGGAATACTGCTCTATCACATAAATAGCTTTAAAATAGCAGATACAACTATTTACTTCAAAATCAATACAGAGAAAACAGGGATTTTCTCCCAATAGGGCAATACACCAATTTATCACAGAGCCCACTCACTTATACACACAAACCCACATCCTCACTGAAACTATTGCATAGCCAGTTAAGAGTGGGAAGAAATTTCACAAAGACACAGGGAGGATCTACAGATGTCACACAGGCAATTACTGGGCACAGCCTTCAATGCTGATACTGTGAGGCAGCAGCATTAAATAGTGCAACACCACACTGGCCCAGTTTTTTATTTTTTGGAAATGAATATTTATTGGTTATATGTGTATGTTGCTTCAGACTTTACAGAATGCAGGTTAGACAAAACAACACATTGACAACTTCATCATTGTATATGTTGTTTGTTGTTTATTCTTTTTTATTATAACTTTGTAAACCTTCAAGTCAGGTGATATTTTGTGAAAACTGTTGTATTAAAGAAAGGCTTCTAAGAGATTTTAATTTAAGTTTAATGACATTTATAATTGCTATTTTTCATTTACAAGTTAACATGATGCTTTTAAGTTGTGTTTTTCAGTAGTAATATATTACTGATAGTGCACATTAGGTTTAATAGTAGAATTTTTTCACTTTTTAAGTGGTCTCTCATTTCCCTTTTTTTATGGTGAGGGTTGCAGTGGCTGTTGTTTCTAAACATAATGCTAAGAGCTGCTTTACCTGCCATAGTTAAATGGCATTTTTTATTAAAGAAATCGCAAATTAGTGAAGTGCAGTGTAAAATCCATTATTGCTTAATACTTTGTAATCTTTTAGTTTGCCACTCAGCCACAAGGCCTTTAATTGCTTCATTTTTCAAGCTGATAGATTCATTAGTTAGACATGGTGCTTAAATATAGGCATTCATTTGTGACACAAA
This sequence comes from Polypterus bichir lapradei, assembly GCA_026402145.1. NCBI lineage: Eukaryota > Metazoa > Chordata > Cladistia > Polypteriformes > Polypteridae > Polypterus > Polypterus bichir. The sequence goes on from JANRMT010062841.1 coordinate 36,129,533, forward strand.
AGCCCATCATACAAAACTAGAAAACTAAAATTCTAGCAGCTTATTTATCATTGTTTGTACATTCATCCACCCTTATATTTAACTTCTGCTGCACCAAGCATGCTGGTTAAGTTCATCTTCTAAATATTTTGCTTGCATTTCTTGAGAAATGAATTAGCTCTCTTTCCCATTTTTCCCTTTTCTTTACAACTACATATGCAAAATGTTCTTTTCCTCAAAATCATTTCCTGCTCATTTAGGTGAGCAGAGGCGGACAGCATCATGGTGAGTGCATGTAATTTACAGGATTTGTAGTGTAAGTGGATGACACAGTGATAATGCTGCTGCCACACAATAAAGACCAAATACATGTAGGTTGAATGAATTTGCATTGTTCATCTGGCCTGTTTGTGTTCACGGTGTGATGGGTTGGCACCTTGTCCAGGGATTATTCCTTACTTGCACCTGACGATTGTTGGTCCTGCTTCCTCGCGACCCCACTCTGAATAAGCAGTGTAAGAAAATGGATGGATGGATGTTTTGTAACTCCAGCAGGTCACTTTCCAGTTATTAGACAGGATGGGTGGAAATTGGTGGATACCATATGAACCCACTGTAAAGTCATCTGTAGCCCTTAAAATGTATGTTTCATGGCTCATATTTTATGTAGATATGGTATTCTGTGTACTGCATGGTACCAATGAACTAGTTTGGTTTTTTTTTGTGCATGTTTATTTACATCCTTTTCTTATGTTATTGAAGGCATCTACAATACACAATCCATGTGAAGTCTTAAATTGAGTTTTTTCTTTCCCTCGATAACGCATTTATGTACATATTTATTGTATTTTTTTTTTACATTACATAATCTGCTCCAGAAAGATCAATCTGTTCCTATTTTGAAGATATTGTTCTGGGTTAGTTCTAAAAAGCAGAAATTAGAAATTAATAATAATACTGCTCAGAATTATATCCCAGCATACACTTTTAACTCCCAAAACGCTACCGATTTGCTCTGCATTGGGAAATATATATATATATGCAGTATTTTCTGAGAATTGACTGATGTGAATTAATTTATTCAATTTGGCAGTTTCATACAAATGTATTAATTTAAGTTCTCATCCTTTACAAAAGATTATTCCCATATTATACAGTGTTCATCTATATTCGTCTGATTTCATTTTCTTTTTATCCTGTTAGAAGATGGGTAATGTTTTTCATTCAAGCTGTACCCTGTTATGCCTCTCTCTTGGAAGAAAAGCTGTAAATGAAAAACAATGTGCATGGTAAATGCATGCTGCTGAGGATTGATATAAATTATAGTATATTACAATGTAAACACACATTTAGTGATTAAATACCCTTTACTTTGCATCCAGCAATATGTAGGCATGCCTAGTTCTATTAAACCAAAATAAAAGTATAGCTGCTTTACGCTTGGTGCAGCTGCATTGTTCTTATGTGTGAGTGGTCGTTTCTTGTGGGGAGGGCTTCTGTTCTCTTTCTCCAATGTAGAACCCTCATCCTCATCTGAGTTCACCTCTGTTATAGCATGTCTTTATTTGAAAAAAGCAGTGTCAGATCGGGCGGAGCGTGACTGAGAGAATAAAACTGAATAAAAAAAAAGAAACTGAATAAAAAAAAAAAGAGCTAACCTTTACAAGTACCATAAATTTTCACTGGCTGTTACAGACTCAAATTAAATGTATAATTTTAATCTATAATAGTAACAATAAGAGCAGCTCACTACTGAAAAAGGCAATTCTAGAGAGCTCCTGGAATCAAACCTGTAACCTCTTGATTATGATTTAACAGTTCTTGCCGCTGCACCACCCGAACGGTCGTGTCAGCATCATACCCTAACCCGATTTCTTTTTCTTTGATTACTGTATATTCTTGAATAAAAGCATACTTGTTTTGTTATACGTGTACCTTTTGTGAAAGTGTTTGATATTTGGACTTTAGTCTTCACACATTATACACTTCATGTCAAAATATTGTCGTTAGTACTATAACATGAAAAAAGTTTCTGTTTTAGGTATGTGTTCAACATTTCTTGCTTCACATTTCCTCTCATCCTACATTTACATAGATTGTTGTAGACACGGAACATACATGAAATGTATGTGTTCCAAATAACGATATATTATTTACCCTATACAACTCCAGGAACCTCACTCCCAGATAAACAGACTTGAGCTGGGAGAACTTTTTGTCCGAGTTGAGCTGCTGTGGTGTGGGGATGGGATAGCAGGCTGCTTGCTGCTTGTGCTGATCAACACATTTGCAAAACGGAAGACGCTAATAGAGAGGTGCGAAGAAATTTAAGGTGGCCCGGGATTATGAGTTTTTTCATAGGCTTCAGGGATTCTAGTGTTAAATAGCTTGCAAACATTTCTGTTTGCAATCACATAGTTAATTGCTGACTCAGAGGTTTGTTTTAATGATTTTTTTATAGTTGTCATTGCAAGACAATGACCCAAAGATGGTTTATTTCTTTAAGCTCTATCATTGTTTACTAGGTAAATGTATGTATGAATTTATATTTTCTTGTTTATTTTTGTGGTGCATTTGTGTATTTTATAGAGCCACCAACAGAGGACCACCTTTTACAGAACACCCTGTGGCCTGAGGTTCAAAAGCTGTAAGTCAAATTAAGCAATTTGTCTTTGTATGTTTTTACAACAAATACTCTATTCTTTTTGTTGCTTGTTTGTTTGTTAAAGATAACATTATTTGACTTTTAAATCATCATGTTCATTAAAGATAACATTAACTGCCTTTTAAGCTATCTTTGCCACCACTGCGCTTCCTCATATACACTGTCTACACATAACTACAATATTAACTCAGTTGCTCATACTATTATAATACCAAGTAGATCTACACCAAGGTGACTTCAGCATTGGATCAAAATGTGAAAACTGCATGAAATTTAAGCTTTCACAGAGACACTTTATGTGTAAGTTGGATTGTGTGTATTGACTTTGGACTGTGGCAGTTTTAAATTATAAACAACACCACACCTGCTCTTCATTTTTGCCAAAAAAAGCATACATGCTCTGTTCACTTCAATTTAGTGTGTTCTTGGTAAATGTAAAAACAACATTAAGGCAACGTGTGGACCAATAACAGACCATGATTAATCAACAAAAACAATAAAGATATACTATAGTTACTTAGATCCATCCAACCATTATCCAACCCGCTATATCCTAACTACAGGGTCACGGGGGTGCCGGCCCACCGCAGAGTTACTTAGATATTATCATTAATTAATGTTAGTGATAATTTCTAAAAAATATAAGTAAACGAAGTTTAAACACTGAAGTGCAAAACAAACCTTCACTGTTATCAGAAACGGGTTCATATTTTTTTTCTAAATAGAATCCTTATACATAAAGATGGCAAGAGAACAACCAGGTCTAATTTACATTTATATAAAATATGTATACAGTAATCCCTCGCTATATCGCGCTTCGACTTTCGCGGCTTCACTCTATCGCGGATTTTATATGAAAGCATAACTAAATATATAACGCGGATTTTTCGCTGCTTCGCGGGTTCTGCGGACAATGTGTCTTTTTACTTCCTGTATATGCTTCCTCAGTTGGTTTGCCCAGTTGATTTCATACAAGGGACGCTATTGGCGGATGGCTGAGAAGCTAACCAATCAGAGCACGCAGTTAAGTTCTCCTGACTGAGAAGCTAACCAATCAGAGCATGCAGTTGAGCTCCTGCGTGCTGAATGCAGTGTTAACCAGGAAGTCTCATCTCGCTCATTCAGCATCAACGTGTTTCGCTATGTAAAGAGTTGTGCTCTTTAGTGTTTATCTTTGTGCATAGTCAAGCCCTTCATTATGGCTCCAAAACAATCTGCTACTGCTTCAGGGGCCGTGCCCAAGCGCAAGAAGAAGATGTTAACGATTGCCGAAAAGGTAAACGATTTGGATTTGTTGAAGGCTACGATTCTTTTTATTTAAAAAATAGGAAAGGAATATAAGATCTACGGCTGCAGTGTCCTTTTAACCAGGGTGCAAAACGAGTTGTAAGTGGATGTAATAAGGCAGTAGTCTGGATGGAATCTGCTTTAGGGATTTGGATTGAAGACTGCCAGAAGAAGAACAACGGCAGTGCTACACAATCGCCTGAAGTGGCTCCTTTACAAAGGCTGTAACGTTCTCCTTTGTTGTGCAGTAAAATTAAACTCATTGTTATCAGACAAGTCATCGTGTCATTGTTGGTGAGTAACCATAATTAATTTTCTTCTTACAGTGCTTAGTACATGTACGTACGTTTAGTGTCACTGTACACACATTTACTGTATACTATTTTCTTGCATTGTACGTATTTATTGCTGGTGGCCTGTCTATCGTAATGGCTGTAACATATGTGATATCGGAGACACTCAATATCTTTAAAATAATATTTAGGTTTTACTGTATATAAACAGTGTGTTTATATACATAATTTCAATGAATCTTACCTAATATCTAAGAGAATACAAAGAGATTATGCTGTATAACTCTGCGGGGAATATTTATAAACAGTGCGGGAGAGTTTATAAGGGCTTAAAATATATAAAAATAACCATACAAACATATGGTTTCTACTTCGCGGATTTTCACCTATCGCGGGGGGGTCTGGAACGCAACCCCCGCGATCGAGGAGGGATTATTGTAATCTCCAAATTTCCACTTTAATGACGTAGTTTATTTTGTCATTAAAGTACAACATCATAAACTTCATCTTAAAATTGTTTAATTAACTAGTTTCTCAAATACCATTGTAACTAAAGTAGCACGTTAAATGCTTTATATTGTATGTGTTCTTCTATGTGCTCTATGTGTGTGAATCGCTGCGTGTTTCTTAAACGGGCTTTCTCTTCCTCCGACAGAACACAGAATCCATTACATTCGTAATATTACAGCTGTCTGAATAATTTAAATACTGAGATGTATACTTGATATCATTTTCATGATTAAAGCATGTTATTAAACATGGGAACACAGTGGCACAGTGATGGTGACGAACTGGCGCCCCGTCCAGAGATTGTTCCTGCATCACGCAAGATGCTTGCTGCGCCGTGCACGACGTTTGATAAAATAATTTACTGCAGCAGTACTGTCTCTTTCAAAAGTACTAACTCCCAATTCCTGTTCTTCCTTTTCTTTCTACAAGTATCCAATCTCCACATAATCAGCTCTGTAATAGATGTGAAGCCTTCTGTAAGCTTAGAACGCTGATTCTTCAAAACCTTTAAGGAACATTGAAATATCTTTGTAGTACATGTTTAATTATTCTGTCCATCTATCCTTCCAGTGTCGCGCCAGTCCCAGCAAGAATACAGCAGGAACAATCCGTGAATGGGGCGCCAGCTCATTGCTACTGCTGTCCACCGTGTCCTCACATATTAAGTTATTAACAATATAGATTATTTAAATGATGTTAACATTTTATCTGTATAATATAATAAACATATTTTGCTGCATTTCATCTTAAAAATTATATTGTCATCATACAGTATGTAAATACGCGCTTTATGAAGTGGCTCAGGTTGCGCAATAATATAACTGTATCTCAAGTTTACAGTGAGGTAATTGTACTTATAAGTACAAACAGTGGGAGCACTTGATGGACTGATTGAGTGCATTTATAGCTCTTGGGATAAAACTGTTTCTGAACCGCGAGGTCCGTACAGGAAAGGCTTTGAAGCATTTGTCGTATGAGAGCAGTTCAAATAGACAGCATGGCTGAGGCAGCGTGTGCTTGATGCTGTATACCAATAATTCTCTTTCTGATCAGCTGCTGCAGAGCTGTGATTCCACACTCGGATACAGTGATTTAAATACTTTGAATGGTGCAGTGAGAGTAACAACGCTAAAGCAGCTGTGGTATTTGGAATAATTTGGCTAGTCTGTTGACCATTATATTGTTACAGGTTAATTACAATCAGATGCCTTAAACTAATAAACAATATGCAGTTAATTTCAGTGTATTTGATAAAGCCGCGTAAGGGATGTGGATCTAAAAAAGAAAGGGAAACCACACTGGATGAAAAGCACTACTTTGATGCTGGGTGCCGCCAGTTTGCAAAACTGAGTGGAGAACTTGCGTACGTCAGGGATTGAGCTGGCGTGAAAATGTGCATAGCTTTACGAAAAGTTTATTTTTTATACATCGCGTTGTGAGCGTGCAAACGGGCGTACGTTACATTTTTGTGCATATGCACCATTTATACATGAGGCCCCTGGTGCTTCCTGTCTTGCTATATGGTTGTGAACGCAATCCAGTGACTGGAAACTAAGAATGGACTCCTTCGGTACTGTGTCTCTTTGGAGAATCCTTGGTACCGCTGGTTTGACTTTGTGTTTAATGAGCTGTTGCTCACAGTGTCTCGCATTTTGAAGCAAGTGTCAGTTACGGTACTACGGCCATGTGGGGTGATTCCCCTGATGGTGGTCCTGCTTGCAGGATCCTCTTTGTTGAGGACCTGATTGGCTGGACCAGGCCAAGGGGATGCCCACATAACACCTGGCTGCAGCAGATCAAGGGTCATTTCCGGAGGGTGGGAGTGGACCGCATGTTTGCCTGGGAGGATGCCAACCAGGATCCCAAGCTGTTTCGTCATGTGGTGGGTGTGGCAACGTGCTGTACCAGTGCATGCTTCCCGAACCTGACTTGACCTAATATCCTCCAAGCACACCAGGTGATTGTACAATAGAGCACTTTGTGCTAGTGTGGGTGGCGCATAGAGCCACCACACAGGATGGGAGATAAAAAAGCAAAGAAAGCATTGGATTAATGCTGGGTACATATTTATACATCAAAGAACTATTATTTTTTGGAAGGTTTTTGAAATGTCCCATAAATTATGCAGTCAAGTTTCCCGCATTTGGGGGAATCGCAGGCTCAGCACACACAGAGTGCGATGGATGAGCCTCGCCCTGGGAGAACCTCCTTAGTGATCATGGTATCTCCCCTGCCAGGTTAGTGCTGTTTCTTGCAGACATTTTGTTTTTGTGTCTCTTTTTTTTTTTTTTGTTTTTTTGTTGTTATTGTCACTGTTTGTACTGCCTGTTCGCTGTTTTATTAAGTACGACCATACAACACAGGTAAACATCGGAGCAACAAAGGCACAAGTCTCTACTTTTGAAGTTATCGACCAGGCGCTGCTCGCCACAATAATTTGAGACCAAGGTGGCGAACGCGACCCACCCGACCATGCCCGGAGGACGCGGAGCAGAAAACGTGGCCGGCATGCTGGGATCCAAGCGAGGACGAAACGCCGAGGACTGCAACTTCCACTGCCTAGCATTTTCCTGGCCAGTGCCTAATCTCTGGACAACAAACTAGACGATGTCCGTGGTAGACTTCTTTTTCAGTGAGGTCTGCGTGACTGTTGTGTTTTCTTCCTCACAGAAACATGGCTCACTGCCTGCACACCGGATTCGGCTGTCCAGCCAGACAGCTTCTCTATCCACTGTGCTGATTGGTCGGTCTCCTCTGGGGAAAAAGAGAGGTGGCGGGGTATGCTTCCTCATCAGCAACGCATGGTGTACGGATGTGGAAGTCATTTCACAAAGCTGTTCACCAGACCTGGAGTGTCTGATCATCAAGTGCCGGCCGCTTTACCTGCCTAGGGAGTTTACAGCTTTTCACATGGTGGCTGTTTACATCTCCCCACAAGCAAACACCAGCACCGCACTTAAGGAACTATACGGCCTCATTACTGACTGTGAAAACGCACACCCCGAAGGTCTGGTTATCATCACCGGGGACTTCAACAAAGCAAGCTTCAGGTCTGTTTACCCCAAATACTACCAACACGTCTCCTGTCCCACCAGGGGTGCTAATGCATTGGACCACTGCTACACCGCACACAAAAACGCGCATCGCTTGCTCCCGCGTCCGAACCTTGGGCAGTCAGACCACCGCTCTGTGCTGCTCCTCCCTGTTTACAAGCAGCAGTTGAAGCGCGCAGTGTCTTCTTTACAAATATTTTTTACACATCTCTGAGAGTTTCATCTGTGCCCACCTGCTTCAAGCACACAGCCACCATCTCTGTCCCAAAGAAAAATAAAGTCGACTGCCCTAATGATTACCGCCCAGTGGCACTTACTCCCATAGCCATGAAGTGCTTTGAGAGGCTGGTGCGAGAACACATCAAGGACATCATCCCTGACAGTCTGGACCCCCTCCAGCTTGCCTACCATTGCAATAGGTCCACAGAGGATGCCATCTCCATAACACTTCACACCACCCTGTCTCATCTGGAGAACAAGAACTGTTATGCCAGGTTACTGTTTGTGGACTACAGCTCTGCATTTAACACCGTCATTCCATCCCAGCTCATCTGGGGCTTAGCTGTTCACTGTTCAACTGGGTACTGGACTTCCTCACCAGCAGACCTCAGCAAGTGCATATTGGTAGAAAAATCTCCTCCATCATCACCATCAACACTGGCACCCTGCAGGGCAGTGTGCTGAGCCCCCTGCTTTACTCTCTCTGCACCCATGACTGCGTAGCTAAGTACAGCTCTAACACCATCCTCAAGTTTGCCGACGATACCACTGTAATAAGTCTGATCAGCGAGGACGATGAGACAGCCTACAGGGAGGAGGTCAGACTCCTGTCAGAATGGTGTCAGTACAACAACCTCACCCTCAACGTTATGATACAATGATTGTGGATTTCCGCAAACAGACAACAGAGCACAGCCCCATCTACCATGGAGTTGAGGCTGTGGAGCAGGTCAGCAGCTTTAGGTTCTTCGGAGTCACCCTCACTGATGACCTTAAATGGTCAAGTCACACTGCAGCAGTAGTCAAGAAAGCTCAACAATGCCTCTACTTCCTCAGGAGACTGAGTAAAGCCCGGATGTCCCCCACAACCCTGTGCAGATTCTACAGGTGTACTGTGGAATCCATCCTGACAGGATGCATCACATCCTGGTACAGCAACTGCTCAGTTCAGGACTGCAGAGCTTTGCAGCTTGTGGTGAACACAGCACAGCAGATCACAGGCACACAGCTCCCTGCGATCCATGACATTCACACTACACACTGTCTCAGGAAAGTGAACCGTATCAGGCGAGACCCCAGCCACATTGCACTGTCACTTTTTACCCTCCTCCCATCGGGGAAGCAACTAAAGTCCATTTGGAAATGCACCTCCAGGTTCAGGAACAGTTTTTACCCAACTGCAATCAGACTCATGAACAATCAGTAACCTTGTGTCACCTCCACTTCTACCTGCACATGTACTTCTGCCACTGTCTCTATTTATTCCTAGGATTCTGGTTTTATTTATTTACTTATTATATTCATTTATTTCTTGTGTGTGGGTTTTTTTTTTGGTCTGTGTTCACTGTCTGCAGGGGTACATGCAAGCAAGCATTTCATTGTACATAGTACTTGTACTTGTACACATGACAATAAAGAATTGAAATTGAGTTAGTCTGGCATATTTCTATTGGTAAATTATTCCAATTTTTAGGTGTATAAGAACACAAAGCTGCCTAACCAGTTCTTTTTTGCTTAGATCTTCGAATAATGAGCAAACCAGTATTTGCTGATCTATGATTGCAATTCAGTACATAAGGAAACAGACATTCTGAAATGTAGAGAGAGGCAGGATTGTACAAGTATTTTAAATTTGATTCTAAAAGACACTGACAGCCAATGTAAAGATATTAATATTGGGGATGCATGCTCATATTTTTGCTTTTTGGTTAAAGTTCTTGCTGCTGCATTCTGAAAAAGCTGTAGCTGATTTACATCCTTCTTGACTAGTCCTGATAGAATAGCATTGCAGTAATTTAGTCGGCTAAATACATACGCGTTTATTAATTTTTCAGCCCCTTTAAATTTTATAAGAGATCACACCCTTGCAATGTTCCATAGATGAAAGAATGCAGTCTTGGTAATATTATTAATAAGCGATCCAATATGAAGGTTAGAGTCAATGATTAAACCTAAATTCTTGACCTCTGGTTTGATTTACAGGGTCAGGTGATTAATTTTGTTTTTAACAATCTCACTTTGTCTTTTGCTGCCAGTAACTAACAATTCTATTTTTTTCCTTGTTTAGTTTAAGGAAATTCATACTCATCCATTCTGTTATACTAGTTAGGTACTGGATCAGAGTGTTTAGAACCTCTGGGTCATCCCTAAATAGAGATGTGTGCATCTACTAATTTCACTAGAACTGTTTCAGAACTATGATTTGATCTAAAACCTAACATACATATCAAGAATAAAATTTCTATTATAATCACTGGCCGAAAAACTACTTTTTCTAGAATTTTACTGAGAAAAGGCAAATTGGAGATTGGCCTATAATTGTCTAAGGTAGAACAATGAAGGTTATTTTTTTTTCGAGCATAGGCTTAATTACAGCAGTTTTGAAAGAATCTGGGTAAGTGCCCGAATCTAATGAACAATGTACAATGTTAAGAATGTTGTTGATAAGTAGATTAGAAACTTCTTAAACTTTTTGGAATGGTGTCTTTCTCCATTCTTTCTCCAAACTGGACAAACTCTCCACCAGTTTTTTTTTTTTTTTTTTTTTGTTGTTTTACTGTGGAGATGATCCACTTAAAGGTTTTCTAATGCTGTCTCTGTCCTAGTGTCTATATAAACACATGGAATTCCAGTTTCTGTATTACACCTTGCCTGAAGAATGGGCCTTAGGTACCTTGAAAGCTTGCATATTGTAATCTGTTCAGGTAAATATAAATAATAGGTGTTGTTTTGCTTGCCTTCTCATTGCGTCCATTTGAGGTTTGTGATAAGAGATTGCATACTCTCATACTTTACAAAATATGAGAATGCACTTCAAGACTATTTATTGTTTATATATAGTAATCAGAAGTGCCAAACATCAAACAAATATCAAAAGTCAAGCTAACATTACTTGTTAAAGTAAGAGCCCTTTAACTAAATTAATCATATTATTTATACACTTCATTGTCTGTGTGGTTGTATTTATAACCACTTATTGGACAAATCACTAATCATATATGGAACAAAATCTAACATTTCCTTTTGATTATAGGTACAGTAGTAAGAAAGGTTACATGTTATTTTTATTTTTTTTTTCCTATTTGTGCATGACATGTTTCATTGTTGTTCTGAAACTATCAATGCTTGTTATGCCTTTATGTTCACTTTGCCTGAATTGTATGCCTGATTTTATGACCAGTGTAGTGTATAACTCTTGTCTTTATTATTAAGTAATGTACAAAATTAAGGTCAGAGTCACAGATTGTATAGTTGAGAATATTCTCATTGCAGTTTTCTATAGAAACACGATTGATATTCATCTCTAATGTCTACTATTGTTTAAAATCTTTGTAATTACCCATCAGTTAAATGAACATTAAAATACTGTACATTTTAATTCCTTACTTTGTGAATTTTTTCATATTTTTTCAATCTTTTCCCTGTGGCAAAAGTTATTTTTATTAATGCTTTGATTTTTTTTTTAAACACAAACTAAATGTTTCTTCTGCTGTAGCTTTATGTAAGCAACCTGAACGAGCTGACCAATTAATTAATCACTTAAAACTCCTGTTTAGCATAATTTCTTTATACGTGCTTAGGTCGCAGCTTCTGTTTTGGTATTTGGGGAGTCTGTTAAGTTAACATTGTAAAAGATTACACTTTTGCAGATTTTGGACTCTGGTTTAGAATCAGTATGTTTATTTCACATAAACTGCTGAGTTGAGTTATCATTGCACCTGATAGCATTAAAGGTTTCAAATTCCCCCTGTTGTTGAAATGCAAAATGCGTTCAAATTTAACATTACATATGTATAGCGTGGTCCAGATCTAATTATGCAATTTTCATTACGCTATAACTTAAATTTATCACATAGAAAATCACCCGAAAAATCCCGGACCACAGTGTGCAAACTGACGAAATGAAGAATCGTCTTCATGCCAAACTGGAATCGTCCCCGCATAAATCAAAGTCATCCAGATGATCTGGATCTGCATAATTAGATCTGGACCACCCTGTATGTGTAATCTATTTTAATTCAGTTTATATGCTTAAATGACAAAAAAATGAATTTGTCAAAACAGTACTAGTTTTTTTTTATTAATGTTTCTATGGATATTAAAGGGTACTCTGGCATTTTCACATCGTTTTATACTTATTATTTATTTAATAAAGTCTTTTATTTATTCTTTTAAAGTTATTCAGACTCTAAAGAAAGGAAACCAATAATGTAGTCATTGTTTTTGTATTTGTTAAATTAATTTGACCATACTTTAATTTTGAGGCATAAGCATTTATAATGAGATATGATTGCTAATGTAGCTTAAAATTGAAAGGACTTAATAATAGTAATAATAATATGTTACATCATTTGTTTGTTGCAGGTATGGTCATGGATACGAGATATTTTGTGTAGCCTCCAACAGTGCAAAAACATTAATGGCTTCAGCATGCAAGGTATTGCTCTACACATTTGTAGTTCTTCTTAGTGAAAAAATGTTACAGTTTCAATCTGCATTCCAAGTTTATGTGTTAATTATTTATAGTGCCTCTATCATAATTGCATTTGATTTATGATAAGTCTAATTTTTCCTTAAGAATAGTTTATGTTATCGAAAGACCTGTGTGTATGTGAAGCAGTCTTCTCTTCTCACACTCAACCATAGCCACTAGATGGTACAGTGGACCCTTGACTTATGAACTCCGTTTGTTCGCGAGGGCTGGTTGTAACTCAAGTTGGTTGCAAGTCAAGACTATTTTTCCCATAAGAATCTCCCACAGCAACACTTGCTTAACCTTTTCATAACAAAAGGGTTGTATAATATGCATAATTTACTAAAAACACCATTTTTCTAATGTACAAACCAAAAAGTTATAAGTGCCTAGCCTACAAGAAACAACAATTTCATACTATACTCATCATTTAAGTTGACATCTTTGGCTTGCAGGAAGGGAGGAGGAGGAGAATGAAATGGAATGTGGTTATTGTTTGGAAGGAGCTTCCTTAAACAAATCTTTTCTTTGTAAAATTGTCGAGATGGTGGATTTCGACATGCTGTACATATTAGTGAGATCGGTCACACGAACGCCACTCTCATATTTCCACACGATTTCCTTCTTCGTTTCGATTGTGATCACTTTCTTTACCTTCGTTACCTTCTCTTCCTTGCTTAGCAATTATCAAAATAAATTATATAAATCACTGCACTGACCGAAATTACGTCCACAAACACATGTATCTGGCCTCCGACTGACACTTACGAACGCTCTTGGCTGTTTGTTTACAGTCGCAGAAGTGGATACACGTGACTGCATTCGGGTCGTAACGCAAGACGTTGGTCGTAATTCAGAATAAAAATTTTGGTCGTAAACCAAGTTGTTTGCATGTCAGGCCGGTCATATATCGAGGGTTGACTGTACAAGCATGCACTTTTAAATCTCTTCAGCACTTGCATGCACTTCATTTCTCACTATTAAAGACCTATGTGCAGTAAATGCTGTTACACAACAATGACGTTGTGCTAATGACACAGATGAAGAGACAACGTTGAAATGAAGCAAACGCTGTAGCTTAGCAACGTGCAAGTGAAACACTTCAGTAACGGAGGGCAAGGCTTAAAGTTTTCACTTAAAACATTGTCTATCTGAAGGTATTTTCTCAAGACAGAGATAATAGGATTTGTATGCCAGCGATATGACTAAGATATGGTATTGCCAGTGTCTTCTTACGAAAGCCAGTTGTGCAGCAAGCACAGGTTGGTCCACGTCCTCTTCACTGGGTAATGCCTAAGAGTTAGCTGACACTTCCCCCAGTTTACGAATATAGTAAATTAGTAAACTAAGTAATCTGTAGTGTTTTTTTGTCCCGAAGTGTTGAGAATTTAAATTAGGGATCAATGTGCCTTATTATTAGTTTTAGAACTATTGACTATTAAAAGCAGATGCTTGACATGTTTTTTAAGTGGCTTGGACAGGGACTATTATTTTACAGGCTGCTGCTTTTGTTTTTAATGTCACCTCCGTGTTTTTCACTTGCTTTGTTTTCCATGAATCAAGGACAGTGGGTTTTTTGAGGGAACTGAATAAGCAAGCTTTTTTTTCTGAGACATGGCAGTCTGCTGGCCCTTCTGACTGGTTAAAGACTAAGCAAGTTTCCAAAAGCCTTCAAGGCCCTTAATATTTAAAGAAAACTAAGCAAGCCCAAACAGGAGCACATACACATTTTAAAATTGCATTTAAATTTATATATTAAGGCTTATGAATATCTAAGATGATCAAGTTAAAACCAAGCTACATTGTGTTAGCTAGTTTGAGCTATACAGGAGTTTAAGGGTTGATTATTAAAAAATTTGGATGTCTGTGAGCACATGGCCATTAGCATTCATCTACAGCAGCTCAACCCCTGTGCTTTCAAGTCAGATAGTATGCGGCTGCGTGCCACTGCCTAACGACGCAGTTACCTGTGCTCGCAGGCTGTCACACTGGCATGCATACATATATTTTAGATAGCATTTAAGTCTATATCTCAGTAATTCCTCGCAAATCAATAACACAATTAATCAAGTTAAAGCAAAACGTATTATTTTAGCTGGATTTGAGCAATATATGATTTTAAGGGTTAATTAGTAAAGGCTTGTATTTTTTTTTTCTTTTTAGGAAGCATTGTGCTTGCCTTCTCAAGGCTGTCTACCTGCTTCCAGTTCTAGCAGCTTAGCCCTTATCAGTGAATCTGTGTGCTGTGCTTACCAGCACAGCTACCTATGATTTTTGCCTTATGGTATGCTGATGCAACAACTAATTATTGATCGAGCAGTTCAGTTTCTCGTATGTGGGTCATCCTGGTTCCAACTTAATGATGAGGATTGATAATTAAAAGGCCACCAATTTTTACTAGCTCAAGATTAGAAATGTGAGGAATGTTAAAGGTGATGGTCATCTCCGGGCCAGGTGACAAGTACAAACTTCACATCTAAATGATTGTTAAAAAAAGGATTTATAATTATTGGTCAATTGTTATGGAAAAAGTAAAAAAGTTCATTATTATGAAGATAACATGTAAAGTGGATGACAAGAAAAATAGTTCAATAGTTAAAGTTGAATCTAATAGAAGCCAGATGTTGTAGTTAAATCCTTGAGCACTGATGTTCATTAGGTCTTGACACACAGCCAATCACAGGGCCCACCAATGCACACACCCACAATCATACCCTTACACACGAAGCAACCTAACCTGCACATCTGTGGGATATGGAAGGAACACTGAAATACCTAGAAAGAAAGACCATCTTTTTATGGGTAGGACTTGGAAACTTCACTTAGACAATAGCTGGAATTTAAATCTGGGCAATAGGTCTGTAAGGTAGCAGTCTCAACAATTGCACCATTTGCAGTTCTGCCTTCATTTTAATATGCTGAAAGTATGTGATTCTGATCATATTTTATGGTGATAAAAACAATAAATTCTGAAATGTAATCTTGATTTTGATCCTGTTCACCAAATGTGTTGATTTTTTTTTTGTTTTTAGATGTTTCCATTTTTTCTTTAATGTTCATCTGATAAATTACTTGAAATTGGGCCCACTTCAGCTTCTGTGTTTTTACCTCCATTTTTTTGTAGGCTTCAAAAGTGGATCATGCAGCTATATTGTTATGGAGTACCTCAGACTGGAAACAACTCCTCAGCCTTCCACTGCACAGCCTAACAATCACCCAAATGGCCTTTTCTCCAGATGACAGATTTCTCTTGGCAGTGTCTAGAGACAGGACATGGTCCCTTTGGAAGCATCAGACGCAGTCCCATTCTGAAACTGGTAAAAATAATGAAACAATTTTCTAGATGTTTGATATATATTTGAGTGTAGTTCTTTCAGCTTTATTTCTTCTTAAGGTTAACAATTAAAGCACATACTCAAAAGTTTTGTCCTTAAACCAAATCTGTTTTGTTTGTAATTCCTTCTTGTCTCTGCGAACACTTCTGTGATCAATATGCTGTCCGTACAGATATTCTTAGTTGTGGAATTATCCTAAATCTTTCTTTTGTATGTTTTCAATCTAGGATGTTTTTGACTTAAACAGATTTTGTTTTGTGGATTTTAATCTTCCATAATGTATTTCTACTTTTCTTTCCACGCCAGTAGGCAATTGAGGTTTTTTTTTATTCACAGCAAATTCCCCAAATTGTTTTTGCAGCATGTTCTCCATTCATAAGATGATTGGAGAGCTTTGAGGAAAACACTGTGCATACATAGTTCTGCGTCCTTAATTTGCTTTTCAGGTTTTATACTCCCCTCAGCCTCTTATATTAAATCTTATTTACAACATACTGTGATGAAGAAGAGGTGTGAAATGACCATTCATGATGCACTGCACACTAGTTTCACAACATGGTGATTTTGTAATGGATACTGATGTAGCTGGTGTTTGTTATTCACATCTACTGTAGTAAAACAGATCTCCTCTAAACAATGCTGTAATAAAAAGCAAGAAAGTGTAATGTAATTTTACAATTATAACATTTTCTGTCATGACTTTGCATTTTCATAGCAGCTTCCACAGGCTTGTCACTTGCAAAGCCAAAGCATTGTTTCATCTTTGCAATTTTTGTCTACTGTATATAGAGTGCATGGGCTTTAAAGCAACTATAGAACCCATCACCACACTTGAAATTAATTTAAAGCTTTTTAACTATTGATATTTTCTTATAAGTTGTTCAGAAATAATTAAAAAAAATAAAGTATCAACTGCATTCTCTCTTACATTATGCAGGCTGCCAATTTGAAATACTGCAAAAACAAAATACACAATAAAAATACCCTCAGCTTAATCTTGCACCTCTCAGTTACCTTTATCACAGTCATTTTTCTCATAGAAAATTATTTTCTGGTTTGGAATGTAAACATACACATTTAGAAAAACAATATGAAACACCTAGTTTATTTACAGGTATTGGTACGCAACCCTTTTTCATAACATACCTTGAGCAAACTGGCTTCACAAGCTGCTTCAGTCCTGAAATCAGAATTTAAGCCACTATTAGTTTATATATAATATTTATTAAAATGAATATGCTTCTGTCATTTTATGTATATTTTTTAAAATACTCTTTTTCAAAGGGTAGAATGTATCTTATATGTTACAGTTTTTAAACAGTTTTAAAAGGTACTCCTTTTGACATTCTCAGCTTTAAGCATATCTGCAAATCCAAAATAATGAAAAAGTAGCTTTCTCTTCACTGCAGTGTGGATGACCTACATTAAATTCTTGCTAGGCTTTTATAACCTTTTAAAGAATTTATCCAAGAAAGGCACAAACTACATGATACATTTCTGGTTAAAATTATGTTTTGAAGCATTATCAGTTTACTTTTCATTCAGCCAAATTTGAAATTTGCAGTAACGATGGAAAGATGTCCAATATAAAACCTTAACAGTGTTTAGAAATATCAAACATTCAATAATAATGCAGGTTTTACAAAGGTAAAATTATGTTGGTGTTAGCATTATGGATATCTTTAAATTATGTTTTTATTATCATTTTTAAAAAGAAAGTAATGCAGTGAGTGTTGCATTAGGTTAATTTAGGCATCAAATCTTTTCTTATTCTGTTAAATGTTTTTATTTTATTTTATTTTTTACTTTAAACTATTTATAATAACCATGTGTGATTTTTGTTGTTTCAATAATGACTTTTCTGATTAAGCTGTGTAATGTAATATAGGACTATTCAATTGGGGTATCCTCTAGTAATTGTTGAACTTCCATTTCAGAATGTTCCTTTGCAATCAGATGAAAATGTGAACACTATCACCCATTTCCGGGTTCCACTTAACCATAAGTTTACTTCCTTGAATCACTTGGGAAATGATTATATATATATTTTTCTTTGCTTTGTTTTATTAATGCTTTTTTATGAATGTCCATGGTACTGTTTTCTTTTCACAGGTACTTGTTTTAGTCTTTATGCTCATACCAATAAACAGACTGCCATACACAGCCGAATTATCTGGACATGTGATTGGAGCCCAGACAGCAAATATTTTGCAACAGGAAGCAGAGATAAGAAGGTAAATTGTTCACTTTGCAATGTTAGATGTGAACACCTGATTGTGAATTAAGCTTCACATATAATGTAAATGTTTTCTAAACATCTCTGATGTAAAATTGATAATCAGATCTCTGTTCACCAGAGTATGCCAAAAGTATGCAATACTCTTGAAAGTCCATTAGACTATCATTAAAATAAAATTTCAATACTTAATTAAAATGAGAAAAAACTAAAGACAATAATTGACAGGTAAAAATGTGTTTTATGAAAAATGTTGCATGATGGAGGAAAGTGGTTTTCTTTTTTTAATATTGTAACCAAAAATCTCAGTATTTTCACATGATTATACAACTACACCTTTACACCTAAATTAAATATTTGGCAATTGCCTGTCATTTTGTTTTTACCCAAACAGAATAGTAATTACATTAAATTAACTTCAAAGATGTGCTGTGGCACATTGTTGACATTGGCAGGTTTGGGCTACAAAGCAAACTTTAGATTGTGTATTCAAACTGCAGAATTTAACACTATAAGTATTTCTCTTTTGGTAATTCAAAGTTGCTAATGTAAATATCTTGCTTTTCCTTAAGTATGTATGAAATTATTTTATAGTGAAGAATTTTTTAAATATTTTTTTAATTTTATAAAGCTTTATAATTTTCAGTTTTAATTTATATTGTGATTTTTTTCTAATATCATTGTGGGCACTGTATGAATTTCTAATTTAAGATTTTATAAAGTGGTTCACTAGCAACCAACTTCTGTATGGACATTGTAGTTCCAGTAAGAACAGTATGCTACTATGCTAACAACAAGCCATGGATTACAAGTGACGTCAAGGGCCTTTTGAACCAGAAGAAAAGGGCTTTTTTAAGGCGGTGATCAGCATGAGCTCAAGCGCGTGCAGAAGGAACTCCGAGTCCAGCTCAGGGCTGCGAAGGAGCAGTACAGGAGAAAGCTGGAGCAGAAGTTGCAGAATAACAGCATGAAGGAAGTGTGGGATGGGATGAAGATCATCACTGGCTGCAGCTCGAAGCAGGGTGCCAGCATCAAGAGAGACATGGAGAGAGCAAACCAAATGAACAACCTCTTTAACAGGTTTGACCACCCTAACCCACTCTCACCTCGGAGTACTGCATCCTCCAACCATCCTTCTGCTGATACCAGCATAGAAGAGACATCCCCACCCACAATTAGAGCAGCGCAGGTGAGCAGAAAGCTGAGGAGACTTCGTGCCAGCAAAGCAGCGGGTCCAGATGGAGTATCGCCACAACTGCTGAAGGCCTGTGCGCTGGAACTGGGGAGTCCTCTACAGCGCATCTTCAACCTGAGCCTGGAACAGGGGAGAGTCCCGAGGCTTTGGAAAACATCTTGTATCACCCCAGTCCCAAAGGTACCACATCCTAGTGAGCTGAACGACTTCCTGCCTGTTGCTCTGACGTCACATGTGATGAAGACCATGGAGCGGCTGCTGCTTCACCACCTGAGGCCACAGGTCCGCCATGCTCTCGACCCTCTGCAGTTCGCATACCAAGAGAAGGTGGGAGCGGAGGATGCCATCATCTATATGCTACACCGATCCCTCTCCCACTTGGACAGAGGCAGTGGTGCTGTTAGAATTATGTTTTTGGACTTCTCTAGTGCCTTCAACACCATCCAACCTCTGCTCCTTAGGGACAAGCTGACAGAGATGGGAGTAGATTCACATCTGGTGGCATGGATCGTGGACTGTCTTACAGACAGACCTCAGTATGTGCGTCTCGGGAACTGCAGGACTGACATTGTGGTTATCAACACAGGAGCACCGCAAAGGACTGTACTTTCTCTGGTCCTGTTCAGCCTATATACATCAGACTTCAAATACGACTCGGAGTCCTGCCACGTGCAAAAGTTCGCTGATGACACTGCTATTGTGGGCTGCATTAGGAGTGGGCAGGAGGAGGAGTATAGGAAGCTAATCAAAGACTTTGTTAAATGGTGTGACTCAAACCACTTACACCTGAACACCAGCAAGACCAAGGAACTGGTAGTGGATTTTGGTAGTGGCCCCTCATGGACCCCATGATCATCAGAGGAAATTGTGTGCAGAAGGTGCAGACCTATAAATACTTGGGAGTACAGCTGGATGATAAATTGGACTGAACCAATACTGATGCTCAGTGTAAGAAAGGTCAGAGCCGACTATACTTTCTTAGAAGGTTGGCGTCTTTCAACATCTGCAATAAGATGCTGTAGATGTTCTACCAGACGGTTTTGGCGAGTGCCCTCTTCTACACAGTGGTGTGCTGGGGAGGCAGCATAAAGATGAAGGACGCCTCACACCTGGACAAACTTGTTAGGAAAGCAGGCTCTATTGTAGGAATCAAGCTAGACAGTTTGACATCTGTGGCAGAGCGACAGGGGCTAAGTAAACTACTGTCAATCATGGAGAATCCACTACATCCACTTAACAGTGTCATCTCCAGGCAGAGGAGTAGCTTCAGTTAATAATGTTAGTAAATACTAACATTATTCAAAGTTATTGTCTGTTTTTACATGCATTTTTATTACTCTTTAATTTAATATATATTTTTTTTTGTATCATTTTACTGCTGCTGGATTATGTGAATTTCCCCTTGGGATTAATAAAGTATCTATCTATCTACCCACCTCCCTACCTCCCTACCCTACCCTACCCAACTACCCTTAAATAATGTAATAAGTAAGAGCTAAAGCTAACACTGCCAATATAGAATGGTTTTAATTAAATTATAATGCCTAATATAATTATGTACTTGTAGAATTTAGTCCAAAATCAGTCCTGCAGTGAATTGCAATACTAAATGAATTTCTTTCATTGTATAGATAGAAAAAAAAAGTTTTGTCACTATGCTAAAAATCTGTAGAAAATGTGAGGAAACTTTTAAGTCTCATGTTGGACAATGTTGGAATTTGATGTTTTAATTATAGCGTTTAACACAGTGCTTTAAACGTTGAGTAATTTTCACAGTCCTATAATAGAAAACTGTAAATGACAATTTTTCATAAATGCCTGCTTATTTCTATTTATAGATGTATGGTTGATAATAATGTCAGACACCAGACAGAGACCTTTTACGAAACATGTATGGCCAATTGATGCATTTTTGTATTTCATTTAAATTAATTTTACTGCATGTGTACTGTCATTCATTAAACATACTTTGTCTAATAGAAGATTGAGTTTCCTAAATTTACCTCTTATAGTGTTTGGATGGCCAGATGAAAAGGCCTCAAATGACTGCCCTTACCATTTTCATCCTCAGTTGCATTGATATGAATCAAATGCAGCATTAATAATGTTTTTTTATGCTTTCTCATTGCTAGTTTTCCAAATTTTCAAAAGGAAGTTTAGAAAGACATAGTCTTCAAAATCTGAGCAAACACTTTGAGAATACAGTTTAATAGATGTGTGAAGTAAAAGGAACCATAGGATTTGGGAATTTCGGCTGCCACAGCTGTAACCCTAAAATGCAAATATGTAAGACTATTAGTAGATACAGTATTAGCTTTATATTCATAATAAACTGTTTTTTTCCCTCCCACATCGAAAAAATGTGTGTTGTAAGTTAATTGCCAACTTGAAATTGGTCTTGTGCGAGTAAACCTGAAAGTGCACCAGAATGTACCAAGCAATCTTCTTGTTCAGTGCACTCCCTGACTTCTGCAACTCTGTCTGGAATAAGTGTGTTGAGGTAATGAATGAATATATTGGTGATTATCATGCTTTGAAGTAGGATCTGTCTTTATTATATTTTAGAGTGCTGTGTAGTCACTGCACAACCACTGCACATAAGTGAATATTTTTATTCTTTGTTCAAAAAATGTATTCTTAGGTTATAATTTGGGGAGACAGCACCTCCAGTGGAAATGATTCAGCAGCTATAGTTCCCTGTTCTTCAGTACTGGATGTTGGAGATTCTGCAACTGCGGTTAGTTTTGCATCAGTCCAAAGTATAGACCAGAGGTATGGCATTTTGAGTCAGTTTTACATTTAAACTTGATTATATGCTCATTTGTTAAAGCCAATTTCAGTCTGCTGTACACTTTTAATGTTCTCTGAAGTAATTTTACCTGGTTTGTAATTCATTGACGCTGTCCATAGTAGAATTCAATCTGAGCTTATTTTCATCATTTCTAAGAAGAGTGAATTTTATTTTGGAAAGTTCTGTGTATCATGAAATTAAACAGCTCACAATTAACAAAAAAACCCTGAGTAAAATGCAATTTAGATGACTTGTGATTAGAAACTTTCAGATTTCTGCTAAAAAAAAGGTAACAAATTCTGCAGGATAAGGGTGAAGAAAATAAAATGTGTGTATTTAATCAAAATACAAATTAATTACATTCATATTAAGAAACCTTAATATCTTGATCTCTGTATTTACAATTTGAGTAGTATTCTGTGAAAGAAACTAACAAAGTAAAGTGTTTATCATATATAAATTTGAAAAATATCTGTATTTTTATAATGACTATTGTTATTTGACACTACTGCTTTTGAATGTTATTAAAGAAATGTTAGGCAGGCAGAGAGGTATAGTGGCTTGGAGTATCCAGCAGACATCATTTGCTCCTCGTGAATTTGTTCTTTAAGAAAGGCAGAGATACTAAAACTTACATATTCTTTTGCAGTAACTATGGTAGACACATTAAGACAAAAGAAAAGACACATTTATCTTGGTTTTAGTGTGGCCTTCACTCTAGAAATGTCTGATAAAATATTTCAGTTGGGTCGTTGGTGATCTTATTTCCATCTTCATTGGTGTTGGAGGTATTTTACCAGGAAGGTAGTGAGATACCATCAGACTGATCATAAATGAGCTTTAAGCTTCTATGTGTCAATTTCCATGATTTGATACCCGTAGGTCAACCGATTTGTTCACAAGATAACTAATCAAATAAGTATAATTTTTCTGCTGTCCATTGCTTCGCTTAATATCATCTTTGATTAACCTCCATCAAGCTTCAGAAACCTGGAGCCAAGCTTGGAAGTGGAGTATGTCAAATTTATCATGGCCAGATAACTCATGCAACTTGGTTAGGCCCAGCCCAAAAAAAGTAATGTGAAACCACCGTTGGCCTCACCATCCGCAAAGTTAAGGATGAGGATTAAGCCTAGAGAAGTCATGACGGTTTGCTGGGAAGGACTAATGGTTGCCTTTCATAGTGCTTGTCATACCAGCAGCTACCAGGTGTAGTGGCCATAAGGTTATTGGTGCCTGTTATGCCTGCCACTTCTTGACTAATGGGTATACATCAGCAGTTTGAGAAGCTGCCAAGTTGAAGAAAGAGGCTTCTGTGCAATGCTAGGAGGCTAATGCTCAAAACAGACTAAGAGGTACTGACAGGAGGCCCAAGAAAACTGCAACTAAATGTGCACAGAAGTGAAAGCCCGTGTGTGATTAAAGTTCAGTGAGGCAATTGAAAATGACTTCCAGACTGCTTCCAAATAGTTTTCACAAACCATTTAATGACTTGCCCAGACTATTATTACCAAGCATAGGAAATATTAACTAAAACTGTGAATGTTGTATCAAGGTGGAAGAGACGCACAATTTTATAAATTTTATTTTTAAAAATAGAAATAAAAGAATGTATTACAATTACTAAGGGATAACATTTTTCATCTTCTCTGGGAGTTCACGTCCAGTGGAAGTCATGTGGATTACAATCTGGCTGTAGAGCAGTGAACAAACTCATTACCTTTGCATTGATATTTGAGGGTTAATTGTAATTTGCCAGCCCTATCTACTTGTGCTTTGTTGTTTTGGAAAAAGCTTTCACCCTGTATATGTGGTATCCTGTGGAAGGTGCTTTGAGATTACAGGGTTTTTGTCAATTTATTTGCAAGGTAATTATTTCACATCGTTGATGTTAAGTGGAGACTTTTGAACGTAAACGTTAAGAATATGATATGGGTGCATTCTTTGTCTTTTTCTGCTAATGATTTCCATAAACTGGATATCAAGGTGCTGTGTAGAATTGGAGAATATCCAGTTTGGCAGCCTAAGTAATTATATCTGTGCTGTTTGTAGATGCTTTTGTTTTCTTGGTTTCATTTTGTGTTAGAATGTGATAAAGGTGGGATAAATATCTCCAAATCTTGGTCCTTTTAGTTAAAAGGTGAATAGCTGACCCTAAAATGAAGAGTTTGGATACCCTGGAGTCTTGTACCTGAGAGATTGTGAGAATCCCCTATCCAAACTCAAAACATTTTGCGAGCATTAATTTACCAGTTACTCAACATTACAGCTGTACCAATGGTCACAAGATCTGGGAATTGACCAAAAGAATGAAATCATAAGTACAAGCAGTCAAGCTAAGGATTTTAGACAGAATTGCTGTCCTCACTCCCTGTGATAGGAATAAGAGAGAGAACCCTGGAGTAGAATTGCTGTTTCTCTGAAACAGGTGAAAAGTGATGTAAAGTGTTGCCACGGTAAAAAGTGATGATGATGATACAATATATGTATTATAAAGGTATTATAATGAATTAAAACTTTTTCCTGTATCCTGATCATGTAACTTACATTAAATAAAACTGTGCCAAATAGGTAATAATAATTTTATTTACACAATGGTAAACATCATTGCATTAAGTAAATACTGTATTAATCACTAGTCATAAGATAATGTTAGCATCCATACAGTTTTTTTATTTAATTTTGGTAAAGTTCTTATATCAATTAATGTTTCTTTCTTTACAGCTATATCCTAGCAGTTGGCTTAGAAAGTGGAAAAATAATTCTATTTAAATGGAAGCCGTGTGTCAATTTCCCCATGATTGCTGACTGGCATAAATGTGTAGAATTCAACGATCTGTATCCTTTCAGTCTGATGTCAAATATATTTTATGGGTGTATGCTTTCTTAATTAATTTACTTTGCTTAATATGTTATTGAAACTTTTGTGGGCATATTTGTTTATTTTCTTTCAGTGATTTTTTTTTTAATTTGTAGTAGAATATTTTTGTAGAAAGTAAAGTTGTATATAACATGCATGTTAGGTTAATTAGCAACATTAAATTGTGCCCATTGTGAGTACAGGTGTGGGTGGTTGTGTGAGCTTTATGATTGACTGACAACCTGTCCTTATGTCTGTCAGTCCACCTGCAACCCTGATTTGAAGTGAGTTTCAGAATATTATAAAATACACTATAATGTAATGCACATTAGATAGATAGCATTTATGTATTATGAGTCATCAATATTTCATTATTGATGGATAGGTAGTACTTTATACAATTATGAGTTATTAATATCGAAGTTTATTATGATTATTTTAAGACTGGAATGCCAGAGAGTAATTCATTTTTATCTTCAAAAATAATATTTACTGTTTCCAGCATAAAAAAATAAATATTCTTAACCTAAAGGAAAATGCAGTTTCTCAAATAAAAGATTTCTTGAATGTAATACTTTATGGCTATATCAAACAGAAATTGAAACAATACACATCAAATGACAATGAATCAGACAGCAGACAGCACATTATCTATGCCCTACGCAAGTTCCTAACATGCATAAACCATGCTAATTCATATATCTCAAAGGCCTCTGCTAATTTCAGAGAAATACCCAGGGCAGGACACATACACCTGAAATAGTGGAGGTGTTATTTTGGAAAAAGTATTGCTGCTTACAGAATTTATTTTTGTAGTGTGATTACTACTAGCTACTGACTTAACTGTTATGAATGGTGCTCACTTCTGGCAGCAGACAATTTGAATTAATACAAATTTGTTTTGCTTTGCTGATATTCACTTCTTTGCTTGTGCATAGATAGCTCAATCTACATGAATACATGTACTAAATGATGAAGATGCAACATGAATAATGCACATCAAGCAGTAGAAAGGTAGGACATACAACAACAACATTTATTTGTATATCACATTTTCATGCAAATTATGTAGCTCAAAATACTTTACAAGATGAAGAAAGGAAAATATAAAAATAAGATTAGGCAATACTAAGTAACAAAGAATAAAGTAAGGTCCAATGACCAGGAGGCAAGAAAAAAAAAAAAACACACAACTCGTGAGGGCTATGTATATCTAATATCAGATTTATACTGAGGTACTGGACATACATAATGTTAAAACTCTCACGTAAAGGGATAGATTTTTCTTCTTGTTTGCAATAACCTTTTTTGCCTCACAACAAACATTTGATTTTGAGTTACAGTATACCACCCTCTACAAACCACATCTGACGTATGTAGTATGTGTAAAAGTCTGAATATTTTTTGTATGTGGCTGAGTAGTAGACAAGATCATCTGTGTCTTGGGTACAGCTTACACCGCCAAAGCCACAACAAAGAACTTGCACCTTTTTTTTTTCTACTTTTCATCCCGGGGGCTATCATGAGCTCCTTAATAAAGTATTATAAGGAGAAAATTACCTTTAGTTTTACTGTCCCTACTATTTTCAGTTTAATGTTGAAAACTGGAAAAGAATGAAAACATGTTACTACAAGAACATATTCTTAAAATTTTAGAAGTGTGAGAATGTATAGTAAATAATATTATTAAAGTGTTTTATCATTATGTTCAGTTTCAACAATTTGTTATGGACTGTTTGGAAGTAGCAGTACCCAAAATCAGGTTACTTAGGATGTATAAGAAAAAAACAGGCCCTTCAGAGATTAACACACTTGTGTAATGCAATCTGTACCCTTGACACTCCTACAACTACTACTACTACTACTACTACTACTACTACTACTACTGCAACAAAAAAAATGTAATAATCAAGAGTGTATTATTTTATAAGTATAAAATGCAAACTCATATATATGCACGTACCTGCAAATAAATTAAACTACATTTGTTTAGGGCACAAAAAGGGATTTTTTGGATGGGGCAAGAAAGAGCCATATTTGACAACGTACAAACCTAGGTGTATACCTTATGTAGTTAGTATAAAAAGACATGATTAAGGAAAGGACAGTCTTGGTGCTGCAGCTGTGTCATGGATGTCACTACATTCTGTTAAATTTCCTTTGCAGTTGTCTATGTGCTGGATTCAGCTCTCTTTCATAGAGTCATCTACAAGCAAATGTGGCACAGATATTTCTGCATTCTGATACTGTATCATAATATTGTACTGAGCTCATATTTAGTTAACCCTAGCCTGTCTGTTGCTCTTCAAAGGTTATAGCATCTGTTGGCCATTTTCATCAGTAGTTTGTTTCCAACCACAGGACTAGCACCCTTGACATTGTCAGTCTTGTAAACAACAGCAAATATGCTGCTCCTTTTATATTCACATCAGTGTACATTGCCATGGCACATTCAAAGTCAAGTAAATATTTAGTCTTCCACGTTCTCTCTTTGAACTGTACAGAACCGTGATCTGTTTTACTTACCTACTTGCTTGTCTAAAGCTATATTTGTTTGATCAGGTAATGTTATAGAAGGGCAGGTGTACCTAATAACATGGCCAGTCAGTGTACTTTATGAGAAACAGAGAACATTGTAAAACCATATTTTACTAGTATTTGTAAAACAAAAGAAAAGTGACAAAAAAACACAGTTTTCATAATCAGATTTAAGGCAGTTTTTTTTTACTTTGTTTTTTTATGGTAGGCAGCATTTTTCTAGATCTGCATTTAAATTGGAAAGTAAAGGGATATTGGTAAACCTGTGCAAAACCTTATAGTGCTGAAGTCAGCAATAATGGTTTAGCTTTAAGCTTAATACTGAAGCCTAGATAAATGTCTCTGGCAGGTGAATGGAATATTGATTTATCTTACAAATTTCTTAGTGTCTTATTTCTTAACTGGCTTTTTGTTCCAGTCAATGTCATACTCTTTCAATCAAGAGACTGCGCTGGCGACCTTGTTTGGGCAGAGCTGGTACTGAAGATGACCCCAAGAGCAGTGAATTTCTACAGTTTGCCAGTGCAGGAGCTGATAATTGTGTCAGGATATTTAATGTAAATCGACTCTGTCTTTAATTCACAGAACATGATGTGTTTAATGCTCCAGCTTAGAATTCTCATTTCACAGCAGTCAGCAGGACACTGTTAAGCTCTGAGCTTGTCGGTTTAGGCCTACAATTTAAGCAATTTCTTATATTTCTTATATGTACAGACCTCTTTAATGTATCTAATAAATTGTATGTCAGCATTTTACTAGACTGTTTTAAAAAGATTTTGTCATATTTTTATCCTTTCTTATTGTAATAAATTGACATTGATTAGACTTCATATTTTAAGACATTGTTTCAACATCTTCGTAGATGTTTTTTTTTTTCCTGATGAACTGGATTTTCATTAATACCATCCTTTCTGTTTTACTGTATTTTTAACAAACTTTCCAGTAAGAAATTATTTAATTAAGGTTTTTTTTAAAGCTTTAAGAAAATACTGTAAACCCAGTTTATTTATACATCAGTATGTCATTAAAATTTTCCTTTGTCTCTCTGACAATATAAAATGAAGCTCGATTAAAGCATTGGTCGTTGTCTAGTCTATTTTCATGTAAGGAATCCAAAAGAGTGACGCATACGGATGCTTTCTAATAGGATTTAAGGATTAAAGCTGCAGGTTGCCGGCATTTTGCTTAAAATGACAGTTAAATAGGAAAACAAACAGCACTTCACATTACTTCCTGCTCAGAATTTTGATTGCTCAGTAGCTCATATGTCAAAAAGAAGGTTGTTTGAATAAGTAGGGAGCCAGGTGGATTAGCCCATGATGAATTCAGATCATCTGCTGTAGCTTAACAGCGAGTCTCTAAATTTTATTTTGGTATCTTTTATTTAAAAGGTACCATGTGTTTTTTGTACATGAGATATTTGTATATTGCATCTTTGGATGTTAATGTTGTATTTATTCCTAAACATTTTTTATAAGCATGATGTAATTTTGTTTCATATTTGTGCCTTATTTACAAATATTTGGTATCAATGTAAAATTTATGTAGCAAATTAAATGCCTCTCATCCTGGCATATGGTATGAACAATTTATTTGCTTATTTCTGTTTTAAAGAAACATGGGTAAATCAACTGATATCAGTTAATGGCTAAGCTTTGGCCCCTTTTTGTTTTGATATTTGTATACCAATAAAGTCAAAACTGAATAAAAGGAAAATATAGCTTTTCTCATTTTAAGTGAAAAAATGACTAAACTTTTTTTTTTAAACTTTGTCTTTGTTATTAAACAGACTATTTTAGTAAATTACTTGATATTATTCTGCGAATGGGGAAAGCTCCATAGATGACCTTACCTGTTAATATATTTACTCATATATATATATATATATAGTACACTACAAATGTTAGTACCCTTGATTAAAAAAAAAAAAAAAAAACATAAAAAGTTAGTATTTATATTTTATGCCAAAAATGGGAAAACTACATTTATTTGAAATATTATATAAAATAAATAATTTATACAGTGATTATTTTTTTCCTTGTATTTCCTACTGTCAGATGTGGAGCTGAGTAAAACACAAAGACTTTTGCTATAAAGTTCTGTAAAACTGGAGGTGACACTGGGCATAATCTTGGAGTTAATCTTTAAGTTTCCTAATTGGTTAATGTTTTTAGGTTTAGAATTTTTTTCTGTCAGTCTTCAGATTGTGTAAGGATATAGCTGTAACGGCAGTGAAGCTTGTGTAATATCATAGCAACCACTTTTACCCATAAAAGTTTCTTATCAATAAAGCCACAGTTTGCTTTTCTGATAACAGTAAAATAGTGAGGCTTCACTGTGTTTTCATATCATTGTTCATGGCTATACGCTTCTTACATTGAGTTTTGTTTATAATTTCACATTTAACAACCTTTTTTGCAGTTGCAATTTTCCTTGCTCCCAGTACATTGGTATTCATTTCTACTCAAATGAGTTATTTGGAAAGGCATGTGTGCACATATATGTCAAGTACATGTGTGTTCGCATCCAGTCAAGTAACACCAGATGAGTGTTATAAGCATTTGCAGGCTTAACCTTAAAGCTTCCACTTTTATTGATACTACCACCGCATTCTGTTTTCCTGATTTTTGGTTTTTTCTTCCCCATTACTAAATCTTTCCTATTTTTTTGTATATTGTGGCATGGTAATCGAACTATTAAGTTCATTTGCCAAAATCCAGCTGCTTTAATTCATTTATTGTTGTAAGTGTAAGCCATATTCAGTAACTATAATCCAATAGTTGCTGATAGAGACTTTGTGATCCCATGATGCAGCCAGACACTAGTGCTATATTGTCTTTTTTTTACCTGTTTCACCAATTTGTGGTTCTGACATCTTCCTGGTCAGTTGGCTGTTGTTTAACATTTTTGAACATCTAGATGGTAATCTTAATACATCAAAATTATATATATATATATATTATATACTAGCAAAATACCCGCGCTTCGCAGCGGCGAAGTACTGCATTAAAATTTTTATTAGGAAGAAAATTTAACCTTTTTAAACTGAGGGAAAATATGCCAATAATTATTTGTTAAGGATCTCTTTGTATACCATGTTGTCAGTTCGGCCCTCTGGTTGTAACATGACCAAGCTGTGCGCTGAGTTTACTCTTGAGCATGTAACTTACAGTTGGCCATGTGAACAGTAATCTTGTCTCAAATCTCACAGCTTGGATTGCTGTTGTCATAATCAGTTTGAGGTTCATGGTTTGTTTCAATTACGACAGTATTTGCAGGACTTGTGTTGAAGTGACATTCGGCATCTGTCAAGCGTTGTAAGCTTACAACCGGTTTCATCGATAACTTCACATCCAGCTTTTGAGAGTTTAAACATTCATAAACATCAAAGTGTCCACTACTGAAATCGTCACCTGTGAATGTAAGATGTTTAAGAGGCATTGGCGGTTGTCGAAAGGTGTAAAATATTTGGCCATTTCGGTACACTTGAAAGCACCAACCGAACAATTCAGTGGCAGCCATCAACTCACATGCAGAACCATAGGTGAAGGGCTTAAGCATTTCACTCTTCTAGTGCTCCTGTGTAGTATAATTATCTCCTTTACCGTCATCAGTCCACACCTTGAACCTGTCCCAGTCATTCAATACATAAGACACAATGTTCTTCCGGATATCAAGAGTGAGCCTGATATGGCCGTGCAATATGTAACACAGAGAATGGAAAAGGTAGGTGCCATCTCCGGGCATGGAAACCACTCAGTAAGTGACAGTTCTTTGATCGATGGTGATTACCTCGATAGACATGGTAATGGGGGTTGGAATGATGAAGGAAATGGGTACCTGAGTAATGTAAAGTAAGTGTAAAATACCTATACAATAACTATAATTGTAATAAACAAACAATAAAACAACGGAGAAGCCGTGGATTAAACAAAAAGGCTGTAGTTATCAGCAGGGAGACGTGAATCCCGTGGCGAAGCAAGGAAGGGAATGTAGAGACTGGAGCGACGGACGGCGTTATAAAGGCAGGCAGCCAACAACGTTAGAGGCGTTGGGATGGGGGACCCAACGCCGCCTCACATGGTGACCAAGCTGCAGGCTATGGACGTATATATGTACGTAAGTAGGATTCAGTTAGCGTTGGGAACCTGTGTACCAAATTTCTTGAAGATGGGCCCATAAGTAACAAAGACTGTTGAAAAGTTCAATATGGCGGGCGACAGTGGCATCATACCACCGAAATAAGTATGTACATTGGTTTCGGTTAGTGCAGGGAAGCCGCCTACCAAATTTCGAGAAGATGGGGCCATAAATAAGAAAGTTCAACATGGCGGACGTTGTTGACCGTTATGACCGTTACGCGTAGAATTTCGAAATGAAACCTGCTTAACTTTTGTAAGTAAGCTGTAAGGAATGAGCCTGACAAATTTCAGCCTTCTACCTACACGGGAAGTTGAAGAATTAGTGACGTTTGGAAAATTCAATATGGCGGCCGACAGTGGCGTCATACCATCGAAATAAGTACGTACATCGGTTTCGGTTAGTGCAGGGAAGTCACCTACCAAATTTCGTGAAGATGGGGTCAGCCTTCTACCTACACGGGAAGTTTGAAATTTGGTGACGTTGGAAAGTTCAATATGGCGGCCGACAGTGGCGTCATACCACCGAAATAAGTATGTACATCGGTTTCGGTTAGGGCAGGGAAGCCGCCTACCAAATTTCGTGAAGATGGGGCCATAAATAA
>JANRMT010062841.1:36161811-36209827 GCA_026402145.1 Polypterus bichir lapradei
CCCCATCTTCACGAAATTTGGTGACGTTGGAAAGTTCAATATGGCGGCCGACAGTGGCGTCATACCACCGAAATAAGTATGTACATCGGTTTCGGTTAGGGCAGGGAAGCCGCCTACCAAATTTCGTGAAGATGGGGCCATAAATAAGAAAGTTCAACATGGCGGACGTTGTCGACCGTTATGACCGTTACGTGTAGAATTTCGAAATGAAACCTGCTTAACTTTTGTAAGTAAGCTGTAAGGAATGAGCCTGCCAAATTTTAGCTTTCTACCTACATGGGAAGTTGGAGAATTAGTGATGAGTCAGTCAGTCAGTCAGTCAATGAGGGCTTTGCCTTTTATTATTATAGATATAATTATATATATATATAATAATTTTGAAGGCACGCTAACGAAATGCGGACGAATCAACTTCTGGCTTGCAGCTGCTGTTACCGAGCTGTGTGTTTTGCTTGTCGCAATGCGCAACGATCATTTAAAAGCCTGTACAGCAGCTGTCCTTTTGTCTCACTTCCTTGTGTTGCGGGACATCAAAGTGCTCAGAGAAATTGTTTTGTAAGTAGGGCGTGACATGCAAGTAGTCTCGCGGGACTTCAAAGTGTCTCCCCGAGATGATAATGTCTTGACCAAAAAATTTTTTTATATAATAGATATATTTATATATATATATATATATATACACACACACACATGTATATTTATTTATTTGACAAAATAAAATAGTGTTATTACTTTTAAAACAATAATTGTGTAATAAAAACCTGTATTTAACATTGCTGGCCATACAATATAAGTCATTTACTGTTCAATGTTATATTCAGGTTTTGGCCTTTTTTATGAAGGATACCAATAATTGTAGAACCAATAAATAATTTTCCTATTATTGTGTCAAATTCAGAGGGCTAGTTCTCTAGTAATTTATTGAGCAGTCCAATGGAGCCTCAGAAATACTTAATAATAAATGGAAATAGAAATGAACACAAGAACTGAAATCACTGAAAGGAAGTAGCCAAGAATGCTGTAATGTTCAGATGTTTTCCAGGTAAGCGCTATAGCATTTTTATGAGTTCTTAATGCAGCTTCTAAAGAATTGCTTAAACTAATTGTATGAAAGCATTTGGTGAATCCAAAACTTTCAGTGCTTGTAGACTTCATTTGTAGAAGAGTTGCTGCCATATTGTGAGTAAATTAAATGAAAGAGAAAACATTTAGTGCAAAAAATAAGCTGAAATGTACAAACTCAGTATTTTTGGTATTTAGTCTTCATTAGCAGAAATGTATGTTAACCTTGTTTTTTTTCTTGTTAAATGTTCAATTTACAGATTTGTCATCAATAATGGGCGCTTCCCTTTACAATTGGGTTTTATTTGCACAAATCAGATTACAGTTTTCTCCGGATTTATGTTCTTATTCTGTGTCCTCTTTTTGGTGTGATTTTTTTCTGGGAGCATTCCTAACTTCTACAAATCCTCACATACATCGGTATCACAGTAGGACAAATCTTTACATGACTTTTTGAGGCTCTTCACATGGGATTTCTACTACACCACTACGATCTTAATCTGCAAAACTTGACGGCGTCATGAGTGTTATTGTTTATTTGGATTTAATTTGTATCAATAATATTAATCATTTTTCTCATTTATGCACACAAATGTATTATGCTAAATCAATGTTTGTAAAGAATTACGGTTCACTAAACAACTCCTGAGCTCCTTACTTTGGGGAAAGCCATGCATCTTTGTCTCAGCAGCCAATCTTACACATGTGGCTTACTTGCACAGTGATCATTCTATCCCATGTTTCTTACAATGTTTTGATCTTTCTTAGTTCAGTAAACTACAGTAATCATGAGCCCAACATATATTCACAAATTTTCCCATTTGCAGGAGTCCTGTGCCCCTGACCCCAAACAAATTGCAAGGGACAACAGTAATTTCTATTTTTTCAGCATGGAAATTGCAAAGTTAGTTAGAAGCTAGTGCCACTAACCGTTTTTCCTATTTTCCTTCGTAGAGATATCCTGTATTTATTTATTTCTTGTGCAGATGGATGCTGATACAGCCCTCTACAACTACATTGCAGTTACAGTATATTAGTTATAGAAGAATGCTGCCTTATTCCTCTCCCAGTCCCTATCAGAAAGAGAAATATGAAAGTAGGAAAAGAAAAGGCAAAGTCGTTTACTTCTGTGTTTACAATTAACACCATATTCAAGGAGCATAGCCTTACTCTTTGTTAAAATAGGAGGTGTTATGGTCATTTAACACTAGAATTCCTGAAGCCTACGAAAAACGTGTAATCCCGGCCCACCTTATATCGCACCACTCCATCAGCGTCTTTTGTTTTATAAATGTGTTGATCAGCACAAGCAGCCTGCTGTCCCATCCCCTGCCTTGACGGAGCTCAGCTTGGGCAAAAAGTTCTCCCAGCTCAAGCCAAGGCTCCTCATTTGCGTGTGAGTTTCCAGGAGTTGTACAGTGGCTTGCAAAAGTATTCGCCCCCCCTTGAACTTTTCCACATTTTGTCACATTACAGTCACAAACATGAATCAATTTTATTGGAATTCCACATGAAAGACCAATACAAGTGGTGTACACGTGAGAAGTGGAACAAAAATCATACATGATTCCAAACATTTTTTACAAATAAATAACTGAAAAGTGGGGTGTGCGTAATTATTCAGCCCCCTGAGTCAATACTTTGTAGAACCCCATTTTGCTGCAATTCCAGCTGCCAGTCTTTTAGGGTATGTCTCTACCAGCTTTGCACATCTAGAGACTGAAATCCTTGCCCATTCTTCTTTGCAAAACAGCTCCAGCTCAGTCAGATTAGATGGACAGCGTTTGTGAACAGCAGTTTTCAGATCTTGCCACAGATTCTCGATTGGATTTAGATCTGGACTTTGACTGGGCCATTCTAACACATGGATATGTTTTGTTTTAAACCATTCCATTGTTGCCCTGGCTTTATGTTTAGGATCGTCCTGCTGGAAGGTGAACCTCCGCCCCAGTCTCAAGTCTTTTGCAGACTCCAAGAGGTTTTCTTCCAAGATTGCCCTGTATTTGGCTCCATCCATCTTCCCATCAACTCTGACCAGCTTCCCTGTCCCTGCTGAAGAGAAGCACCCCCAGAGCATGATGCTGCCACTACCATATTTGACAGTGGGGATGGTGTGTTCAGAGTGATGTGCAGTGTTAGTTTTCCGCCACACATAGCGTTTTGCATTTTGGCCAAAAAGTTCCATTTTGGTCTCATCTGACCAGAGCACCTTCTTCCACATGTTTGCTGTGTCCCCCACATGGCTTGTGGCAAACTGCAAACGAGACTTCTTATGGTTTGCTGTTAACAATGGCTTTCTTCTTGCCACTCTTCCATAAAGGCCAACTTTGTGCAGTGCACGACTAATAGTTGTCCTATGGACAGATTCCCCCACCTGAGCTGTAGATCTCTGCAGCTCGTCCAGAGTCACCATGGGCCTCTTGGCTGCATTTCTGATCAGCGCTCTCCTTGTTCGGCCTGTGGGTTTAGGTGGACGGCCTTGTCATGGTAGGTTTACAGTTGTGCCATACTCCTTCCATTTCTGAATGATCGCTTGAACAGTGCTCCGTGGGATGTTCAAGGCTTTGGAAATCTTTTTGTAGCCTAAGCCTGCTTTAAATTTCTCAATAACTTTATCCCTGACCTGTCTGGTGTGTTCTTTGGACTTCATGGTGTTGTTTCTCCCAATATTCTCTTAGACAACCTCTGAGGCCGTCACAGAGCAGCTGTATTTGTACTGACATTAGATTACACACAGGTGCACTCTATTTAGTCATTAGCACTCATCAGGCAATGTGTGTGGGCAACTGACTGCACTCAGACCAAAGGGGGCTGAATAATTACGCACACCCCACTTTGCAGTTATTTATTTGTAAAAAATGTTTGGAATCATGTATGATTTTCATTCCACTTCTCAAGTGTACACCACTTTGTATTGGTCTTTCACGTGGAATTCCAATAAAATTGATTCATGTTTGTGGCTATAATGTGACAAAATGTGGAAAAGTTCAAGGGGGCCGAATACTTTTGCAAGCCACTGTATAGGGTAAATAATACAGTATTTCATTATTTGGAATACATGTATTTTATGTGTGTTCCGTGACTACAAAGATCTGGGTAAGTGGAGGATGAAAGGAAATAAATGCGAGAAATGCAAGAAATGTTCCATCAAGGCCAGGGATGTTACATCAGGCTGCTTGTGCTGATCCCCACATTTACAAAACAAACGATGCTGATAGAAAAGGTGCGAAGGGATTTAAAGTGGGCTGGGATTGCAAGTTTTTTCGCAGGCTTCAGGAATTCTAATGTTAATACATTTTCACTGTTTTATTTTGAAATTTTATTGATTGTAAAAATTGCATTGCAACAAATGATTTACAAGTCTGCCAGTCATTTTGTTCTAAATGTTAATCAGATCAAACCTGACATGTCCATTTTTCTGTTTTCATGAAATGCTCACTGCACCTCATTGAGCCTTTATGAAATAGAAGATGGCATTGGGTTATTTCAGTTGATTAAAATTAAGGGGATGAGTAATTGAGGAACAACTACTATGTTAGAATCATCTTGAGCATACAGGATTCCATCTGATATTTCTTAAATGAGGGCGATGAGTGGGTGAAGATCTGTTGAGACGCTAAGGGAGCCAACCATGCCAAAACATGTGGCCACAGCCTGTAGGAGGAGTGCATGTGGTTACATCTTCTGTAGGTTTTCTTCTAATCCTGTGTACATTGTAAGGTGCAGCTCTGAGCTTGCAGAGCTTAATATTGTGTAAGATTTTTAATTTTATTGCATAGTTAAATCCACACAGGAATTCATTCATTACAGGAGTAACTTTCCTCTCATGTTTCACAATGTATTTGTCACATGTCTTTGGAAAGTCAGAAAAAGCAGAAATTAAAAGAATCTACATACTGCACATTGACTGTGACTGAGCCTGGGGAGCAACACTAACTCACCATTGTTTAGCCCTATTTATAGCATAGTTGTTGATAAGGTAGAACTTAAATTGACCAAAGTGTTTAAGCAATATAAAAGTGTTCACAGACTTCCTACTAAACATGTTCCACATTTCATGTAGGTAAATAAGGAACAGACCCAAATTTTTGTGGCAAATAAATATTCCCATATAACTCTGTCAAATGCATTATGAGTAGCCATAAAAGAAAATTTTGTTGTACCAGATTTTTCAATACAACATACTGCCAGTACAGAATTTGGCCTTGTGTCGTGTATGACATGTTTGTCGAAAACTGGACTTCAAAAACAGATTGAAAAGCTAGAACTAAGGTCTACTGTAGTGTGCCAGACCAGCTACACTTTGGCAGAACTACTATTTACAGTGAATGTAATGATGTGAAGGTGAAAGGTACCATTGTACAACATGTACATTACTATATACGTGAATGTGTGCTGAGACCAGCGGTTATGTATTTTGTGAAAATATTCCAAATAGTGAGTCACATTCTCAGATGAGTACAGCAGATTGTAACATTTATTTCATAGACACCCCACTACATTCACAGGCTTTTAAATCAAACACTATTGGGACTGTTAAAGAAGAAACATCACCCTATTGGAACAATTCTCATAATACACTAGCATGAACCGTAGATAGGAGAATGAGTGCTTGAATCTTCGGTACACCTTTCTCTTAAACTAATTCAGAAATAAAAGTAGATATTAGTAAGGTGGAATTATACAGAATTTGATCTGGCATTACTTCAACAGCAGTCCTCTAGCATGGTGGAGAGAGAAAAGCAGCCATATTCTCAATGTTTGCTTTTCTGGTCAAACAACAAGTCTGTCTCAGCTGCTTCTGTTAACTAGTGAGCAACTGTATCGGATATTATCACTGCAGAGTGGTCTCAATACCATGCAGAATTTTGATGTTGTCATTTTTCTTATAAAAATATAACATAAGTTCTTCATAGATCAAGTCGATACCCACAGCTAACTGGTCAGTAAGGCAATCAAGCAGGATGGTGGTAGCACTTTATTTATGCCCAGGGGAAATTTGGCTTTTTACAGAAGCTATTTAAATAGATAGAAAATGGACAGGTAGATAGATGGATATACACACACACACTTTGTTCTGAGCACACACCAGAATGACTATAAAGCAAGAAAATTCAAAAGAAAGACAGTTCTGACTTGCCTGTCCCAGTCACAGTGAGCTTTATGCAGCTATATTGTTGTTAATAAAAAGGACCCCTCCTGACGCACTTGTGCTGAATAATTTGTTGGCTCAAAGTCCTCAGTGTTAGTGTGTCACAGAGAGGATGCACAGAGTTGTTCACAATGGCACTCAGTTGTGTTTTAAGTCTCCCCTTTGTATTATGTTACTGCAGTGCATATATTTTGTGTTGGATTTTAACATACACTCAGGCAAAAAAAATTGGTGCCTTAGGGATTTCTGTCCAAAAAGACTGGATTTTACAATACATAACCAAGACATTTTATGATGCACAACCCTGGAATCAAGCTTCTTTTGTGATCCATTCCGCCAGCTCTTGTTCCTCTCATTGTACCAAGTTTAGTTGTCATATGCCCTAGAATGGCAAAGTTGTACTGTTTGGCACAAGCTGTCCCTGTGTTTGGAAATAATTAGTCTCTTGCACCTAAACAGTCTCTCAAAACAAGCACTGCAGTTGTAGTTATATACAGTGACATGCAAAGGGTTGGGCACCCTTGCTTAAAATGTCTGTTTCCGTGAATAGTTAAGTGAGCATAAGATTAACTGATCACAAAAAGGCATAAAGTTAAAGATGACACATTTCTTTAATATTTTAAGCAAGATTAAATTTTTATTTCTATCATTCACAGGTACAAAGTATCAAAAATAAGAACAGGGCCTAAAGCAAACGTTTGGGCACCCCCTAGGTCAGTATTTAGTAAGACCCCCTTTGACAAGTATCACAGCTTGTAAATGCTTTTTATAGCCAGCTAAGAGTCTTTCAATACTTACTTGGGGTATTTTCACCCATTCATCCTTGCAAAAAGCTTTTGAGGCTAACTTGCAAGCACTGCTCTTTTGAGATCTGTCCACAGATTTCCAATAATGTTTCGGTTGGGGAACTGTAAGAACCACAGAAAGAACATCAGCTGGCGCCTCTTGAGGTATTCCATTGCAGATTTTGAGGTGTGTTTCATATTGTAAGACTCATCCTCTCGTTGATTTCAGCTTTTATACAGATAGTGTGATGTGCGCTTCCGCAGTTTGCTGGTATTTATTTGAAGCCATTCTTCCTTCTACTAACACATGTTCCCAGTGCCACTGGCTGCAACACAAGCCCAAAACATGATCAATCCAACTCCCATGCTTAGAGAGGTGTTCTTTTCCTGGAATTTGGCACCATTGTTTCTCCAAACATACAGTACCATTGCACATTGTGGCCAAAAACATATATTTTGACTTTATTACTCCACAGAATTGTTTCCAAAATGCATCAGGCTTGTTTAGATGTTCATTTGCAAACTCCAAATGCTAAATTTTGTGGCCAGGACAAAGGATAGGTTTTCTTCTACTCACATTACCATGTAAGTCATACATGTCCAGGTTTTGCTGCACAGTAGAACAATGAGCCACCACTCCAAAGTCTGTTAAATCTTCCTGAATGTCTTTTACAGTCAAACAGGGGTTGTTATTTGCCTTTCTAGCAATTATACTAAATTATACTAACATGATGGTTCCTCTGGCCCCACCCCTGGTTTTTGGGAAGAGGTTAAGTTGGTGCTATCAAGATTTGTATGGAATAAGAAGAAGCCAGCACTTAAATGTAACACTTGGACTCTTGCTAAGGCAGATGTTGGGCTTACGTTTCCAGGCTTTGAGCAATATCATGCTGCTTATGTTCTTAGAGCAATTTGGCAATGGTATACTGAGAAGACGGTGACCCCATCTTGGCTACCTGTAGAACAAAATTTGTTACTTGTGTTGATTTGCCTTGCCTCCCTTTCTGTGGCATTAAATCTAAGATTTTACTTCTACAACTCCCACCTGTACTTAGACATGCACTGCAGGTTTGGGTTCAGTTGGGGCGCATGTTAAACCCCATTCCAAAGTGGCACTCATATTCACCTATTTTTGACAATCATGCCCTTAGTATCGGTATCATCCGATAACTTGCCCTTGTTTGGTACAAAAAGGCAGGTATTTATACTTTAGGTGATATTTTTGATTCAATTGGACTTGAACCCTTTCAGTTACTCTGCAAAGAATTCTCAGTTCACAAACTCCTCTTTTTTTCTTCTGTCTCGAGGTAAGATTGGCCATTAAATCACAAAACATCAGTCTATCTGCTTCCCTGCCTGTACACCCACTTATTACATTTGCCTTTGCACTTAGCTCTGATTTCAGACCTGTCTCTGAATTGTATGCTACGCTGAATAGTGCAGCAGCCTATCCATTAGCTGTTCAGAAAGTCTGGTAATGGGATTTGTCTTCTGCTGCAGAGATCTGTTGGGATACCATTTTTGACAGCATAAAGGAGTTCTCTAGAAATCCAGATTATCGGTATGTGCAATTTAGATTTGTTCATCATACATTTTTTTTTATGGGTAGGCCGATTCCCCAGACTGTAATTTCTGCCCAATCAAAGTGCCTTGCTCCTTTGTGCATGACTTTTAGGAATGCCCCAGGGTGGTGGAATTATGGAATAGTGCTGCAAGAGCCCTTACCAAACCCAGCCAAGGGGATGCACAAACCAGTGTGTTTCATTACATCCTATGCAGAAGAGTCAATCTGAAGGAGATTGAAGGCTGCAAAGTGGTGGCAGTGGAAAGTGTAGTTAGGTAGTTAGGAGTTTTTAACCAGATTGCTTAATAGAATCTTGGAAAGTGAGAGGATGCCTAAGGAGTGGCAAAGTGTACTGGTGTTGATATTTAAGAATAAGAGGGATGCGCAGAACTGTAGTAACTACAGGGGGATAAAATTGATGAGCCGCAGCATGAAGTTATGGGAAAGAGTAGTGGAAGCTAGGTTAAGAAGTGAGGTGATGATTAGTGAGCAGCAGTATGGTTTCATTCCAAGAAAGAGCACCATAGATGCAGTGTTTTCTCTGAGGGTGTTGGTGGAGAAGTTTAGAGAAGGACAGAAGAAGTTGCATTGCGTCTTTGTGGACCTGGAGATAGCATATGACAGGGTGCCTCGAGAGGAGCTGTAGTATTGTATGAGGAAGTCGGGAGTGGCAGAGAAGTACGTAAGAGTTGTACGGGATATGTACGAGGGAAGTGTGACAGTGGTGAGGTCTGCGGTAGGAGTGACAGATGCATTCAATGTGGAGATGGGATTACATCAGGGATCGGCTCTGATCCCTTTCTTATTTGCAATGGTGATGGACAGGTTGACAGACGAGATTAGACAGGAGTCCCCATGGACTATGATGGTTCCTGATGACATTGTAATCTGTAATGATAGTAGGGAGCAGGTTGAGGAGACCCTAGAGAGGTGGAGATATGCTCTAGAGAGGAGAGGAATGAAGGTCATTAGGAACAAGACACAATACATGTGTGTAAATGAGAAGAAGGTCAGTGGAATGGTCAGAATGCAGGGAGTAGAGTTCAACAGTACAGAGTAATGGGGATTGTGGAAGAGAGATGAAAAAGAGAGTACAGGTAGGGTGGAATGGGTGGAGAAGAGTGTCAGAAGTAATTTGTGACAGACGGGTATCAGCAAGAGTGAAAGGGAAGGTCCACAGGACGGTAGTGAGACCAGCTATGTTATATGGGATGGAGACGGTGGCACTGACCAGAAAGCAGGAGACAGAGCTGGAGGTGGTAGAGTTAAACATGCTAAGATTTGCATTGGGTGTGACGAGGATGGACAGGATTAGAAATGAGTACATTAGAGGGTCAGCTCAAGTTGGACGGTTGGGAGAGAAAGTCAGAGAGGCAAGATTGCATTGGTTTGGACATGTGCAGAGGAGAGATGCTGGTTATATTGGGAGAAGAATGCCAAGGATAGAGCTGCCAGGGAAGAGGAAAAGAGGAAGGCCTAAGCGAAGGTTTATGGATGTGGTGAGAGAGGACATGCAGGTGATGGGTGTAACAGAACAAGATGCAGAAAACAGGAAGATATGGAAGAAGATGATCTGCTGTGGCAACCCCTAATGGGAGCAGCCGAAAGAAGAAGAAGCTGCAAGAGCCCTTACCTTCATTCTGGATATTCATATACCAGTTTCACAGAATTACTGATCTTACGAGAGTCTCCATTTATCTTTCGTCAATATCTCAGTTGTTCATTTCCATTGCTTCTATTGCTTTAAAACTTTAAAAGTATGTCGAGAGACCCAGAGAGCGTATCCTTTAGTCACTGGAAATTTTAATTTTTAAATCTGATGCTTTTCGAAGGCTCAGCTTTGACAATTAAAGAGCATTAGAAAGTGGGAGGCAATCACTGCTGTGTTTAAAGGTTTTTTTTTTGCTTGTTTGTTTCTATTATGAGTTGCATGCTATGACTGGTGGTTTGCTGTCACAGATGAGTGGGCATTTTGGGGTTGGGGCCATGGAGAAGATTGGGCTGGCGT
The DNA here is from genome assembly GCA_026402145.1 of Polypterus bichir lapradei. Lineage (NCBI taxonomy): Eukaryota > Metazoa > Chordata > Cladistia > Polypteriformes > Polypteridae > Polypterus > Polypterus bichir. The sequence goes on from JANRMT010062841.1 coordinate 36,172,383, forward strand.
TTATGACCTGTCTAACGTTCTTAAGTTTTGATTTTTCAAACATAGTTTGTAATTTGTTTTACTTCGACTTACCTGCAGGTTAAGTTATATACTGTACAGTATGTTTTCCTGTTTTTACATTGCTATGTATCATATCTTACTCTTAATAAATAATTGAACACAAATGAAAAAAAAATCACACAGTTATGAATGGTGGCCTGACTTTGATTTGCCTCACATGTGTGATGATGGAAGCCCATACCTTATTGATTCTTTACAAAAACCTTAGCACATTATCTTAACATCAGTGATTAAAGGAGAGATTGTTCTGCAAGATTCATAGCTTAATATAACACATTTACAGATCTGATTAATCCATATTGTGGTCATAGAGCAGCACGTTATCATAGCAGAATTAGGCACCATACAGAAACAGACAGGCATAATCATGGCCATACCTGCACTCACACAGAGACAGTTTAGAATTGATGGTTAACCTAAGCTATTCACCTTTAGGGATGTGGAAGAAAAAAACTCACAGTACCAAAAGAAAACTGAAAATAATCTGAAAAATCTACAAGGACAAAGGACCAACCATCGTGCAGGGTCAATGAGGCAGCCTCACTAACCATTGTGTTGCCCATCTTTGAATTTAAAATTTTTATTAAAAAAGATGAAAGCCTGGCATAGTATTTTAGGTATAGGTTCCTTGTTATTTATTTTTTTTTCTTTATGGTAAGCTACATTTGTGCTTGAAAGTTTGTGAACCTTTTAGAATGTTCTATATTTCTGCATAAATGTGACTTAAAACATCATCAGATTTTCACTCAAGTCCTAAAAGTAGATAAAGAGAAACAAGTTAAACAAATGAGGCAAAAATATTATATTTGGTCATTTATTTATTAAGGAAAATGATCAAATATTACATATTTGTGAGTGGCAAAAGTATGTGAACCTTTGCTTTCAGTATCTGGTGTGACCCCCTTTGCAGTAATAACTGCAACTAAACGTTTCCGGTAACTTTTGCTCATTCCTGCACACCGGCTTGGAGGAATTTTAGCTCATTCCTCCGTACAGAACAACTTCAACTCTGGGATGTTAGTGGGTTTCCTCACATTAACTGCTCGTTTCAGGTCCTTCCACAACATTTCGATTGGATTAAGGTCAGGACTTTGACTTGGCCATTCCAAAACATTAACTTTATTCTTCTTTAACCATTCTTTGGTAGAACGACTTGTGTGTTTACGGTTGTTGTCTTGCTGCATGACCCACCTCCTCTTGAGACTCAGTTCATGGACAGATGTCCTGACATTTTCCTTTAGAATTCTCTGATATAATTCAGAATTCATTGTTCCATCAATGAAGGCAAGCCGTCTTGGCCCAGATGCAGCAAAACAGGTGTAAACCATGATACTATGACCACCATGTTTCACATAAGGATTTTATGCTGGAATGCAGTGTTTTCCTTTCTCTAAACATAACGCTTTTCATTTAAACCAAAAAGTTCTATTTTAGTCTTATCCGTCCACAAATCATTCTTCCAATAGCCTTCTGGTTTGTCCATGTGATCTTTAGCAAACTGCAGACGAGCAGCAATGTTTCTTTTGGAGAGCAGTGGCTTTCTCCTTGCAACACTGCCATGCACACCATTGTTGTTCAGTGTTCTTCTGATGGTGAACTCATTAACATGAACATTAGCCAATGTGAGAGAGGCCTTCAGTTGCTTAGACGTTACCCTGGGGTCCTTTGTGACCTCGCCGACTATTACACGCCTTGCTCTTGGAGTGATCTTTGTTGGTTGACCACTCCTGGGGAGGGTAACAATGGTCTTGAATTTCCCCCATTTGTACACAATCTGTCTGACTGTGGATTGGTGGAGTCCAAACTCTTTAGAGATGGTTTTTTAACCTTTTCCAGCCTGATGAGCATCAACAACTCTTTTTCTGAGGTCCTCAGAAATCTTCTTTGTTCGTGCCATGATACACTTCCACAAACATATGTTGTGAAGAACAGACTTTGATAGATCCCTGTTCTTTAAATAACACAGGGTGCCAACTCACACCTGATTGTCATCCCATTGATTGAAAACACCTGACTTGAATTTCACCTTCAAACTAACTACTAATCCTAGAGGTTCACATACTTTTGCCACTCACAAATATATAATATTCGATCATTTTCCTCAATAAATAAATGACCAAGTATAATATTTTTGTCTCATTTGTTTAACTGGTTTCTCTTTATCTACTTTTAGGACTTGAGTGAAAATCTGATGATGTTTTAGGTCATATTTATGTAGAAAAATAGAAAATTCTAAAGGGTTCACAAAATTTCAAGCACAACTGTATATTGATGGCAGAACACTGGATGCCAAACAATCATTGGGCATGGGCTGCACTCACTAACACCAGGGACCTCATGCATAACGCCATGCGTAGCATTCACACAAAACATGGCATACGGGCAAAAGCGGAAATGTGCGTACGCACAAAAAAATCCAGATGCATAATTCTGTGCGTATGCCAACTTCCACATTATTCCGCTACATAAATCCCTGTCAGCGTGAAAAATAACGCAAGTGCACATGCCTGCTGTCCCACCCCATCTCCTCCCAGAATTACTCCTCTTTGAATATGCAAATCAATATAAATAGCCCTTAAGCTCAGCGTTCTGTAAAAAGACAATATCAAAAGCGCGGGGGAAAATAGAAGAATTTCAGCAAATACCAAGTGGAGGCAAGGAAAAAACGTACTATTTGTTTAAACAGTTATATAAACAACAAAAGGAAGTTGATCGAGTAACATAGAGTGTCAGAGAAACTCGAAAGTTCAAGTTCACAAAGTCACACAGTTCCCGAAATTAAAATGAACAAGTCAGATATCAAAATCGCTGTGAAATGGCGAGTCGTAACCCACCGCCTGAGTGTCATATGAAAGCTTATTAGGGGACAGAGAAAAGAGAAAAAAAATAGGGACACAGGGAGGGGAAAAAGCTTGAAATGTCAAATAAATTTAGTCTCTAAATTTCCACTTTAATCACATAGTTTATTTGTCATTAAAGTAGAACATCATAAACTTCATCTTAAAATCATTTAATTTACCAGTTTCTCAAATACCATCGTAACTAAAGTAGCACGTTAAATGCTTTGCATTGTTTGTGTTCTTCTATGTGCTCTATGAATCACTACGTGCTTCTCCAACGGGCTTTCTCCGACAGGATACAGAATCCATTACATTCGTGATATTAGAGCTCTCTGAATAATTGAAATACTGAGATGTATACTTGATATTTTAATGATGATAGGAATTAAAGCATGTTATTAAACATTGGAACACGGAGGCGCAGTGATAGTGACGAACTGGCGCCACATCCAGAGATTGTTCCTGCCTCCTGCAAGATGCTTGCTGCGCCGTGCACGACCGTCGAAATAATTTATTGCAGCAGTACTGTCTCTATCACACATACTAACCTCCAATTCCTGTCCTTCCCTTTCTTTCTCCAAGTACCTAATCGCTACACAATCAGTTCAGTAATATACTCAGCAAAAAAAGAAACGTCCCTTTTTCAGGACTGTGTATTTCAACAATAATGTTTTAAAAATCCAAATAACTTTACAGATCTTCATTGTAAATTGTTTAAACAATGTTTTCCATGCATGTTCAATTAACCATAATCAATTAATTAACATGCACCTGTGGAATGGTCGTTAAGACCTTAACAGCTTACAGAAAGTAAGCATTTAAGGTCACAGTTCTAAAAACGCAGGACACTAAAGAGACTTGTGTACCGACTGTGAAAAATACCCAAAGAAAGATGCCCAGGGTCCCTTCTCATCTGCGTGAACGTGCATTAGGCATGCTGCAGGGAGGCATGAGGACTGCTGATGTGGCTAGGGCAATAAATTGCCATGTCCACACTGTGAGTCGCCTAAGACAGCGCTACAGGGAGACAGGAAGGACAGCTGATCATCCTCGCAGTGGAAGGTCACGTGTAACATCACCTGCACAGGATCGGTACATCCGAATATCACACCTGCGTGACAGGTACAGGATGGCCACAACAACTGCCCGAGTCACACCAGGAACACACAATCCCTCCATCAGTGCTCAGACTGTCCGCAATAGGCTGAGAGAGGCTGGACTGAGGGCTTGCAGGCCTGTTGTAAGGCAGGTCCTTACCAGACATCACCAGCAACAACGCCGCCTATGGGCACAAACCCACCTTCGCTGGACCAGACAGGAGTGGCAAAAAGTGCTCTTCACTGATGAGTCACGGTTTTGTCTCACCAGGGGTGATGGACGGATTCGTGTTTATTGTCGAAGGAATTGAGCACGTCTGGGACCTGTTGGATCGCAGGGTGAGGGCTAGGGCCATTCCCCCCAGAAATGTCCAGGAACTTGCAGGTGCCTTGGTGGAAGAGTGGGGTAACATCTCACAGCAAGAACTGACAAATCTGGTCCAGTCCATGAGGAGGTGATGCACTGCAGTACTTCAAGCAGCTGGTGGCCACACCAGATACTGACTGGTACTTTTGATTTTGAGCCTCCCTTCATTCAGGGACACATTGTGAAACATTTTTAGTTTATGTCTTATGGTGTTGACTCTTTTAGTGTTCATACAAATATTTACACATTAAGTCTACTGAAAGTAAAAACAGTTGAAAGTCAGGGGACGTTTCTTTTTTTGCTGAGTATAGATGTCAAGCCATCTGTAAGCTTAGAACACCGATAGTACATGTTCAAATATTCTATCCATCTATCCATCAAGTGTCACGCCAGTCCCAGCAAGCATACAGCATGAGGCAGGAATAATCCCTGAACGGGGTGCCCTCTCGTCACTAGCGCTGCAAAACTCTGTCCTCACATATTAAATTATTAACAATATAAATTATTTAAATGATGTTAAAATTTTATCTGTATAATGTAATAAACATATTTTGCTGCATTTCATTTTAAAAATGATATTGTCATCATATGTAAATACACGCTTTATAAAGTGGCTCAGGTTGTGCAATATTATAAGTGTATCACAAGTTTACAGTGAGGTAATTGTACTAATAAGTAGAAACAGTTCTACAAGGAGCACTTGATGGACTGATTGGGTGCGTTTATAGATCTTGGGATGAACCTGTTTCTGAACTGCGAGGTCCGTACAGGAAAGGCTCTGAAGCGTTTGCCTTTTGAGAACAGGTCAATAGATAGCATGGCTGAGGCAGCATGCGCTTGATGCTTTATACTGATAATTCTGTTTCCGATCAGCTGCTATAGAGCTGTGATTCCACACTCAGATATAGTGGGATAAATACTGTGAGTGGTGCAGTGAGAGTAACAACACTAAGGCAGCTATGATATTTGGAATAGTTTGGCCATTATTATATTGTTACAGATTAATTACAGCCAGATGTCTTAAACTAATAAACAATATGCGGTTAATTTCAGTGTATTTGATAAAGAAACCACACTGGAACAAAAACACTGCTTTGATACTGGGTGCTGCCAGGTTGCAAAAACGAGCGGAGAACTTGCGTACGCCAGGGAATGAGCTTGTGTGAAAATGTGTGTGGCTTTACACCAAATTTAGTTTTTATATATCGTGATGTGAGCGTGAAAATAGCCGTATGCAACATTTTTGTGCATACGCACTGTTTATACATGAGGCCCCAGGTGATTGGCGATGAGTAATAATTAAATGATTAGGTTTGACACGTGACGATTCTTATTGTAATCTGAACCAGAAACTCCGTTAACTTCTTGATAGTGGAGGACTAAGTGTCTGAGCTTTAGTTAGGTACCATTCTGCCTGCTTTCTTGTGCCTTTCTGCCTCCATTCTTGACACAGAGTGTTCCATGTTATGAAGGACCAGGGCTCCTCTATTTATTCCAAAGTTTCTTGGTCATCATTTCTTATTTATGAAGATCCTACATATAAGACAACAACTGCAACTTACTGCTAGATAAAATTTGGGGGAAACAGTATATTCTTGAAAATCGGTTCTCAATAATTCTAACATTATGCACCTTGCAGGAAAAGAAAATGTTTTTTGCTAGTGGAATTCTTAAAATATTGAGAGAAAGCAATAAGCTAATGCTTCACCACCCCCATTGTGTCTATACAGTCACTGCACAAATTACAGCATTGCACATTAGCTATATGACACGTCAGGCTTAAATCATGCCCTAAATTATTATAAATTGGATTCGTTAGTTGCTATTTCTTTGTCCTCATCCATGCTAAAGCATGTAATGAAATTCTAGATACCCTTGAGCTGGATACTTAAGGATTTAGTATTCATGACACATTTGTTCTCCTTAATCCTGTCATCATTGCTGTAAATCTCTTACATTGTTTCATAATAACACCTGCCGAGAGAGTCAGGGGCAATATAAAGAAAAAATTACAAACTCTGCTCTGTGTTCACTCTCCACAATATTAAAGTTCATACTATAGACAAGTCCAGTATCTGGCGTTTGCTTCCAGCTCCTATCCGTAAAGAAATCCAATGCATCTTTTGACTTATTAAGCCTTTTTCTTGACATCCTCATTCCAAAACAAGAGGCACATTCATTTGTTAATTTTGATACTTTGGCTCAGCAGGCAGTTAGTGTCTTTGAGGAGTGATTGTGTAAGGGGGAAAACACTTTAAAAAATGTAAAAAATTTTGGAAAGCACGTCCACATGCTAAAAAGTTGGTGAACCCTAGAAAATGTTCTAAATTTCTGCATAAAATGTAACATATCTACATCTAGATCATAAATATTGATACCTCACCAAATGGAGTTGGTTGATGCTTATCTAAAGAACCTTCTACCTCAACTTAATGTTCAGATTTTATGTTCCTACCAGTTCTGTAGCTTTTGCAGCTTGGAGCAGCACAGTACTGTTGAGACATTCAGCCATGCACAGCCTGGGTTTGTATCCCAGGTATGAACAGAACTGCCCGCCTCACTTAATTCACATAAAATCCATTATCTTAAAACCCTTGAACCAGCAAGCAGCCCTCTCTCCTGCCATTTTCTTGCAACCTCTCCATACTGATAGAGATTAGCTGTTGCCACACTTTAAGCGTCTTCCTTGAAACTACAGAGAAATGAGCGTGATGACACACTATAGAGACACAGTCCTCATATGATACCGCATTATACGATGTGTGATGTTATACAATCCCATGGGTGGGGCGGCAGCCCTTGGCACTTGTTTATCAGAACAGGGGTTTTGTTATAACTGATCATGGACCCCCCCGTCGCTGCTTCGCAATCACCCTTTATATAACCACGTTGAAGGGCTGAACGTGAACTCTGGACTATGAGTTGGTGAACAGCAGCTTAAAGGAGACCCCCCTTAGCTCAACAGCCAATTTGGTTTCTGACCACAAAGGGGTCTGTTGTGTAGTAGCAGGCTCTCTCTCTCTAATTTTTGTTGGAATTGCCCCTCCAATTATACTTGAGTGAATCAAGGTCATGCCACCATTTTGTCTCTGCTCAGGAATTCACTCAGGGTGACTCCCTGCTTGTCCCGCACTGGGACTTAAACCTGGGACCTTTGCTGCAAACGATCTAACTCCACCTTATATTTTGGACTGTCCTACATTCCCAATTATAATATTAGATCCTCTAGCATGGACTTACACAGAAATCTGAGTGTGACGCATAAACAGCACTGATTTTGTGGCTTCATATCCTGCTACTGACACATTGTGACCCTGATCAAGTCACTTGACCTGCCTGTGCTTCAATTGGAAAACCAAAATAAATGTAACTAATTGTCTCATAAATGTTGCAAGCCACCTTGGATAAAGGTGTCAACCAAACATAAATGTAAATGTAACTGGTGAGGTGGCCTTCTGTTTCTATCCACCAAAATTTGGAATCCTTTACTTTTAGGGACGTGCCAGGCCTGTATGCTGGAACACTTCACTCCTACTCTTTAGCCAGGCTTTCCCTTGATCACTTACTGGCATAACTAGCATTTTTTCAGCCTTTCTTCCTCAATATTCTGTTTTATAGGCTGCTCACTGATCACTAATGTTGTCTTGTTTTTCTGGTTCAAAGTGGTGGATTATCCAGTAGTATCTAAATATGCTTCAGTCATCTGAGATGCTGGGCAGATGAAGAGAGCTACACGAGCGTATCTTCTTAATGGTGACTCATTCATGGACTGCCCAGATGGGGTTTAGGTGGTCTTTTGGCCTTGGAAACCCCACTGGTATATTTTCTCCAACATCCCACCAACAGGAGTTTTGATTTTCATATCCTCCTTGGCTATCTGCCCATCAGTTTTTGAATTAGGTGGACATTAACTCTTTCAGGACAGATGTTGACTTATGTTTACTCCGGGGGTTGAAGGCGAATGTTGACTTTAGTCTACATCCGGGGCAGAGGGCGGTAATCAGCTGTAAATGTAGAAAAAATTCATCGTTACATGATGGTTCGACTCTCTTTGCTAGAAGGAAAGTTAGCTTTGATGATCTGACCTCATATCCTTACGTGTGTGTGAGTCGTGAAGAGTAAACAACGTCTAAAATAGCATGGACATCTGGTGAGAGAGCGAAGCTAATGCACAAAGCTAAATACTCCATGGATGACATTTTGCATATTATTTCTGAATCGGACTCTAGCTTATCAGACTCTGATTTTCATGCAAGCGACCTGGAGATGGAAAACAAAAGTCAGGTGCCTGCATCAGCTGATCAGTCCCCAGCTGATCATCATGCTGAACACCATGCGTGTGGCTGATGCGCCTATGGCAAAGTTCGCCTGTGAGGACTGCAACTTACAGTGACAAGAGGTACAAACCAGATTGTGTCGTATTGTTGCCACCTGTTCGTTGTGCAGGGACAGCTTGGTGGCCAGTAGGAACGCACCATTGACCAGCTACTGCTACTGTCCTTATGCAGTATGTGTTACATTGGTGCCACCAATTTAGGCATTTTTTTTTTTATTATTCTGTTTTGTTCTCTTAGTCATGTTCACACACTACCCTAATCTGACACATTAGAACATTAGAACATTCTAGACGAGAACAGGCCATTCAGCCCAACAAAGCTCACCAGTTCTATCCACTTGTTTCCTCCAAGAAAACATCAAGTCGAGTTTTGAAAGTCCCTAACGTCTTACTGTCTACCACACTACTTGGTAGCTTATTCCAAGTGTCTATTGTACTTTGTGTAAAGAAAAACTTCCTAATGTTTGTGCGAAATTTACCCTTAACAAGTTTCCAACTGTGTCCCCGTGTTCTTGATGGACTAATTTTAAAATACAAGTCTCGATCCACTGTACTAATTCCCTTCATAATTTTAAACACTTCAATCGTGTCACCTCTTAATCTTCTTTTGCTTAAACTGTAAAGGCTCAGCTCTTTTAATCTTTCCTCATAATTCAACCCCTGTAGTCCTGGAATCAGCCTAGTCGCTCTTCTCTGGACCTTTTCTAGTGCTTCTATGTCCTTTTTGTAGCCTGGAGACCAAAACTGCAGACAGTACTCAAGATGAGGCCTCGCCAGTGCGTTATAAAGGTTGAGCAGAACCTCTTTGGACTTGTACTCCACACATCGTGCTATATAACCTGACATTCTGTTAGCCTTCTTAATGGCTTCTGAACACTGTTGGGAAGTCGATAGCTTAGAGTACACTATGACTCCTAAATCCTTCTCATAAGGTGTACTCTCGATTTTCCGACCGCCCATTGTGTATTCAAACCCAATATTTTTACTTCCTATGTGTAATACTTTACATTTACTGACATTAAATTTCATCTGCCACAAATCTGCCCAAGCCTGTATGCTATCCAAGTCCTTCTGTAATGATATAATGGATTCCAAATTATCTGCTAATCCACCTATCTTGGTATCATCTGCAAACTTAACCAGCTAGTTACTTATATTCCTATCTAAATCATTTATATATATTAAAAATACCAGCGGCCCTAGCACTGACCCCTGTGGAACACCACTCTTAACATCGGCCAGTTCTGATGAGGTTCCTCGCACCATCACCCTCTGCTTCCTGTGTCTGACCCAATTCTGCACCCATCTAAAAACATCACCCTGAACTCCCACTTCTTTTAACTTGATGCCCAACCTCTCATGTGGCACCTTATCAAATGCTTTCTGAAAGTCCAGATAAATAATATCATAAGCTCCACTTTGATCGTATGCTTTTGTTGCAACATCATAGAATTCCAACATGTTAGTAAAGCACGGCCTCCCTCTTCTGAACCCATGCTGACTGGTCAGAATAACTCCTGTCCTTGCCATGTGTTGCTGCATGCCACCAAAGACGCTGAACTGGTGACGACAGACGCCTGAAATAGCGGCACCAGTGTAGCAGATTCTGCAAGCAATGCCATGTGACAATGCATATCATTGGCTGCTTTGAACATCACCATGCCTTGCGGGACTATGCTGTAGTGTATAGGCTCATGGAATATAAACATTTGTCATTCATAAATATTTTATGTTGATTTAAAAAAAAAAAATTTCCTTCAAGGAGTTAAGATTCTCTCTTGTCATAAATAACTCTCTTTTAGTTTTTACTTTTAATTCGTAACTGTTTTTCGCCATTATAATTGTAAAGCACTTTGAACTACCATTATGGATGAAAAGTGTGAATACTTTTTACCACCAGAGATCTGCAGAGCCAATACAGTTGAGCACTTCAGTGATCTACTAAAAGCCTACCTCTTGAAACAACAATTAAGAAATGACCAGCATCACTACCAGGCCTCACACTCAGCTACTTTTATATATGAAAATGCACTACAGAAATTAAAAGGGGATTGTGTAGGGAAGGGTTGTGAGAGTCAAAGAGCCTGCCACTGGGCCACATAATACCCTGACAGCTGCAGCACAAGACACACATGTCCTCTTAGCTCTCCATTGGTGCAGCTCAATATTCTGCCACTTACTGACTCCGAAACTCCAAGTTTGCAGTCAGCCTCTCCATCATGGAGAGCGGTGGGGCCCAGTGCAGTTTCGTTCAAATGACATCTCCACACAGATTCATCTCCTCCTGGAATTCTTGTCACCGTAATTTTTGTTTTCCTCACCGCCTTCATCAAATTTAGCCAGGTCTGTTATTTTGACATGCTTCATCTTATCACAATTCTGTTGTTTTTGTTTGTTTGTTTACTCTTTTTTACATTATAATATAAAGGTATGCTAAGTCTCTGCACTTACTGAAGTGGCACCATACAAGAATAATTTGAATTGAACTGAATTCCAGTCGATTTCCAGCAGTCACAGCTAATACTCTCTTTGATTTCGACTACTGCAATGCGGTGTTCACTGGCTGTTCAAACTGTTCTCTATACAGCCTCCAGTTAATCCAAAATGCTGCTGCAAGAATTATTACAAGAACAAGAAAATACGAACACATAATTCCAGTTCTTAAATCCTTACACTGGCTCCTGGTTAAGTTTAGGGCAGTTTTTAAAATTCTCCTTTTAACATATAAAGCATTAAATGGCCAAGGTCCGGCTTACTTGTCTGATCTTATTATGACTTACAAACCTGAGCGCACATTAAGATTTCAAGATGCCGGTCTGCTTATGATTCCAAGAATTAATAAAATAACAGTGGGAGGTCGAGCTTTAAGTTACAGGGCCCCTAAACTGTGGAATGGTCTGCCTGCTACTATAAGAGATGCCCCTTCGGTCTCAGCTTTTAAATCTCGGCTGAAGACTCACTACTTCAGTTTAGCATATCCTGACTAGAGCTGCTGATTAACTGTACAGACTGCATCTCTGTTGTTAGCCATTAGCACTAAAACATCAGTAACATGATAGTTATAATTTGATACGAACCCTCACCTATTCTGTTTCTCTTCTCGGTACTCAAATGTGGCACTTGGTGCCACAGCCCACCGCCAAGTTGTTTTGCCTGCCTAAGGTAAAGTCATCCCTGATGGAGGATCGCAGGAATCGTGGGAAAGAAGGGTCCTTTCATCGGATTAGTGCTATTTCAGCTGTGGAATGGCAAAATAGGGGAGGCAGCTTGATGAATGAGGTCTCCAGGACAAATCCAAATCATCTTATGTGATATCATCTACTGTTAAATTCTGCTCCATACTTCTAAAATTCTTATTTTTATACTGTATTGAGGATTTGTTCTGTTCTGTGTATTGTATTGTATTGTATTGACCCCCTTTTTTTTGATACTAACTGCACGCCCAACCTACCTGGAAAGGGGTCTCTCTTTGAACTGCCTTTCCCGAGGTTCCTTCCATTTTATCTCTACAAGGGTTTTTTTGGGAATTTTTTCTTGTCTTCCTAGAGAGTCAAGAGGAAGGGCCTGTAAAGCCCATTGTGGCACTTCTTGTGTGATTTTGGGCTATACAAAAAATAATTTGTATTGTATTGTATTGTATTTAGTGTTGGGTGAACGTTGATGAGATGTGAGCCAATGACTTGTAGGAAGGACTTCAGACTAGTAGGACTGACTAATGTAATGTGTTATTCACTTTCTGTTCAAATTATTTTTTTTCAGCCTTCGGTTAACTCAAAATGTTGCTGCAAAAATTATTACAAGAACTACAAAGTACAAACACATAACTCCAGTTCTCAAGTCCTTACACTGGCTCCCAGTTAAGCTTAGGGCAGATTTCAAAATCCTCCTTTTAATTTATAAAGCTTTAAATGGCCAAGGCCTTGCTTACTTATCTGAGCTTATCATTACTTACAAATTACATTGTGCATTAAGATCTCAAGATGCCAGGCTTCCTTTGATTCCAAGGTTTAATAAAACAACAGTAGGAGGCTGAGGTTTAGTTACAGAGCCTCACAGCTGTGGGATGATCTGCCAGCTTATATAGAAGATGCCTCTTTGGTCTCAGCATTGAAATCTCAGCTGAAGATTTTAGTCTGGTATACCCTGACTAGAGCTTCTGATCAGCTGTGTATACTTCATTTCTGATTGTTAGTCATTTGTACAGAAACATAACAAATACAGTATTTATAAACTGTTACAAACCCACCTCTACTCTGTTTCTCTTTTTGGTATCCAGGTGTGGCACTTGGTGCCACTGCTTTACTGCCAGGCTTCTGTCCTGCATACAGAAAAGTTATCTCAGACAAAGGAGCTTTGGAATCATCAGATGGGAAGATGCTATCATCAGATTAGATGGCCAGCACAGACTCCACTGTAGAAAACCCAGGAGCAGGAAGGCGGCCATTTCGCTGAGGTCTCCAGGCCTGTGACTTTATTTTTGCTTTCTCTTTTATAATCTTCTCCATTGTTAACTGACCTTAGTTCATCAGTTAGTTAATGGAGAGACCAAGAGATGTTGGTTTCATTGATGTTTAATCAGTCTCTACCATGTTCTTTGTGTGTTTTAGCAAATCTGTTTTTATTTGTTTTTTTTTTTGGGCCAGTTCTGTATTTAGTAATTAATATAATCCATACTTGTATCTTAACTCATAATTGCTCACAGCACGTTGCGCACACACTCAGTGCACTATACAAAAAAATAAGTTGTATTTTATTTTGTTAACAATTTTTTATGTCAGAAGTAAAAAGTGCATAATTAGTGACCCAAAGGATAAGCAGCTAAACAAGATACTAAGAAAACAAGCACACATTGAGCTAAACAGCAGTTGCCAACCTGCTTTTCATAGGCACCTCGGAACAAATCACATTAAAAAAACCCTTTGGCTTTGAACTTGGCAAGTTGAGTGAGCCACAGCGGGGCTGCAATATTCTGTGTGCTAAACTTAGCAGAGCCACTCGTGTGACGGCGTCATCAACCTGAGGTCCCACTGGAAGACGAGCCATATGCAGAGAGCGGCATGCCCATCTGGGTAAGTAGCGCAGGATTCCTAATCCCATCACTCCATATCAGGCACATACTGTACACAGTGCATTTAAATAAGATTAAGATAATACATAAAAGCAGGCCGCTTTGTGTAGACGGATCAGCGTGACCTGACAGGCCTGCTCAGAGTTTCACAGGCAGACTTCACACTTTCCTATCCCTGCAGTTTTTCTGAATGTTTCATTGTATGAATTTTCATAGCCATACACTATGACTGTTAATACTGTCGTATAGAATCAGAAATGAGAGCTAAGACAGGGCAGCCTGTTGGCTCAGTAATTAACATTAATGCCTCTCAAGTTCAGGATCTTGGGTTCAAATCCTGTGTCTGATGGCTGTCCATACCAGGCTGGCACATTTTCACTTTATAATGGATTAGCCCTCCAATCTCAGTGGTGCTGCGATCGGCTTGGCCCCCACACTACCCTGAGCTGCCTTAACAGGTTTGGATAATGGACGGGTGATTCCTGCTATTCAACTGCTTAAACAAAGAGTCTCGACATCAAAATAAGCAGAGCCAAGGAGAACATGTTTTTCAGGATTTTATTCATAAAAACAGATTTTTTTTTCTTTTTGCAACAATTTATTAAAAATTGACCTCATGCAGTATAAGGGTACAAGAAAATGATCATTTACATTTTTAGTGTGTTTTATATCCAGACAAGGTCTCATCTAATTATTTTAAAGCATTTGTTGTGCACTAACATCTGTTGGAAAACACCATTGGGGCACAGCCTCTTCATTAATGTACATTTGATTTGTTATTCTGCAGTATAAAAGAACAGAAACATTGAACTAGAGGAGTCTCTTTATTTGAAGGGAAGTTTACTCGTGTTATTTTTGTATTATTTTTCTTTTTTTTATATAAAAGACAGTGTCCTATGTGGAATAGAGAACTACAGTATCATTGACGGCTCATGTACTGCACACAGTCAGTATTCACAGACACTTAATAGACACACACGCTCAGCTCCAACAGTCTTATACTTTTGGATTTTTGTCCCGCTATCTTAGTGTAATATTTCTACAGAGGAATGGTGTGTACATTATATACAATTAGAATTATCTTCCCTTTAAAAGATTAAATCATTTTTATTAAAACAGAAAGCAAACCAAAAATGTAACATGGGAAAAAAACAAAAAAAAAAAGAACATGAGGAGGTTTTAGTGTGTGAAGCCCACGTGGTCCGGTCTTGGGCTGCTCCTCAACACTTCCTCTCCAGTATCTTTATATTGCATCTGGTAGGAAGCTGATAGAGAGCCCCCCAGGCAACACGGAGACCGTCTCGTCGGGGTATGGATACCGTGCAGCGAGCCGTGCTGTGGAAAAGTCGAATCGGAGAAACCACAACTCCTCGCACGCCATCATCTTATTGGGATCAAAGGGTTTTATTGTTTGAAACCTACTTCAGCAATCGAAGCGATTTATCAAAGGCTGGGTTTCTAGAAAGGTAAACATGTTCTGTGTTTCAAACTCAAATGAAGTCCTATAAAGAATTTTCTTTTGACAGATGTATAACTGGATATCGGATTGGGCAACACAATGCCACAATGTCTCTGTTTTAAAACGAATCCTGCTTGGTGTGTTTTACTCCATTAAAAAAAGAAAGGTTTCTCAGCGTATCAAACCTAGATTTTTAAAAAATACGTAGCATTTTTTTTAGGTAGTTTCGCCATCTTCTTGAGCTACAATGATAAATAAGACTGAGGCTTATTTTTTTTTTTTTTTGCACGGATGACATTTTCCTCCCAAAGATATTTTTATTTATCGTCATATGAGTTTCACCCTATGGCTGCTGGGATAGGAAGTCGGGTTTCACCCAGCGTTATGTTGCATCGCATTCTTACGGCAGCTTTGCCTACTCATTTTGATGTATAGTACATCTACTCAAAGCTTCTTCATCTTTTGGTTGTTCCCATTTAGGGCTCGCCACAGACGATCATCTGTCTCCATCTGTCTACCTAAAGCTTTCCATATAAAATTAGCTAACACTTTAGTTTAGGAACTGCAAAGACACATCCATTACTTATTTGCTCGTATGTAACAAGACCTTAACAAAAGCTGCTTTTGGTTTTAATGACACTTACAAAGTATCAGTCAAGTGACTGTTCGTTTGTGCAATGCGGCCTACTAACAAGACGTCCCTTTGGAGGAGTCTGAGGTGTCTTGACTGAGACACATTTCTCTTGATATTACATATTTAGCATAAGGCCTGTGAATCAATTATATTTGTGAGTGATTTTACCAGCATGTCAACATGCCCCCCAGCACAGAGATGAAGAAGCCATCTACCGATGCTTTATAAATGTTATGAAGACCAAAGGGAGCCTTTGTTATGGTCTTGTTACCTAACAATAAATGAATAATAGATGCACTAAAGTGTTACCCAAAATGACTTTTCTAGCCAAACACATAAAATTAGTGAACGCCCGTGTGTGCAAAGCTGAAATCAAAATACCTTGCTGTCATACTTAAGTAAGCTTGACTATCTGAGAAGTTGGTCCTTTGAATTTCAAAGGTTCAGTAATCGACGAGGCTTTGATTCTGCTGTCGTCAGGCTGACATATTCTGTGCAAATAGAAATTTGTGCACAAAACAACACTTGCTGTGTGTACTCGTGCCAGTAAGAGTAATCTGCACTTGTGGCCGAGTCTCCATTCCTCGAGGCACTGTCTCGGTTTAATTTCACCATCCGTTGAACCGCCAACTTCAGCTGCACTTTAAGGACAGAACTGCAGTCAGAGAGGTGAATTTGTTAAGGCCAGACAGTTTTTTTTAGGATTCTTCAAATTTAAAGTTTCAAAAACTACACTGCAAAAAAATGAAATCTAAGCAAGTGGAAAAGTATTTGTATCATGACATTAAATCTTGTTTGCATTGTAAGAATTATCGACTTATCCAAAAATTTGTATTTATGATTATTTAGCTTATTTTAAATAATATTGTCAAGTAAATTTTGCATACCACTTTGGCAGATTTTTTTGCTAAATAAAAGCAAAACAACTCCCATTTAAAGTTTGTTTTTTTTATCTAGTTTTCCCATTTGCATTTTTTGCAGTGTAGTCGAGAAAATTGGAGTCTTTGGTGTTGCTCTAGCACTAGAGGTCAGCCCTGCCATCGCACCGATCGCACAAACAAACCTCGCAGTCAAAATCCAGAAGTCAGATGGCACCGGGCCTTTCTGTGGAAAGTACAATCTGACGGACGGCCCGCTTGCATTTACTGTTTGAATTGCTGACATTTCCTGACATTCTAAAGTGTATTTATAACAAAGTAAGAGTCGCGGCCCTGTTCTTCCTCAAGTCCTCTTAATAACCTGCTGCACATCTGTTTACTGTAAGTAGATTCCTGTATTCGAGGAATTAAAATTTAGCCAAGTTTGGGAAGTGACTTTCTGATCGGCATTAGGACATTGTGGGCTTCTCCGTGCAGCAGACCTTCTAAAGACGGTCTCGAAATATCTTGGCATAACTTTTTGTGACACTCAAACTTGTGCTGGCGGCCATCAGTGTGTTTTGTGAGACTTTTTCAAAAAGGAAACTCTTTTTGCCCAGTGTAGGTGAAGTCAGCTGTCTTTTGAACATTTAAAAACCTCTTTATGATTTATCTACTATTAAATCATGGTTAAAATGAACACTCATTTTTATGTATTATGGGTAATCACAGGGCCTTCTCTTGGTCTAATGCCACAGACTCTGTCCTATGCAGCTGTCTCATGGCATTTTCAAAGTGAGGAGTGACAAAGCCGGCAACCAGCAGATGGTAGCTGTGGCAGCTGGTGGAGCCACGAAGAATGTTGTTCAATGTTGTGCTAAATTACGCCAGTAGAGCTGCTGCTGTATTAAGATATTAGAATTTCACCAGTAATCAGTGCTAACTTCATATGCTGTAAAGAAGATCGTTAAACAAAGCAAAGGTAGACGAGTATGCATCAGCGCTGCCGGGCGTCATACGTGTGATTGCCACGCTTCCACAGGATTTGCTGTAAGTGCCTCTGCATCTCTGCTTTTATTGAGTTGAACTACAGTCCAGTGGTATGATCTGGAAGATACAGGCTTTATCCTGAAATAAAATAATCACCTACATATAAATATCTTGTAGACTGGAACCTCCCAGACCTGGCAGTTGCTCTATAATTGTATCTTCAATAGCACCAGAAAAATCAGACACAAACACCGAACCTGAAGAGAGACTCTTGACGTGAGCAAAGTTAATTACAATAACAGTAGATCTGCGTATGTGTGACCATCTCGTTGGTTCTTATGACAAATTGTTTGCTCATACTCAATATTGTCTTAAGCAGTTCCTATAAATATTTCTTCTTTTACTTGCCCTATTATCTTGTTCACATAATAATACATTTTAAGCTATATTTTAACACTTAATTTATTATAAAAATATGGACTTCTTAAATATTTTTTTACATTGGACAGGGTTGTCATCAAATATAGAAAAGGTTTAAACCAAAATAAACATTTACTTTCTAATAATGACTTTGCCACGATGCTGTGAACAAACTCAAAGAGCACATTAAAGGCCACATTTTGTGAGGAGGAATCACTTCATTAGGAGTCTTTTTTTGGATTGAGAGCACTGTAAATTTATCAGGCAACAATATGGTGGGCATTAAAGTGGCACCTTGGGTGACTCACATCTCTATTCGTGGAAACTGAATGGCGTGTTGCCATGAAAAAGATTTTTTAGTTCCTAAGACGCCTTTGTCGGTCCTGTAAGGCCGAGAGCTGAGCCACCACTGCAGTTCTGCTTGTGAATGGCATTTTGTCTCTGCGTCCGTGTGGGGGCATTGCTTTCAAAAGCGTGATGCTTGATTGTTATTTATCCTTTTTCAATTTGACATGTTTTGTTTTTATACACAAGTAGAGAAAACAAATATGAATTGTTATTCAGTAATCAGAACGCTAAAATTATCAAATAAACATTCAATTACCGCAGCAGCCTGCAATTTGGTGAAATGTGAATGCCAGAGCAGTGTTGTGCGTTTTGTGAATGGCCGTATCAGTCACGCTGTTCTTATAAGTAACCTGAACTTTAGGAGCTCTGCTTTTTCTAGGTAGATGGAATGAGGTTATTGAGTGGACACCCTGCCTTACCCTTTCTTGTGCTGGTGATTGACTTTATTAGATTTATCTTTCACTTTTAGGTTTAAACTGACTTCATTAGTAGTTCAGGCATTGTGTTGTGAATACAAGTCTCTGCTCGTAATGGTGGGCTGCCAGCTTATTGACACACATCTAATAGCTGAGTTTTACGTTTCTTTAGCACTTTGTGATATTCCAACTATAGGGCCTCTTCTCATTCAAAATATCCATCCATCCATTTTCCAACCCACTGAATCTGAACACAGGGTCACGGGGGTCTGCTGGAGCCAATCCCAGGGCACAAGGCAGGAACCAATCCTGGGCAGGGTGCCAACCCACCACAGGACACACACAAACACACCCACGGGCCAATTTAGAATCTCCGATGCACCTAACCGGCATGTCTTTGGACTGTGGGAGGAAACCCACGCAGACACGGGGAGAACATGCAAACTCCACACAGGGAGGATCCGGAACTGAATGAGCCTGCCAAATTTCAGCCTTCTACCTACACGGGAAGTTGGACAATTAGTGATGAGTCAGTGAGTCAGTGAGTCAGTCAGTCAGTCAGTAAGGGCTTTGCCTTTTATTAGTATAGATTTGTTGCGTAATCCACCTTAATAAAAGGACAAGAGTCTGTCCTATTGCTATGTCTCTGTCATTCCAACAGATGGCTCATCACAAACATGAACCCTGCTTTTAAACTAAACAGAGACATATGCACAGCGTGGTGCACTGCAGATGTTAACGCTGAGGTCTACTTTGAATTACTTCGATTTCAACTCATCTCTGATGGTGGCACAGCTAGTACTCTTTATAATTTTATTACATTGTGTTAATTTTATTGAAAGGGGATACAGTTCTTCGCTTAGTCTTGAGTGATCTGTAAGGAGGTCTGCTTTTGCGGCCCCAACCGTTATTTCAATGTTTTTCTTTAAAATCAAAGTAAGTGCAACTCCTTGCAAGAACAAACACACACATCTTTGAGGGGTAGATTTAGGGAAACCTAAATGATGGCTCTCATGTATTGTTTAGGAAGTTCCAGTTCAGAATTCATAGAACGTGGTGTGTGCAGTTCAGACATGTCATATAAGACTCACAAAGTGTCACGATTCATTCGAATTTAAATTTGACACTGAAAAACGGGAGACATTTACAGAAAAGCTCGACATCGTGAGACTGAAATTGTATTTAATCTCCAGCTTCATGTCTGTTATAAAATACATTTATGCTGCTAGTGTGCCGGAATGCAGTGCAGGTGGGAGAGAAATCCGTGTGTTTGCAGAGGTGGCAACTAAACTTTGAAACTGGTGATGCATCTTTACACCCTAGGTCTTATCTTACCTGTTGAATTCTATAGGGTATGCCTTTGGGAAGTACAGTTGTTGTGGTTTCTGAAATTATCAGCAGTACGGAGATGAAAGTAAATTTATTACATGTGTCTTAACCAAAGACCAACAAATCTGGACTACTGTTATATGCCATCAGTAAAGGCCCACCAAAAATGGACTCATCAAAATGAGCGATTTAAAGAAACGTTTTCTGCTTCCTCCCTTTCCTTTAGAGAAGCACAAAGTTCAGCCATTTTCTTATCTCTGGTAATTTCATTAACTCAAGCATGTTTGACATCTTTTTAAGGCCCCATTCTTCATGTGTTTACTGCCATAGCATGAACTCGCTCAAACCTGTGGCCGTTCAGAGTTGTTGGGGTACTCTAACCTCACTTCCGAACCACAGATTTCCTGGGACGGTTTTCTGCCTGATTCAGCATCTCTCCTTTAATTGGAAATCACAACGGATATCACTAACACCTCACAACTCTGAGGTCCTGGGCTCAATTCCCTTCCTAATCACACTGTCTTTCTCCCTGTGTCATGGTGGACTTCCCTGCTCAAACTGCAGTCCCTTCTCAGCAAGTACGTTTGTTTATCGACTTCCTCGGTGAGAGTGTGTATGTGTCTCATGTTCCAGAGGACCAGGAACGTTTTTGAGTTCCCTCTACCCTGTAATGGAGGACGATGTGATGACGCCATAATAAAGGAGGTATTACTTTCACGGAGCACATTTCATATTTCATATACAGGTTAATATTACATTTTGACAAACAGGTTGAGACAGAACAGAGTGTCATGAGGAGAATGTGTGATAAAAGTGTTCACCCTGGTGGAAGGAATTTATTTTCAAGCTACTTTTATTTCCCGTTATATATGTAATGCCATCAGGTCAGTTCATGGTGCCACCATGCATTTGGAGGTTATAGCAGAACAAATGTATTTGAGGGTACAGTATATTTCAAATTTATTATCATTTGGCCCACAAAGAACACATTTGGGAACTTTTCTAGTGTGACAAGACTTATTGTATAAAGTTGTTCTTTTACCCTGGCCATTGTTACAGTATAAGGTCAAAATGCCAAACAAGCGTACTATTGCAAAGGTTCTTCTCTACATGGGGCAGAAAGGGACTAAAGTAAATTATGATAAATTAATAAATGATATGGGAAAAAAATGATGATGGGCCTAGATGTCTTCTGACAAAAATCAAAATAACTAAGTGAATGGAGCATTTGTGTGTACACAGCCACCACAGTGCGGGAGGCGTTTTCTTGAGCGAGTGCAGGCATTTGTGTGATGTCTTTCGTCAAGCTGCAGTTTTGCAGTCGCAGATGACATGTGAAGCTGCCTTTCCTCCTGGAATTTAATTATAAAGAGTAGGTGACTTCTAGGAAGTTTGGCAAGATAAATTAGTTATGCTCCATTTACGTCTTGATTCTAATTTGTTTTTCTTAGATAAAAGTATTTTCTGGTGTTTAATTAGTCTATTATTAATTTGTGTATCATTTATAACCTCTATCAAAAAGGCAATCTAGTATTCAAATATTAAAGAAATGTAAGAAAAGAGTAGAGGACCTTCCAAAACGTGAGATAATATGTGAGGTACACTTGTTGAAGGATCTTTGTATTATTAATGATTCTCTTCACGTGTTATCAAATTGAAACAATCCTAAATATCTGGTAAGTATAGTTTGCCATTTTCTAATATTTGTAGGTACCCCACCTCCAATGTACATTCTAATGATAGAATTACTCATCACGTCTTAATAAGAAGATAAGTGATAAGAACAATTTGCCTGAGAGATTGCTGTGTTAATGGCTCCCTCAGGTGTTTGTCCCTGTCCTAGATGGCAGTGATTGTATCTTCTTGGTACAATTTGACGGTCACCATTAAGGTGCCCCGAAATCGTAATAACTGCAGTATAACAATTACTCTCGAAAAATAAGGCTGCCGTGTAATGTTCTGTTCAATGAATCTCCTTTCTGTGTAAACCTGAACAAGTGCCACCTTTTCCCTGCACGCTTCTGACCATGGCCAGTGCTGTCTCTTTAACTGGGCATTTGACTCTTTTCTTGATATTCCTTCATTTGACTGAATGTTCTCAGGCTAGAGCTTGAACGGGTCAAGCTTTTGGCATATAAGTCGCCATTACAAAAGCTAGCAACTCTCTTCAGCTATTGCTTTACCAGTGAAATATGGTAAATACTGTGAATATTCATCTGTCTAAAATGCAATTCCAAGAACCAAAAGAGGCTTTATTTTCTAATCCTATTTATTCCAGTTAGGTTTTGCTGAGTGGTAGAATCTGTCCCAGTAGAACTGGGTGAAAAGGCAATCGCCAGCTCTCTACAGACCGCTAGTCCATTATGTATCACACTTGTTCATTCCCCGGTTAACCTAACCTGCTCGTGGTTAGACAAAATCCTCATAGGTGTGATAGGAACACAGATTTTGATTTGACATACTTTGTTAATCCCCAAGAGGAATTTGTCTTTTTGCATGACCCTTTTTAGGGTTTGGGGGTGTGGGTCATTGCACAAGGTCAGCCATTCCTGGAGCAATTCTCAGGTTAAGGGCCTTGCTCAAGGACCCAACAGAGTAGGAACACTGGGATTTGAACCGGCAGCCTTCCAGATACCAGTGCAGATCCAGAGCCACCATTCCGCCCATTAATGGTTACTGGGCTGGAAATTCAAACCCAGAACTTTAGGGAGGAGAGGAGGCACCACTGATGACTCCACCAGCCTGCAGCCATAGAGTGATATGTATCAGGTCAAATTATACAAAATGTTGCAAGACCCCTCTCTCTTTTTAGAAGTTATGCTAGTATTTGCTATTTTTTCAGGGTCTAAAAAAGTGTGAACAACATCTCAATGAGTAACAAGCAGCCCTTGGATAAGATTCCAGAATTTTTGCACTAACTCTAAGAAAATGTTTTTAGTAAATCAGACAAGCAACTGCCTTATCGTTGACCTCGAAACTGTCACATGCAGACTGATCCGTGCTGCCAAGCCATTCCAGAGGTCAACCATTACAAATATTTAATTCAAGTTCAAGTTCACATAAAACGTGTATCAAATGCACATCTGATTAAAACGTGTGACTAATTATTTCACAGTTTTTTTACTTTTAGCACAGTACGAATAAAGTTTGCTTTCCATTGCACAAGACATCGTGTACGTAGAGTGCAACTAGACCACCAGTTGTTACAGCAGGAATGTTTGATTTTAGTGTTACAGTTTAGAGACAGTTTTAAGTTTACTATTGAGTAGATGATAGCGCCTTAGTTTTATTCAACTTACATATTTTGGCAGATGATTGGACATACAGTACAGTAGATGTCTTTACTAGGATTAGATTTAATTTAAAAAAATAAATGTGGTACTTATCTTTTAAGGGGGTTGCAATTAATGAATGTAATTTGAAAATGTGAAGGCAATTTAAATGAAAACATTAATTTAATTTCACACATATTGCACCTCTGCCAGGGGTGAAATATCACCTGCAAATAACCAGTTCAGTAACTGTGACGCATGGCGTTCCTAAAATGTGTCGTCATGCAACATGTTTGAGATGTATAATTAGACACGTGTTTGGTAGCAAAAGGTAAAAAAGTGCAACACGGGTAATGGCAAAATGTCTCTTTCCATGTTGCAGACGGATGGTCAGCAGGATCTCAATGGTTCTCCGTGGCTGAGCCAGGCACATCACGTCATAATTCCTGCTAGTATTTGAAGATCCCGCCTGCAGATTCTGTGGGGGTCACCTGGCAATCCTTAGTGCCTTTGCGACGGCTCCTAATGCCTGATGTGGTCTTTTGTTTCAAGACTGGCTCATTACTCAGTGGGAAAAAAACAAGAAAGAAAAGCTCAAAAAACAGAAAAACACTATCTTTGCACAAGGAATGCTTCTGCAATTTTTTAGTTCAAAATATATAAAGAAAATGTTGATTTTTCCCAAAATTAATATTTTCAGTTTAATTGCCTTAAATGTACATTTGAGAATTAATTATCATGCAGGCTTAGAAGCTCAAACCCAGTTTTGGGGTCTTTGTGTAGTTATGCATATTGCTGTTTTGCAAACTAAAAATATTTATATCCTAATATATAACGTGAAGCAATAGCTAACACTGTAAAGGATCTGCATTCAATAAAATTGTACTGTTCCATTAAAAAGATCAGCGGATATGACACTTTCATTTTTAAATATGGCAGCATAAAATGCTGCTGTTGACTATTTGAGGATCCATCGTCCCTCACACTCCGCCACTCGGCTTCATTGATTTGCTGCTGCCGCCTCTGCTGAGACTTTACAGCTCAGGCCAGGAACGTAACATTTAAATATATCAAAATACAAAGCATGAGAACAAATGAGCAGGATGTAAAAATAAAAAAATAAAAAAATGGAAAATAGACAATAAAAAACGTGTTTGATGTTTTAATGGCTGTCGTTTTTGTCTCTGTTTGATGTTTTTCCTATATTTTGTGAGGATGACAGGAAGATCAAAGTCTTTATTTTATTTTATTTTATTTTTTTGCTAGTAATTTAAGAAACTTGAAAACCTGCTAAAATGTGCACCAGTTTACAGACCGGACAGGGCACTTTGTAATAAACAGTTACCAAAATGTGACAATAGGGGTGACAGAACTAGTAATGCACTCCTGAAGTCTGGTTACCCAGCAGTCCAATGTCTTTATGTCCTCTTATGCAGCTTAGCCTGGAATCTGTGGGGTTTTTTGTGTGTATATGTGTTTTTTCTTTTCTTTCTTTTTGGCAGAAATTATTTGAAAAAATGTGGATGGAGCAATGCGTTGGTCTGCATTATGAAGGCTTCATTGTGAAAAGAGCACTTCGAGGCTAAGCGGCATGAGAACTCTCGACACACCAAGAAGCAAACCGTCACACTCGGTAACTTCACCATGTCACACAGCCAACACTGACCCCAGGTAAGTTTTTCTTTCATGAAATTTTGACGTAGATGACAAAACAACATTGTGTATGACTTCGTAAATATGCAATATACTTGACAGATAACACAATGTGCTTTTGAATAAAAAGTTTGGTATTCTGTTAAACTTTTTATCGGAATGGCAAAGTGGAAAGGGGTTCCATAGGAGGGGCAGAGCAATGGCTCACAGGGCAGACCTGTGTTCCTAAAGACAGTCTCTTATACACAAACACTTCATAATATTTGATGCCACTTTTCAAGAGTGTCCCAGTCTTAGTTCACCTGGAAATGGGATGCATTTTTACACCCTGAGAGTATGGAAGCAAGTGGTTGCAATGTAATCTGTTCAAGTGAAGTCATTTCATGTGAAACTTCAACAACAAAGCAAGAGGAATGTTGTAAAAGTTAATTTTCAGCATTCTTATCTTATATGTATATATTACATGTATATATGTACTGTATACACACACATGTTTTGTATGAATACTTTACATATAGATATATTCATTTATATATACAGAGAGAGATACTGCTCTCATAAATTTGTGTTTGTATATGAATACACACACATATAATATATTCATACACAAACATACACACACTATGTATGTGTGTGTATGTATGTACATTCATACATACATGTACACACACACACACATACATATAGATATATCTGTACACATATAATGCATATACCTTTGTATATACTTATAGTGTGTAGAAGTATAAAATTATATGTCTGTGTGTATATAGTCGTATATACTGTAGCTGTACGCATACACACTCATACGCAACTGGTGTGTATCTAAATGTATGCATTTTATTGACATTTTTGCTAATTCAAATTACACTAAGTCCTCCTGTATTAACCTCTTTCTGTATCCTTAACAAAGTTATTAAAATACTCACATTTCACAAGCTGAATTGGCATCAAACATGCCCCCCCCAAAAAAAAAAATTAAAAAGAAAAGCCCCCGTCTATTAAAACTCCTTAACATATAAGGCTACAAGTCAGGTCTTTTTTTTTTTTTTTTTTTTTGTGCCCTTCCCCTCGTTGCCACAATAACGTCGATTTGCATTAAGATGAAGGCCTTTGCTGTCAGTCCCCTGGTGAGTAGAGCGTGCGTTGTGTTGAGAGTACTGGGTCGCGTACACAGTCTGTTTTGCTGACTAACACATCAGTCCAACAAAAGCAGGGAGCCTGTTTCCATTCACACCTCTACTCCCATTCTTGGCTTTGACTCACAGACCCGACATCATGACCCGGTAGGAGGGCTGCATGTGTCTGTGCCGGGGGCTGGCGCTTGGACTCACTGATGGGCTGGTGCAGCTGGCATCTACACCTCCTATAGATGGCAGGTAGGCATGGTGTAAAATAGGAAGCTGCAATGACAGTCTGCGTTGTATGCTGTGGAGAGAAGCAGAAAACAAAATGGTTAGGTTGGTAAGAGTAAGATCAGTAGTAGAAGGCCTCATTTATTAGATTAAACAGGAGATAATTATTAAATGTGCTGCAAGATACATCGAAAGATAGATGCTTTCTTGGTTCCAAGAAGGAATTTTAGTGTTAAGGTACCCATCACACAAAAATGATAAAAAAAGATATTAAAGATGAAACAGTAAGATAGATAATGTATACAGTACATTCAAATTAATATCTTAAAATTAAATAAAAAGCATTTCTGAAAAGTAGTGGAATCCATCAAGTTGTATATATGCTAAGTATTCTAAACTTATCGTCACATTTATCTCTCTATCATAAAAAAAAAATCCTGGGAGAGAAAGACGGGAGACGAGACGTGATGAAGATCACGGAGGACACTTAAAAGACCCGCGAGATGAAAGAGATTTGCCACGGAGCGTCTCGCGGGGACCTTAAACATGAGACTTTGTGCCAAGAGACAGGACCGTCTCACGATGACGTAGAACATGAGATTCTTGCAAGACACGCCTTACTTACAACCAATATCAAATAAGACCACGGGCAGCAAAACACTCAGTCGTGTAAAGGCTTTGAGCACAAACAGATCCAGGGCTCTCATCTCATATAAAGCGTATAAGGACAATACATTATAAATGAAACGTTAACGTCGAAGAAAGAGCAGCGCAAAGCAAAAAGACTCAAAAGCGTTGGAGAGAAAAAAATGCAAAAAAGAAAAAGAATAATCTAGGTGCAAATTCAGAAAATAAGGAAAGTAATTATCAGTCCGGAACAAGTAGAATTGAAAAAAAGCATGTCCAATCAGGCTCAGAATTAAAAGACAGAGTAAAAGACAAAGTAGAACTTCATAAAGACGTTCAAAAACGTTGGCGCAATATACATGCAGAGCAGGTAAGAGATTATGAAAGCAATGGAATTTGAAAGGCTCAAAAAAAGTTGGCGCGATACAAATGCGGAGAAAGTTAAAGAATATGAAAGCAGGAAAAGTAGAAAGTATCAAAACAAATGATGTAAAGATCGCAGTAGCGCAAACAAATGGAAATTATTACTCGAAAAAGGGAAAATAATCACCACGGACCAGGTGTCATTGAAAAAAAAGCAGAGCAAAGTGAGGTCAGAAATAGAAGACAAAGAGTAGAAAACGAAGTAAAACATCATAAAGAGGTTAAAAAACAAGGGGGCCAAACACATGCAGAGCAGGTTATAGATAATGAAAACAGTGGAGTTCAAAAGACTCAAAAAAAAACGTAGGCACGAAACACATGCAGAGAAAGATACAGAATATAAAAGCAGAAAAAAACGAAAGTGTCAAAACAAAGAAAGTAAACATCGCATTAGTGCAAACAAAGAGAAATTATTACTCGGAGAAATAATGAAAAGGTGAATAGAGATCGAATATATGGACACAGGTGATATGTCAGAAGTATGTAAATATTGTAAGGCTTTAAAGTTTAAGTCAGAGAATTTCAAAAACGGGGTTTACCTCACATGCATTTACTGGTTACTTTGCAAAAAAAATGATTAACTGCAGATGATGCAGATCATTTTGTCTGTGCTGAAATTCAAAACAGAGAAACCTATCCTGAATTATGGTACAAAGTCATTAAACACATGTCTCATGGACCTCATTTAAAAGATTCAGCATGTTGGGACTCAAACGATTCCAAATACAGAGGGTCCTTGGGTTACAACGTTTCGACATACAACGTTTCGAGTTTACAACACTCACTCCCATAAAAACTTAAAAAAATTGAGACATGAGAAGGAATAAAGGTAAGCATTTTTTTTACACTCATTTTTTCTGTTACTACAGTACAGTGTACAGTACAGTATATTTATGTCCTTTTCTTTTTCCTCAGGCTTAGATTTTTTGTTTTTGTGTTCTAGATTATGATTTTGCAAAGTGACTTAGACTAGAGTGTGTTTCGACTTACACCAAAATTCGGGTAACATCACTGTTGTAGGAACGGAACTGTATCGTAACCTGAGGACCCCCTGTATTGTTTTTAACGAAATTCTGAAATAAAAGTGAAACTAATGAAATAGCAACAATTCAAAGAAAAAAAAATCTTAAAAGTGTGTATCCGGAAAACCAAACACGGAGGTTGGCGAGCGAAGCGAGCAGGGGACAAAGCCCCCTAGTCTCATTTAAAATAGTCTAAAATAGATGTACTAAGGACAACATCCAACGTGCGAGCATTGCCAGCTACAGAACCACTAGGTTTTTTGGAAATGCACTAAAATAACAATTTTAGGCAAAAAATGTTTACAACTTCTCTAACAGCCTTGGTATCATAATCACTCTTAATCTATTAACGTCAATATTTGGTGTAAGGCCGGATGGCATTAAAGTGCAGATGGAGAAATTGATTGTAATATCCTGTACCGCACTACTAGCACACACACTTACCTGCTCACCCGGAAGAATCCCAGCTCACCATCACTAACTCAGTGGGTAAGACATGTTCTGTATTATCTCAAATTAGAAAAAGTCAGAGTCTCTCTTAGAGGAGATATCCAAAGTGTTTTTAAAAAGATGCCAGGAATTCATTTATATGATTTTATAATAATCATGAGAGAGATGTGATTAACTCTTTTATTTTTTATTTGCTCTGGACAAGTAAATTGTTGTATCTGTTATGCTATTATTATTTGCTGGACTGCTGTTGTACTGTTCTACTTTTTGAAAATAAAATTATAAAGAACCAAAATTAGTCCCATGTTTTGTTATAACACCAATATGACTTCTGTTGCAAAAGTGTAGCTATAGTGTGTGTGTATGTTTGTGTGTATATATATATATATATATATATATATATATATATATATATATATATATATATATATATATGATATGGTACCTGTCAAATAATACATATAAACAGTACATAACACTTGTTTCTACCTAATTGGGGCTCGTCAGGAGTACACACCTTTGCTTCCCCTTACGGGGATCGAACCTCGGATGTCAACCACGTTAGCTTACTTCATAGGCTGAAGATCGGAGTATTACATTCATTGGTCTGAATCACAATCTGATTATTTGGATGGTTACCTGCCATGCAATGCTTGCATGGACAGCAAGTTTCAAATCCCTCCCATACCATCTCGATGGTAACCAGATGCAGACTTTCACTTGGCCATTCCAGAATCCTCCATTTCTTTCTTTTTTGTCATTCGTTGGTGGATTTACTGGTAGAATAGGGTCATCATCATGTTGCAAGGTCCACTTCCAGTTGAGCTTCAGTCTTCTGACAGATGGTCTCATATTATCCTTAAACAATTTCTGATACAGGGACAAACTCATAGTGGATTCTATGATGGTGATCTGCCCAGGCAATGATTCAGCAAAGCAGCCCCAAACTTTAACATTGCTACCACCACGGTCTTCAACTGGTATCAGGTTCTTCTGGTTAAATGCTATTTTTCATTTTCAATGAACATGATTTCTGTTACCGTGGCCAAGTAATTCTACCTTTGCCTAATCTGTGCAGATAACGTTGTTTTAGGAGTCCTGAGGTGTTAATGGCCAAACTTTAATTTTCCTCCAATGTTACATCCTGGCACACCTCCCATGTAGATCTAACGTGTTCATCCACTTTATAATGATAGACTCATGCACTATAACATAAACAGTGGCAACAGCTACCTGTAGAACCCATAACGACACAGCATCTTGCTTTCTACTCTTGGGATAAGATCAACTGGTTAGGCTGTCTTGTCCAAGTTGGCAGGTGTTTGAAGTCGTCTTCATTTTTGGACTGCTTTCCAGACTGTGGAATATTTGATTTCCAGTTGTTTTGCGATCCTTTTAAATCCTAGCTCGGACTTCATAGTATTTCCTTTTTCATGTAGGCCTCAGAGAGCTCTTTTGATCTCACATGGTGGTAAACACACACTTCAACAACAAACAGAAACTAGATAAATGTCTAATATTTCAATAAGTTGGCATCAAATAAGATCCCCTCTAATGACGTTTTAACCTCTTATACCTGATCTAATGCACCTAATTCTAATTTTAGATAACTGCGGTTGTTATAAATCTTGGAGTGTACTTATGTTTAGGTTCATTTAAATCATACAATGGACTACTAAATCTAAATGTGTGATGATTTTTATATCACTTTTATCTGTAGATACTGGTTAAATGAAGATCAAATCTTAGGTCCACAAATATTAAAAAAGGAAAACTGTTTTTAATGGGATGTACTTACTTTTTTACATGACTCTATACAATTTGTGTGCTTTGTCACTGAGGAAACCAGCAACTAATGCTAATGATACCTGACTCACTGTCAAAGAATCGCAAGGAAAGTGCAACCAATATAGAGCAAGTGCCAGTCACTTTGCCAAGTTTCAAGATGCCAGACATAACAACTTCTAGTTTATTCATAGGTGCTCTTCTGCACCAACGACTCATGCTGTAAACAGATGTAAGCCATCTTGACAGCGCTATGAGTCCCAGAGTGGGGCAGCTGATCATTGTGTGTCAGTGCTGCTGATGAACATCACATCAGCCACTTAACCGACTACATTTTTAAGGTTTTGGGTTTTCCTTTGGCTCTTTCCACAGTTTGTTCTTTTCTTTTTGTAAATTGTTGTCAACTCTCAACCACATTTCAGCTAATGGCTTTGGCTTATAATAATTTTCACAGCACCTTGCAAAATTATTGGTATGCATATGACATTTGGGATAAAATGCCAGGTTTGGGTGGCAATTGTACTCCTTGGTTTCCTCCATTATCTCAAACTGAATAGTCTGGAATTTGGCAGGGAGTTCTTTGTCTTGCAGGTGGTGCCAAAGCCCTTTGTAGGACAAAAATGCTTACAGAGTTATATTTATTGAAAATTGCATTTTTCTGCTTAACCTTTAATATACAGTTTCCTTTATTTATAGTAACAGTGCTTGATAAACATGCTAGCTAATAGTTATAA
The DNA here is from genome assembly GCA_026402145.1 of Polypterus bichir lapradei. Taxonomy (NCBI): domain Eukaryota; kingdom Metazoa; phylum Chordata; class Cladistia; order Polypteriformes; family Polypteridae; genus Polypterus; species Polypterus bichir. The sequence goes on from JANRMT010062841.1 coordinate 36,203,925, forward strand.
GTCCTAGACCTCTCTGATAATCAGGATGTCATTTTGTCAAATAGCCATTTAGTCTGGTCAGCAGTCTAAATAAGGAGAATGTTATAGACAATAAAGTAGGGAAACAGCTTAATGGTTCACACATCTCCTGGGTTTTTACCATCATGCTAATAAGTCATCCAGCCTCCCTTTACAAATTACACAGTAAAGGCTGTGAACAGAAATGGAAACAGAAAATGATGCCCCCTATTAAAGCTTAATATAGCAGCCATAACTCCTACTTTTCTCCTTCTCCTTCTTCCCGAGTGAAATATTTTCCATGCTAGCGTGCCAAGATTGGCTCTATAGTGTGCTGTTCTCCCTGTGATGAAAAATTCATGCACTGGATATTGCGTTGGGTGTTCCTGCAATGCTTCCTCTGTCTATTTTAAGGCTTTGGTTCGTAAGATTGCATAAGAGTTCTGCGTGCCCTACACATGTCAGCTTGATACCTGCAATCCTCAATGAGGTGTTATTAGCTGATTCAGGCCTTTCACTGCATTAGCGTGTTGTATTGAACAGCCATTTAAATTCTAAATTAATAATAGGCTTTTAAATGCATTACAAATCTGTTGGGCTACAAGTGAATTATTTACTATTTTGATATTTTTGGCAGGAAGATAAGATGACATTTGCAGTTTCTAGTAGGCTGCACTCTTTTTGAGTTGTTTTCTTGGAATTTAGACCCGATAAGAGCACTTTGCCTTTTTAACTGAGTGCTACAGAGAAAATGTGTGTTTTTCAGGTAGATGAAATGACAGCTCCTCTGGTGAACGGTGTAGCCCAGCCTAACCTGATTTCTGTTTTATTCCAGTAGTACCTTCTATTTACAAAAGCATAGCAAGGCTGCGGCCTCAGCGGGTCAGCACATGGATGCATGAATGAATGCAGTGGCAGAGCCAGGAATGGAGCCCCTCAAATGTAACCAAAATGAAAAACCTTAAAATATAGAATGATGTATTAATAGCATCCTATTTAATCCTACATTAAAAAACTCATATAAATAATATATGTTACAAAATACAGTTTTGAAGTTTTAAAAAAATGGCACATGTTGATTGCATAAGCACATCGGTGGTGTAGTGGGTCCACAGCTCATGTAAAAGGGCCGCTTTTAAATAAATAAGCACTGCGCTCGCGGCTTGGTGAGGGGGCGTGGTGGTTGTGTGGCTGAAGCGGTTCTCGGGGCGATTCACGATGTGGGCGTTTCTCACCTAAGTGCACAGATGAGAAACTGTCCGCATCCGTGATTGTTCCTGGGGCCGCTGATTTGCCACAGCTGCCATGCCCTCTTGATAAATAGAAGCGCGAGTCGGTTAGGAGAAAAAAGAAAGAAGAGAATGGGAGGTTGTAGGAGAAGGCAGGAAGCAGGTGGAGAGAGCGCCGATGTGAGGGAGAAGAAGAGCAAGCAAAAGCAGGCTCGAGTGTGTGAAAGCAGGCAGCTGGGAGGTGAGCCCTCGAGAGGAGTGTTTGGCCAACACTCGGTGGGGCTAAAGGAAGCGGTCGCTCCAGCTGAGTGATTAAGGAGCTGGAGTGACCAGTTGAAAGATGACAGGCCGCGTAAGGCTGTGAAAGCAGTGGGAGTCGTGAGGCTTGGTGGATGAAGTCCTTGATGTGAGCGTCCTGGTCGTCAAGGAAGCCAAGTCTCGTTCTGGGATGAGTGCGTGACCGAAGCCAGGGATCGGCAGGCCTCTAGACCAGTCGAGCGGAGAAAAGGTCAGCTGCTGAGAGGGTGACTCTTGTTGCGGGGCCCAAATGGGAGAAACAGGAGAGACGCCAAGTAAAAGATACTGGGCTTTGGTTGTTGTTTTAAAAAGACTGTTTCCTGCATTGTGTTTTAACCTCGTCGAAGATTTTTCTGTTTGATTTTAACCTCCACGTTCAGCACTTGCTTTTATGGATTACTTATTTATTGGAACTTTGGACACTGCACTTTATTTTGAACACCTTGTTTTTGTTGATTGTTTTAATAAAAGCACTTGACACTTTTGCACCATCCCCTTGCTATGTTGTTGCCTCACTGCTAAGCTTATCGGTAACATTACCGACGGTGTAGGATTGAAGGGCTCCCAGAAGCGAGAAGGGAGCATGCATCGAACCTGCATTGTCACAACATCACCTCACCACATGACTATTCCCACACGCACCATCCTGCCAGAAAAGGGATACATGCACATCAAGCCCTTTGGAACGTAGGAAACAGCGAGAAACTTCCCACTTTGCCTCTAGATTGATTCCACTCGTACACTATTTTTCTTCAAGCTGAGCAACAACTCCACCTGGTCAAAGCTGCAATGGCAAAAGTGCATAACAAAGAGCAAAGTGACAAGGGAGAGAGGGACGGATTGTCCAATGAAGAAGGCGACTGTGCAAACGACCCAAATGAATGGATGAGAGGAGGGAAGACATCTCAAATGGTTACACTCAAAACAGATGCAGAGAGAAGTATAATAATACTTCAGCCTTGTCAGCGGCCCATCAAAGTGGACTAGCGTTAGGGTAGCAGTGCTAACTTAGAATCTTCTTTCAAGCTTAACAGTCAGGAAAGCAACTCCACTGATCTGCTTTGGATTGACAAGTAAAACCAGACACTCAGCTCAGTGTTTTAAGACCATGTTAAATTGTTGGAATTTGGGGGTGATGTGCACTGGAGATGCTTTTAGGAAGCTTGAGGGGGCCTAACAATAAGATTAGATTATCTGACCCCCAACCCCTTATCCATGTTCAAAAGCATTCTTCCACTACTAGATGGATGGTATCTTATCAATACCGCATATCTTCTCTTTCTTGCTTGGTGCACTCTTTGACCAGCCTTTGCTTTCCATTTTTTTAAGGTCTGCCACTACATTGTCCATTCACCTCATGTTCACTCTTCTTCTTCAACTCTTGCAATTTAACCTTCATTTTAACATTCTTTTGGTGGGTTCTGTCTTCCTCCATATTTTCAACATGACCCAGGCACCATATCCTCTAGGACCTGATACGCCTGACAGTACTAGTTCCTTCCACCTACATATTCTATTCTGTATTGCATTGTATTCTCCTGCTATCACTGTCCCTTACTGGTCCATAGATGTGATATACAATTTGTCCTATCTTACTGCATTTTGTTCTGCCCTGTCAGAGGTCGTACTTGCAAACCATAGCTGACAACTGGGCACACCATCCCTCTACATACCTTTAAAGGAGGTCCATCTTGGGCATTTAGCCAGTAAAGGAGGACACCAATGTGTCTCAGAGGTGCACTGACAATTTATACAGTTTAACCCTTCAGACAGCTCCATTCTTTCTACACAATTATTTTGATTTATATCAATGACACACTTGAATGCTCTGTTCTGTGTTCAAATGTTGTTATTCTGCAGAGGTAATGAACCAGCCAAGCTAATGAGCACTCGCTTACAGAGACTTGCATTGAGACAAGCTTTATTCCAGTTTATGTAACTGCTGCAGCTGATAATAAAGTCTAAGAAAGCATCAAGTGCACAATTATGGTCTTCTTCTTAGCATCAACAAGGGCTCTGTTATTATGGTAGTTTGGAATTGACGCACCTGCTATTTATCTTGTGTAAACAAACGAATTCTTATATAATCTGTTAAAAAAAATCAAACATTAATGCGAATTGTTTGATGCACCTACCATTTGGCAGAAGTAAACTTTGTGAAATTCCACTGTTTAGAAACAAGTTTTACATGTTTGTTTAAACTGTGAGGAAGTAATTGATATCCACTTGTTCTGTCCATGTGTTAGGCCAAATACGGGCTGTCTTAGCAGTTTAGCATGGAACAACAACAACATAACCATAAAGGGGGTCTGTGAGCTTGTCACATTGGCTCTGGCTGGCCATACGTCTCAAGGCACGTCGACTGCCCTGAAGCTGCCGTTGAAGGCTGTGCTCCAACAATGCAGAGCAACAAAGAATTTGACAATGTAAATTAAGCTGTGAGAAATGTATTTAGGAAGATCTGTCACATCAACACTTGACAAGGGTCGTAGTTAAGTAGACAACTTAAGCCTGGAGAGAGAATGAATTCGAATGTTTAACTATTTCAAAAAACAGTGTCAAGGTTAAATATAGTGTAGCAGTCTGGAACTGAAGAATCCATAAAGTAAGACTGTGGTAAAACTAAAAGGTTATAGCAGTAAATGATACAAAACCCAGAATTCATTAAGTGCCTGCCAGGTACTTCTGGTAAAGCACAATGTTTGAGTTCTCCCTGAACAGCATACTGCCTGGTTCATGTTCTTCCAGCTACTCTGCTTTTCCTGTAATGTCCCATAGCTGTGTATGCTAACTGGTGTGGGCTCTAGACTGATTGGTGCCCCATCCCTGTGATGATGCGGGTTCACTGCATGCTCCCATCTTGCTTCCGGGAGCCCTGGAACCGACACCGTCGGTAATGTTACTGATGAACATGGCAGTGAGGCACAACAAACAGAGCAAGGGGATGGTGCCAAAGTGCAAAGTGCTTTTATTTAAAGCCAACAACAAAAAGAAACAGTGTTCAAATAAATAGTGCAGTGTTTCAAAAAAATTAATTAAATAAATAATCCGTAAAAACAGAAGTGAAGTGGAGGTTAAAAACACTATAGAAAAAAACAATCTTTTAAAAATGACGAGGTTAAAACAACGCTGGGAAGCAGTCCATTAAAAACAACAAAGCCCGGTGTCTTCTTTACCTGGTGGCTCCCCTGCTTCTCCCATCTGGGCCCCGTAACAGGAGTGTCGCCCTACCAGCAGCTGACCTTCTCTCTGCTCATCTGGTCTGGAGGCCTCCTGATCCCTGGCTTCAGTCGTGCACTCTCCAGACCAAGACTTGGCTTCCCTAATGACCAGGACGCTCACGTCAGGGAATTCACCACCCAAGCCTCCCGACTCCTGCTGCCTTCTCGGCCTTACGCAGCCAGCCGTCCTACTGCCGGTCACTCCTGTTCCTCCATAAAATACTCAGCGGGAGCGACCACTTCCAACTGATCTGGGTGTTGGCCAAATGCCCTGCTAGGACTCACTGTCCAGCTGCCTGCCTGCGAGCCTTCGCTCGCTAGCTCGCTCGCACTGGCTCTCTCAACACACTGCTTCTTGCTCTCTTCCGCGCTCCTACAACCTCCGTTTTCTTTTTTCCCCCTCAGCCGCCTCGTGCTTCTATCTATGAAGAGGACGTGGCAATTGTGGACAATCAGCAGCCCCGAGCACAATCATGGATGCGGATGATTTCTCACCTGTGCACTTAGGTGAGAAATGCCCACATCACGAATCATCCCGTGAACCACTTCAGCCACACTACCACGCCTCCTTGCTAAGCTGCGAGTGCGGCGATTATTTATTTTAAAACTGGCCTCTTGACGTGAGCTGTGGACCTGCTATACCACAATCCCTGGTCCCCATTTAGTGCCCAGTCGTTATCAACATACAAATGCTTTGACCTATGACTCTTAATTGTATTAAATTATTCAGCAGAAATATATCAGGATACATTACTGGGGCTCCTTCATACCAATGACAATATGCCTACAGAAGGCCCGACTGGGACTGTCAAGTAAGAAGCTTTCTCTCCTCTTAAATGTTCTTCCTTTTTAGCCATTCTGGTGTGTGTTCACACCATACTGTGTGTGTGTGTATTTATTTATCTATTCATGTATGTTTGTATTTAAAGAGCTTCTGTAAAAAGCCAAATTTCCGTCCATCCATCCATTATCCAACCCGCTATATCCTAACTACAGGGTCACGGGGGTCTGCTGGAACCAATCCCAGCCAACACAGGGCGCAAGGCAGGAAACAAACCCCGGGCAGGGCGCAAGCCCACCGCAGGCCAGATTTCCCCTCAGGACAAATAAAGATCTATCTATCTATCTATCTATCTATCTATCTATCTATCTATCTATC
>JANRMT010062841.1:36209837-36228092 GCA_026402145.1 Polypterus bichir lapradei
ATCTATCTATCTATCTATCTATCTATCTATCTATCTATCTATCTATCTATCTATCTATCTATCTATCTATCTCCCTTGTTTTTGTGCCTTTTTTCAGTAACAGTGGGATAGTTAAATATCAGTTTTCTTTTTCATGTGTTTACCAGAATCCATGAGGTATTTCATTAATTGAAATTCATTTCCAATGGTAGTAGTAAAATGATTTTTTTTTAACACACTAGCATGTGCACCTCATTAACATTTCATACAACTACACCTAATGAAAGCTGCCATCATAACACTGAGGAAGAAAATATCTAAACTGTTCAACAGTACTTACTGCTCTGGTGAGTTTATGTCTTCTATAGGACCCTTGTTTGTTCTTGAAGGATCCATGGAGCCCCATTGCCCTTGAGGTTTCTGTTCATGGTGATTTTTCAATATTGATTTATCTCCCTCTGGGAAAAAACAACAAAAATAAAAAAACAAAGTTGTAAAAATGGTTATTCAGCATTTCACCTCTTGAGCCTGCCAAAGCGTAAATGAAACACAAGTTCGGTAACAATAAACTGAGTAAAGCTATAGCTGAATAAAGATAGCCATTAGAATGATAATCAAAGTTGTGTGTAGTAGAGGGGTTAGCCTGGCTATAGAATAACAGTTTACACCCAGTTCTGTCTAAAGGCCATGTCACATTGTGCAACTTTTCCAACGATTTTCAGTTGTAGCCTTCACTTATATAATCTTGGAATGTCAGAGGCAGTTGCATAGTGTGACATGCCCTGTGACTCACTCCAACTAGTCCGTGGCTTGCTCCAATAAAACCAAACTGGTTTCAAGTGGGTCATATGGAGTGGTTCCTGTGTGTGTGAGAGCTGACAGCCAATGAATGCTCATCTAGAAGTACAATGCATATAGTGCAGCAATGAGGAATACGAAAACTGAAGAGAAGCTTGTTTGTCTGATGTCTTGTGTTTTACTACCAGGACAGAATGGAAGAAAGCAAAGAAACGCAAAGATTGTGGTTGAACTCATCACACCTGTTAACCCTTCGTGCAGCACAAACTTTATCAGGCAGCATGCTATTGGGTGTCAAAAAAGTACTAGGCAGCTGGTCCCAAGCTGATAAAAGTGACATGGTCAGCAATTTTTAGTTATTTAAACTGATACGGTCTGACGATGAGATCAGCAACTGCAGTTAGCAAGTCTGACGTACCCCACAGCTAAAACTCTTATAATGTGACATTGGCTCAAGTCAATGCTGCATAAGTGGTGTTGAGTGTTGGGAGTACAAATTCAAAATGGAAAGGGAGATGTTCCGTCAATTTAAGTAGCTTAAACTACTCGACTAAAGAATTCCTTTATCATGCTGAACATAAAAACAGCAAACATTATATTTTTGAAGTTGAAATTCTGGCTTCAGTTGGAGAGAATTTACAGAAGAGGGGATGCTTAAACTGAATTAGACATAGAAAAAGTACAACATTATGCACAGACTAAGAGAAGTACGTAATTTAGGATGCAGAAGTTAAAATATACAAGCAGTAGCATTTTTGCTAACATTTAAACAGAAGACATGTTCATACATTAAATGAACAGAATAAAATAAAACGCTGATAATATAAAGCTTTGAAAAGTGTGGATTCTCACTCCAGAGAAATACAGGCAATCTAATTGGAACATATCCCAACTGGTTAACTTCACTGACATGCAATGCACTAACAATCATCTTGTCTACATGTTCACACTGCTTACTTGGGTTCTGCTTTCATGTTAAATGACAAAAAATGTAATTTATTATGCATTACATTGACAAACGTAAGCTATTATATACTAACTTATTTGTGTCAAAGTTGACTGGAGACCAGCTCCAGCACCTCTAACTCTGAGACCTCAAAATCTACATAAAATGTTTGTTTTTAATCTTTTTTAAATGTTTAAATAAACCAGTGGTACTACACAGACGTAATTTAAACGTTATAAAAGTAGTCTAGTTAATGTTACACCTAACTGTTACAATAGAAGCTGCTGAAATAGAAGAAAATTGTCAGCTGGTGTGGACACTGACATGGAGGTTGAGAGAGAAAGGGAGTGAGATCAAGAGAGTGAGGAAGAGGATCTATCAGATGAGGCTGAGGAAAATGAAAACTCCAATATGATTATGCTGCACAGAGTGTGGATAGCAGAGTAAGTTAAGATTATAAGGATTACTAGTCTGAGTGGATGATTATATGTGTAAACAAGACTGATGTTTTATTTAGTAGGCCAATAACATGACCTAACGTCAATAGCGCAGCACTACGCTCTGATGCCCAAATTGTCATTGTCAGCTTACCTACTCTCTGTCACCAAGCAGAGAGTTGCTATGAGCTCTCACATGTCATCATTTACAGATTAAATGCTGAACAAACCTGTTCTTAAGTGACTTCATTTGTGGGTATAAATGTAAAACTACACTGAGTATGTAAGGCTGGGTACACAAGATCCACATTCTGTGAGTGGCCCCATTAGAGTTCAATTACCTTCATTTAGATGGCCCTGGTTTATTTACTGCAAAAAGGAGATACTGTCATTATTATGCCATGTTATCAATCAAATGATCATTTTGGTATCATGTAACATTTTTTGTAAAGGTTAATTCGTACTTTAAAATAGCTCACTACACATAGAAAACGCATAGTAGAAAGCATACACATCAAGGTCTAGTAGGCAGCGGAATACTGAAATGGCAAACAGCAGGCAGTTGGGGATTAAGTGTCACAGAGGTCTGTGGTGAAGCATGATTTGAATTAAATAGATGAAGTCCACGAGTGTGCAGACTGTAAGCAGGCACAGGTTCAAGTGGCACCCAGATGCAGCTTTGTAGCCTGGAGTCATCCCAGATCATGACACTGCCATTGATTAAAATGTAATTGATTCAGATGGTCATAATCAGATTTTCAATTTTTTATACTCTATTTTCTTTGTGGGCTCCAAAAATTATTCAGAATTACCTTTAGGGGGTTTTAGAGGTTGAGAAATCTTGTCACGTTTGTTTTTGTACTTGATACTTTTAACAATATTGAAGAAAAGTAACATTCTTCAATGACACCATGTTTTTCTAATGGGTGCCGCCATTTTGAGAGGTATTTGCTGTTGCTAGGTTAAAGCAAACTGGTTGTGGGAAGTGTATAACATCAGGGGGTTGAAGGTACAGTATAAAGGTCTAGCACACATCCTGGTGTCCGAGATTGTGGATTCTCCAGAAAGAACTTTATGTTCATTATTTGTTGTTATTTAATTCCTGATTATGAATAATTTTGCCTTGCTTTTTGATTATGATTTACAACAATTTAGTCCAGATTACGTTATGAAACTTCTCAGCACTGTTTCATGACACTAATGCACATCCTGAGCAATGTTTGTTTAACCTTTCATATTTCTGGTTATGGCCCTTTACTTGAAATTTTTGATTTTGCGATATCTCCTAATTACTGCTCCACTCAAAACTACTACCACCCAGTGCAGTCAGTACACGAAGTGCAACAAACAACTGGATGACCTTTAACCTAAATTACCAATAAACTCATGAGAATTAAATACTGACTTCTAAATTGGCCTTGTATGAGTGAATGCCAGGTTGAGTTTGTCTTGCAGTGCCCTGATGCCCCAACCAGGGTTGGTTCTTGCCTTGTACCCTACCCTACCCTACCCTACCAGGCTCTGTTCCCTGCTACATCTGGACTGAATTAAGCAGATTTGGTTGGTGGATAGTTGGTCTCATAAAGTGCATGGCTCAATGTTTAGCACCGTTCTGTCACATCTCCTCAGACGAGAGTCTAATTCCCACCCCTAACACTGTCTGCATGATGTTTGTACTTTCTCCTTGTGTTTTATTTGCATCTTTCTGTTAATCAAAAGGTGTTTTCACACTTAAGTTGTTTGGAGTTTTTTTCTGACTGGAGTGATTGCCCCCATAGTTCAATTAGATAGATGTGAACATGCCAGTAACACTCTAGTTCAGACCAAAACAACCTCACTGTAAAGTGGTTTGCATGGTGTATGACTGTGATCTGATACAGCACCGATCTAACTACAGGAAATGCTATGCATAATGGGAAACATTTCTAACAGTGTTTAGGGACTGTCAATATAAACACAAATCCACACATGCATACAAGTTTGCATAAAACAGCTTGCACAAATACCAGCCAATCAGATCAATCTTAGCATCTATTCAGCATTGGATCAGATTGCAGTTTGCCACTACAAAAGGTGATGATTCCATTGTAAGCAGGTAGATCAATCCAATCACAAATAGAATTGGTAAGACACAAATGCCATTTATGACCAGTGATCAAACCCTCTAACCTTACATGACAAGACTGAAGTGCACAGGTAGGAGGTCATCTTCTGGTACAATATGAACGCTGGAGCCGCATTAATGTTGATACTACAGTATGTAGTAAATGTGAATTAAACATTGCCTTGTGAACATTATTAACAAATTTACAGGCCTAAAGACTGCTGACATGTGATTTAAAATGAACTAAATACAGGTAGTGTTCAGTTTATTGGAGAGAACTGTAAATGCACAACAACAACATCAAACAGAGAAAACAAATTCACTCAAAACATCTACTGTCTACATGAAATTGACGCACGTTATTGTGTGCCCTCAGCAGAGCTTGCCATGGGCTCGCACAGATTTAATGTGTCTTTTCCGTAGCGTGCAAAGTAACGTGTTTTCAAGTTCAAAGACATTCTCCTCATATAGTTTTGCTTGGTAAACAAGACATATCATCTGAAATGTGACGGCGCGCAACAGTAGCTCCTTTCAAATCTAAAGACTTTCTGCCCAACAAATGAGGTCCACAACACACCAACAGGCTTTTACTTCTGGTTCACTTGAAAGTTTGATGTGTGAAATGCAACCAAGCTAACTGGAGACTGAAAGAATGCAACTAATCACCTCCTGTTCGGGTTCAAAGCAGACGGACTAGGAGTGTGAAAACACCTTTTTAAGGACTTGATTGGCTAGCTGATGTGTCTCAGTCAACTTGACCTTGGTGTGTGTAAGTATGCCTTGTGATGGACTGGTATCCCATCCTGCCTTTGTCACAAGGTTACTGGGATGGGTTTCAAAAAATGGCTAGAGGGTTTTATAAAATAAATACCGCAATATTTTCATATTACATTATTGCTTTGCAAAGAACCATTTGATTGCTTTCTGATATTTCCACTGTCTTCAGGATTTCGATATTAATATGACTAGAGAGACAGCTTGCTAATTAATAGATAAACCAAACTGCCTTCAATGTCTGGTTTTACTTGGAGAAAATCTTTTAGCAAGTGTGCACATTACTGAAACACCCCAACTAAAGTGACATGGCAGCTTCTGAAATGAGATAAGATGAGATGACTTCAGCCAACCTGCGGAACTTCAAAACTACATTGACCAACAGCAGATACCTTGTGACAGTTTGCTCTCTGACTTTGTCGACTGGTTTATTTATTTTTTGTTTTACCTGCCAGCAAATCCTTCTATGGTGAATTGTTATTTGCATTATTGACTGCTATTTTGTAAAATCCATGAATGTTTACTAATTACAGAGGGTTAAAAAAATTGATTAATGCAAAGAAGAACATACACTACAAGCTATTATTTATCTTTAATCAGAAGGATAAAGGATGCAGGAGGGGTTCCAGAGATATCAAGTCTTTATAATATATGAATGATGCTAACGTCTGGTGACCATAGAACAGATAAGTGAATTAGAAAATGGATGGATGGATACCGGGAAAGGAACATAAATATGCTGATTAAGGCATGAATGGCTCCATCCACAGTGTTCTACTGTTCTGTATAATTATGGTTTTCCAGTTTGTTTATCTCCACAACCCTATAATTGAATTAAAAAGGATTAAGCAGTGGATAATTGAATCTTTGTGTTATGTTAATAAGTTCTTAGCATTCACTTACTGTACAAACATTTTATAATGAGTGATGTCAGGGCACGACCATCAGAAATCTCCAGTAAGTTATTTATTTATTAGAACGCTGCAGTCTTAAACAAGGCAACTTGGAAACTCACGCCATATGCTTTTCTGAACACAGCAAGCTGGACCTGCCGTATTCAAATGTCGATGCCTTTAAATGCAAACCTGTGGTACATCTCGACAGATTTCGCTATCTTACTGACACCTACAGGCCTGTTATTGGCAGCAGTAGCTCATCAATATCCAAGGCAGAAGTTCTTATGTGTCTTTTTTTGTTTTTTGTTTATTATTATTATATATATACAGTAATCCCTTTTCGCAGATTCACGACTTTGTGGGTTTTTAAATATAGTAGTAGTATTTCCTAGTCTAAGAACAACAAAACAAGTTCGGTGACTAAGTGCGTTGTAACACGGGCTGTGATTGGTACATGGGAGGGAGACGACAAATCACAGCTTACCGCTTTCTAATCGGGCCCGTGATTGGTGCTTTGACTGATGCCCAGATCCCACAGCATCTCCCCTTGTCTCTATGTCGCGGCCATTTCGCTTCAGGCTTTCTCGCCAAGCAGTTTACTTTACACTGTACTGTGTGTGATTTTTTAGTGGTTTCTTTGTGTTGAACTTCGCTTCAATTTTCACCCCCTGCAATGGCTCCCAAATGTGCTCCTTCTTCCAAGGCTGTTGCTGAGCCGTCTGAAGAGACGTAAAATACAGTCATCGGCTGCGCAGTAAAAGTCATCATCACCTTCATCGTCATCATTTTTACTGCACAGCATATTCATCACCATCATCACGTCATATATAGCTACGTGTACTTCGCTATACAGTAACTGTAAACTTATCTACCGATTTCATATTGCTTAACAGTTGTCCCTGTTATTAACAGAGTAAAGGGTGGGTTGTAAATAGTACAGGGAGGGTTTAAAAACGTCCAAATACATGTTAAATAATTAAATAAATATGGTGTCCCTACTTTGCGGAAATTCAGTTATTGCGGCCGGCCTTGGAACCTATCTCCCGCGATATATATATATTGTGATGGATGACATGCATGGGCTGTCGTCCCTGTCAGGATGGGTTCCGATCTCTTACCTGGCCTGCAGGCCATGATAGAGAGTTGGCATAAAGAAGGGCAAGATGTTCCTTTATCTTGCCAGAAGACCAATAATGGATACCAATATGCAGGTGAGCACATTAGCTTCCTGACAGGAATGGATCAACGACCCTTATCTGGGTTGATCATTCCTTCTTTATGGGACTTCCATTTGACCTGGAAGTATTTCCAATGATCTGTGCCCTACCACTGGAAGTAGTCCCAGATCAAAGATAAAAGAGGCCTCTACAGGCAAGTTGGAGTTGGGTAGAAGCTGGAAGTAGTGGAAATAGAGGAAGAAGAGAAGGAAAAGAACATTTGTGTTTGTGTTACTAGCAAAGCCTTTTGTAAGGTGCTTTACTCTAATAAACCTGGTGTTGCCGCACTTGTGTCTAAACTAATGTAATCTAATCTAACCTAATTGCAAAACCCTTCAATGGAGTGATGAATAAAACTAGAAACCCAACGTATCACTCAAAAGACAAACAAACTCCTATTGCCTCAAAGCACACATGCTTATAGAAAGAATTGACTCTTGATGTCAGGATAGTTTTCCCCTCAACTGAAATTTCTATCTCCTTAGGTCTGGGCAGGAGAATTTTTGGACCCTTTTACTTATCTAACTTGTTTCTCAAAAATAACTGTACTAGTCAGTGTTTCGATAACTACAGTAACCACTAAGCTCTAATTTATGCCAAAAGCAACATGTCAGCACACCACACGTGCTGTTCTATCCAATTCACTCTGACTCAATTCTGTACTTAAATGCTACAAATGTGAATAAAAAACAAAAGCTTTCAATGTACCCAAGTAATCCTTTAAAGTACTGTTTCAGTGTTTGTATATCAGTTATAGACCAAAAGTGGAACTGGAATTGTAATGTACACAATGCAGCGATGTACTTGCTCACAATATATAAAAGGACTAATTTTATAGTTTTACTTTCATCAAAAAAGAATGGCAGCGTCCAAGATGAAATCAAATTTAAAAGTGGTGCTTTCTTGTATTGATGTGTGCTCCAATAACTACCGTATATACAATTCAGTTATGAAATACAATATCTTCGCATTTAAAATAATAAGTAATGAACTTTTCCAGTCTGCACGCCTCTACTGTCATCAAACTTTCATTCTGAGGTGACAATTCTTTTCACCTGCCAGCATTCTTTTTTATTTTAATTCGTACCTACCTTTTCTGTATAGTTATCTCCAATTTTGTGGGCACCATCTTTAAATGCTGACACTTTTTGTACTTTATATATATTTCAGTTCTTTGTCATTTGTTTAGTATGTGAATTAAGCTTCCTAATTGCACCAGTTATGTCTTTTCCACATAAAGAACGTTTATGAAAATAACGATTCTGATTGATTTTTAGTCTGAGATTTTAGTATTGAGTATTGGTTATTACTTTACTGCTTATTGAGAATGAAACCGAGAGTGACGTTTCACTTGGATTCTTGCAATTCCCCTATTTCAACTAAAACTCATCACCTGACACCACACCAACACCCCCCCGCCCCCCCATCCCCCCCATCCCCTCAGAGTTGTAAATGTAGCCCTACAGGTTTCTCCATGGCCACCAGCTTCAGTTCCAAGGTCACAGATGACTTCTAGGGTGACTAATACTTAGTGATCTCTAATTGTCCATGGAGAAGTACAACCCTGAGTCCTTAGGGAGCCATGTTGTCTTTAAGGCTGCCTGACCTCAGTATTCAGCACGAAGCCAGCAAATCCTCCTGTGTCCTAGAAGGACCATGCTTGTATCTGCTCACTCTCAATCTCATTTTTCCTCACTTGGATTCTCTATTTTTCCTATGGCACCACCCCTTTTGCAACAGGCAAGAACTTGCTAGCCAGGTTTCCTTTACACCTGCCATTGCTAAGCACATTTAAATCTATTGCTTGTCTCTAAATGTTGCCCTAGAAAAACGTTTGACAAGAACAGACTTAACAAAACTCAACAATCCAGTCAACCTAATTTCTCCAAATCAACATCAACTCAAATTTTGAATGTTCCTACAGACGTACTCTCTACCAGACTACTTGAGCATTTATTCCATGTGTCTAGTTCTCTGTGTGAAGAAAAATATTGTAGAATTTGTGCAAAATGCAAAATGTACTCTTATCTCGATCATGTCATAAAAGATACCTGGGCATCCTTCGAAAAAAGTATGGTGTATCCCGATGTCCAGGCTAAATTGTCCACCTTGTCCCCTAATCATCTTCTAACCCTTACTGGTTCACTATCTCTTGCACCCTTTTACAACCTCACAGCTAATGTGTGGTTAGCATATCAGTACAATAATGGCTGCCATCTCATCATCCTGGTGGATGCTGCACATTAGAGATGGTTTAAGTTAAAATTAAAATTATAATGATATTTTCGCACTTAGGGAGGTCGAAAATGATGATGGATTTTTTTTCATGATTACATATGCATTACCCAGATTATGTGCAAAGTAAAAAGAGTTATAGTCACCAAAAAACATAGAAAAAGTGTTAGTATTATATAATATTTGTTGCACTAAATTGCTATAGGTAAAACTGCATTCACCTACATTTAATTATGATAATGATGGTGGAAATAAAAAAAACTTGTAAAATTAAATGTTTTACCAGGAACACAACATGGCAGTTTATTGTTCCCATTACATCTTTATATTTTCATGGCATGTTCAATGTTTACACGTTATTTTTAAACTGATGAAGTATAAATTCAAATAAAATTAATAATAGTTATTGAAAGAATATGCATTATATTGAATATAGTTTTTAATATTGTGTAAACATTTATATTTCCATGATACAAAAAATATAGATAGTTATTTACATAAAATACTACTTCCGGTTGAGTAATTTTTCTCAAATTTCATATCTATTTGCTTTTTATCATTATAAATATCTATACAAAATTTGAATCATCTATATGAAATTATAACCATAATTTGTTTGAAAATTTGTGAAAGTATTCAGTTAAAGCACCATTTCCAGTTGCAGGAAGTGGCCCAAAAGTTGATAGGATTCCTTATTGTTGATATAAAGCAGATGTACAAAATCTTATTGACCGAGGTCAAAATGTTTTTGAGTTATCGTGTTAACACACAGACACGCAGACAGACATGATTTCAAAAATAGTGTTTTTGGAGTCAGGAAGGTCTAAAAAGTCAAGATTCAACATAATCTCGAGGTTGAATTTTTTCACGATTCTTATACTTTCTCTATACTATGTATACGAGCAAGTAAAAAGTTAACATACTATATGTAGCTTAAAACTCCAATTCACACTTCTGCCAAAGCCATTGAAGTTTCTGCTTTGTGTTTAGTTTCTCCTACAGTGAAATGAAATGTAGGGAAGAAGTCCTATCTTTTCAGTGAATTGTCTGTATCTCCAGCACACAGTTTATGAAAAGCAATTTAAGATACATGACAGAGGAATATCCATGCCATATCGTGATGTTATCTCAAATAATACATAGTATTAACTTGTCGGTAATTTTGAGAAGAGTTCAACAAAGACAAGCTGTAGTCTGCAATGTCGTCTAGGTGTAAAGAGTTTTCCTGTACCTGCTGGAAAAGCAAGCAATAGAAAAACTGGACTACTGCTTCTGAAAATAGTAAAAATGAATCTCTAAAGTACTGAAGAGAGCTATCCATTTTCACAAGGGTAGATATTTATTAAGGTAACCACCTTGAAATTAAACACAGTTATCTAGATGGACCATAAAATAGACAAGCTTTATCAATTTAAGACATGAAGAAAGAAGTCTTAAAGGAGTAAAATCAGTCAACTCACAGGCACAGGCTATAAGTCCCTGTTTGGATTTTGTCACTTTAACAGAAAACTCTCATTCCAGTGAGTCTAGCTGTTGTTTCAGGTTTGATTTCACTGACTTCATTTATTAAAATTTAATAATATATTATATATATTAAAATGCAACATGTACACATAAATTTGTGTAATAAACTGCAACCTAAATAATACTAAATGATAAAGGAAAGACAATGTCCACAAAAGAAATGCTGAGCCACCAACTGGGTTGCCCCTTTTAATAACTGCAGAGTCCCAAAATAAACCAAAATAGCTAAGACAAGGCTATGGGGGGCGATTCAATGCTCTGTACTTGGGGTGGGGAGCTCCATTCTGCCTTCTGCTCTCTCCAGAATGAGATGACCTCTGTTGGGAGCCCCTCAGCTTTATAATGGGGGGGGGGGAGTGGAATGGGTGGAGTCATTTGCCCCCATTGGGCATGTTCTCAGGGCTGCGGGAGAAAGACCAGATGTGACTGTCAGTGGCAGCAACCCTAAAGTGGTAGTGCTTACTTTTAATGGGCACGGAAGGCAAACCATAGACATGAATGGGGGACAGTTATCTTTATATCAACTGAATATGTCTTATATTGAATAACAGGTGTCTGAGATTTAGCAAACAGCAATAAATTTATATTATTCCAACTAACATTAATTCACTAAAGTGTGCCAGAATCGTTTCACTCTATATATTTCAAACTCCACCCAGCATATGCAGAATCGGAATGTATATACTCAAAATTCATCATAAACATCAGATTTCACTTCCTATATGCAGGGTTGTCTCCTGAATTATTAGAATAGCGCTTTCAAAGGAGGCTCTGAAGAGTAAACAGAGAGTGCTGAAGAAAAAGTTGAGTGAAGTAGAGGAAGCTTACAAAGATAAAACGTTCAGAATATGTTTGGAACAGACTGGGCAGGTACAACTGGGTAGAAGCAGTCCTGGGCTCATGTGCTGGAAGAGAAGGTGGGCAAAACTAATGACCTAAACCAACTTCATCCATCCATCCATCCTCTTCCGCTTATCCAGGGTCGGGTCGCGGGGGCAGCAGCTTAAGCAGAGAGGCCCAGACTTCTCTCTCCCCGTCCACTTCTTCCAGCTCTTCCGGGAGAATCCCAAGGCGTTCCCAGGCCAGCCGGGAGACATAGTCCCTCCAGCGTGTCCTGGGTCCTCCCCGGGGCCTCCTCCTGGTTGGACGTGCCCGGAACACCTCACCAGGGAGGCATCCTGATCAGATTCCCGAGCCACCTCATCTGACTCCTCTCGATGCGGAGGAGCAGCGGCTCTACTCTGAGCCCCTCCCATATGACTGAGCTTCTCACCCTATCTTTAAGGGAAAGCCGAGACACCCTGCGGAGGAAACTCATTTCAGCCTTTTGTATTCGCGATCTCGTTCTTTCGGTCACTACCCATAGCTCATGACCATAGGTGAGGGTAGGAACATAGATCGACTGGTAAATTGAGAGCTTTACCTTATGGCTCAGCTCCTTTTTCACCACGACAGACCGATGCAGAGCCCGCATCACTGCGGATGCCGCACCGATCCGCCTGTCGACCTCACGCTCCATTCTTCCCTCACTCGTGAACAAGACCCCGAGATACTTGAACTCCTCCACTTGGGGCAGGATCTCTCCCCCAACCCTGAGAGGGCACTCCACCCTTTTCCGGCTGAGGACCATGGTCTCGGATTTGGAGGTGCTGATTCTCATCCCAGCCGCTTCACACTCAGCTGCGAACCGATCCAGAGAGAGCTGAAGATCACGGCCTGATGAAGCAAACAGGACAATATCATCTGCAAAAAGCAGTGACCCAATCCTGAGTCCACCAAACCGGACCCCTTCAACACCCTGGCTGCACCTAGAAATTCTGTCTATAAAAGTTATGAACAGAATCTGTAACAAACGGCAGCCCTGGCGGAGTCCAAGTCTCACTGGAAACGGGCTCGACTTACTGCCGGCAATGCGGACCAAGCTCTGACACCAGTTGTACAGGGACCGAACAGCTCTTATCAGAGGGTCCAGTACCCCATACTCCCGGAGCACCCCCCACAGGGTTCCCCGAGGGACATGGTCAAATGCCTTTTCCAAGTCCACAAAACACATGTAGACTGGTTGGGCAAACTCCCATGCACCGTCTAGGATTCTGCCAAGGGTGTAGAGCTGGTCCACTGTTCCACGACCAGGACGAAAACCACACTGTTCCTCCTGAATCCGAGGTTCGACTATCCGACGGACCCTTCCAGGAAGGCTTAGGAGTGTGATCCCTCTGTAGTTGGAACACACCACCCCGGTCTGCCAATCCAGAGGCACTGTTCCCGATGTCCATGCGATGTTGCAGAGATGCGTCGACCAAGACAGTCCTACAACATCCAGAGCCTTGAGGAACTCCGGGCGTATGTCATCCACCCCTGGGGCCCTGCCACCAAGGAGTTTTTTGACCACCTAAACCAACTTTTCAATAGATATTCCTAATTGAGGGAGTAGGTGTTTTTTATTATATATCTTGAACTTCTGTAGAGAAAAGCCAAGCAAAATGACACCTTTCATTGGCTAACTAAAAAGATTACAATATGCAAGCTTTCGAGGCAACTCATGCCCCTTCTTCAGGTAAGATGTAATACAGAAACTGAAGTTCCCTGTGTTTATATCCACACACTAGGACAAGAAACAACAGTGGTAAATCTTTAAATGAAAAATCTTAAATGTAAAAAATTAATAGGTTCATTCAGGCTAATATTAATTTAACAAGAGAGAGAAGAACAATGTATGGCCAAGATCTTTGGATAAGTTAACTGTCCAACAAAGTCCTTTGACGTCTGTGATGAGTTTTTCAAAACAATATGGGTCTGTAGTCAGGTTGTCTATGTCAGTCTGAGAGATGCAAACAGTCCTCATACCTGGCTATAAAACTCTTGTCTCTATTCAAGCCATGTTGTAATGTATTAAATTTTAACATGAGCTTAACTTCCCATTCTTTTCTCTCTTGCTGTGTTCTGAAGTTGCCCATAAGCACTGTGACTTTAAAGTCCCTCTCACAGTGTCCATGGCTGTTGAAGTGGGCCGCTACAGGAACATCTGTGTTGCCACGTTTAATGTGGAACCTGTGTAAATTCATTTTCTGGTGGAGTGTTTGTCCAGTTTCTCCCAAGTAGAGTGCAGTGTCAGGACATTTCATGCAGAGAATTAGGTAGACCACATTAGATGATCTGCAGGAAAATGATCCCTTTATGTGATGTTCAAGTCGGTAGTGTGGTATAACTATATGGTCTGTATTGTAAATGTGGGCACACATTTTACATCTTTTCTGTAGGCAGGGAGATGTGCCATTTTCTGTTGGTTCACTTAGGGAGCTTCGGACAATTAGTTGCTGAAGGTTTGGTGGTTGTCTGTATGCCAGGAGTGGAGGTTCAGGAAATACATTTTCCAGTGTTTGGTCATTGTTTAGCATTCGCTGAAGTTCTTTTCTAATTTTTCGAAGTGTTTCAAGATGTGGGTTGTAGGTGACAACAAGGGAGATGCGGCTCTTGTTGTCTTTGTTTTTATATTCCAGAAGGTTGTCTCTGGGTATGGCAGTAGCTCTTCTAATTTGAGTGTCTGTTGTTTTAGGGGTTTAACCTTGTCTGATGAAATCTTGTCTGAGCTCCTGCAGTTGTTGATCCCAGTGTGTCGGGTCTGAGCAAATACGATTGTACCGTATTACTTGGCTAAAAATAATGGAGCGCCTTATATGCTTGGGGTGGAAACTGACACTACTTAGGTAGGTCCGTCTGTCTGTTGGTTTGTGAAAAACAGAAGTTACAAGGGTGTTGTTTTTCAGTTAAACGGTGGTGTCAAGGAAGCTGACTTCTGTTTTTGAGTAATTCAGCTTCAGCTTTATGTTGGGGTGAAAGGAATTATATTCATTATGAAAATGGAGGAGGTCCTTCTCACTGGCAGTCCAGATTATGAAGATGTTATCTATGTAATGGTGATACAACATTGGTTTTAAGATGCACATTGACATAAAATCTGTGAAAATCTACATTTCCATGTTGGGACAAATAAAGTTAGTTTGCTTGTTCGTTCGTTTGCTTGTTTCTTCATTCAGTCTATCGATCAGATTTTTAAAGAGGAAGAATCAGGAAATGAAATGTGGTCTAACGCTTTGTAAAGTTCAAAACCACAAAGTCTAAGTGTGTTACCTGTGGGTAAGCCTAATCCAAATACCAGAAGACTGATAAACAAAATGCCCTCACCACTAAAGATTTTCATCGAGAACTCAAATAATCAGGAAGTCTTTGAGCTGAGCCTAACAACTTATGACAGTGAATTTAAAAAAAATCAGGTTTTAAATTTGGATTATTTATTACTATTTGTTTATTGTTTTCTCATATACTTTATACCTGCTGATGAAAAAGAAAAAATAAATCAGCATGGCAGTCTGCTTTCAGAAACTGCTTGTTAAATGTGTTCAAGTATCCTAATGCAGTAACCAGCAATTAGAATGTGATAATTACACTACAAAGCATGTTGCTTTAGTGAGCAGACAGCACCCCATTATTATTATTATTATTTTGCTCCTTCAAGGACTGATAAACTCAAGGTCCTTTGTGATATAAAGTATGTTTTGAATTCTAGTGGCAGTAGCCACAAATATTGTAGGCTTTAAAAATGGTTTTCCTATGTAAGTGGTATCTAAAAATTTCAAGTGTTAATTTCTTTCTTTTAATATGGATATTTTTATTAGATAATATGTGAAGCTATTTTAAAAAACTATGTAACAGTGAGCTTAAACTTATAATGCACAACTTATAATGCACTAATAATAATAATAATAATAATAATAATAATAATAATTCTTTACATTTATATAGCACTTTTCTCACTACTCAGAGTGCTTTACTTAGACAGTGGAGAGCCACTTCAGCCACCACTAATGTGCAGCAGCCACCTGAATAATACAACAGCAGCCATTATTGTGCCAGTACACTCACCACACATTAGCTGTTAGGTGGTGAAGGGGTGACAGAGATAGTTAGCCAATTAGAGACAAGGGATGATTAAGGTGCCAGAATGACTAGGCCATGATGGACAATTTAGCCTGGACATTGGGATACTCCCTACCCTTTACAAAGGATGCCCAGGGATCTTTTATAACCACAGAGAGTCAGGACCTCAGTTTTATGTCTCATCCGAAGGACAGCACCATTTTAGCAGCATAGTGGGCCTTCACTGCATTGGGGAATTGGTATCCACATTCAGACCATAGAGTAACTGCCCCATGTTGGCCTCAGCAACACCTCAGCAACCCAAGCTTTTCCTGGTTGGTCTCCAAGTATTGGCTGGGCCCACACATGCTTAGCTTGCATGATATGAAGTGTAGGGGGTATGAATGTAAAAACAATGTATTCTCTATTAAATAAGGTTAGACTTTAAGTTTTCATGCACTGGTGAGGCTTCACCTGGAGTACTGTGTATAATTATGATCTCCATATTACAAAAAAGACATAGCAGCGCTGGAGAAAGTCCAAAGAAAAGCAACTGGGCTGATTCCAGAACTGCAGGGTAAGTGGTCAGGTCAGTAATATCTTCTGGGGGTATAGTAATTAAAAAGATCTACTGATGTATCTGGTCCTTCGCACTTTACACAGTGCCATTCCTGTTTCAGATTGGATCTCTTGTGATTTATGAAAGCACATCCAGTCCTCTCATCGGTGATGAGCTGTCCTTCAGAGATGTTGAAGGAACTTTTACTTTTTAAAGTATAATGCCTTTTCAGATTTGTAACTTTAACTGCTTAGTTGTAAAAGGCTTACATAAAACATAAGTTAGAAATATGTTAGATATAAATGCAGACAATATAATCTGTGAAAATAATCTATGCTGATTGAAATAAATGTAATGAATTCATATTAAAATGTCTACTTTAAAAAATGATACACATCAGTTGGTTTCTTTGCAAAAATATTAGCCCATAGATATATTATTGAAAGTTACTGTGTAAGTATGTATATATGTTTTATTAATGAAATTGAAATGTGCTGGGAGTTTGTTAATGTTTCAGATTAAGATCAAGCAGGTACAGAAGATGGATAAAGCCTATTAATTCTTTTTTACCATTTTATTAAATATCTCAGTCCTCTGTGATCACAATCATAAAAGCTGAAAATTCATGTGGGATTTGGTAGCGTGTAGAGAAAAGCCATCCCTAAAATACTTTTGGGTTCAACTGATGTTATAGCAGGAAAAAATGTGAGAAAATAGATTTTTTTTCTATATGATGTAAAAACTGAAGTGGCTGAGATGTCATGCAAATAAAATGAACACTTGTAACAGTTGTCATGTGCACTTTGTGGTGTCAGTTTTGTTTGCTTAGGTAAAAGAAGCCTATGGACTGCACTGAAAGGAGCGCCTGTCTTCAGGGACCAATGACAACTACAAGAGAAAGAACTTGTGCAGAAATAAAAAGGGATAAAGTGCAGTGGTGAATCGAAGAAAAGGGAGAAAAGGTGAACAATACAAGAGAAAAGGCTGGACAAGACCTATCCCACCTGCAGCATGCCATCAGGTAAACTCAGGTTCATTTCTTGTAAAATACAAATAAAAACAACCATGAACAGATAGTGGATTGTTTTTGTTTTTGTAGTGAATATTGGACAGGGACTGGTTGGTCTGACAAATGGAACATAGCCGATTGTTCCTTTTGAACATTTAGTGTGTGGCTCGCCAATCTCTCTGATTAAAGAACATTAAAATATAAATGTACTTTTGATGGTCTTTAAGACCTTGTATACATGGGACTTTAAGCAAACACTGTTACACACCTTGGGTCTGTAGTGACTTGGAATATATATATTGTAATATTTGGGCTTTATAGCGCCCGACCCGGCACAGACTTGCACAGAGGCACGTGTCAAAGGAACAGAAATCTTTTATTTTTCTTCAGCCGTGGGGCATGCCTTCCCCGTGTCCCACAGGCCCAAACACAATTAAGTCACAGACCACACTCTTCCTCTGGCACCACCAACACTACTTCCAGGTAACCTCATCCTCTTCCTCCCGATTCTAGCCCTCAGTGGTGGTTGCTGGCTCCTTTTATGGCCCTCCCAGAAGTGCTCCTGGTGCTTGCTCACCTGTTCCCAATCGCACTCCCGGGTGGGGCCGATAATTAGACCAGCTGGGCTCAATGATCTCTGCCATGCCCCCTGGCGGCCATCCCAGCTCCCCACAGAGTAGGGGAGAACTCCATCTCCCATGAAACCCTGCGGGAAACTGAGGCATCATTGTCAACCAGGGAGGCTGCCACCAAGCGTCCCGAGGGAGGTATTGAGGAGTCCATGGCTGCTCTCCTGGAACATAAGCAGAAGGGGCGTCCTGGCCGCCTGCCACTATATATATATATATATATATATATAT
>JANRMT010062841.1:36241051-36346551 GCA_026402145.1 Polypterus bichir lapradei
AGGGGTCAGCCTTCTACCTACACGGGAAGTTTGAAAATTGGTGACGTTGGAAAGTTCAATATGGCGGCCGACAGTGGCGTCATACCATCGAAATAAGTACATACATCGGTTTCGGTTAGTGCAGGGAAGCCGCCTACCAAATTTCGTGAAGATGGGGCCATAAATAAGAAAGTTCAACATGGCGGACGTTGTCGACCGTTATCGACCGTTATGACCGTTACGTGTAGAATTTCGAAATGAAACCTGCTTAACTTTTGTAAGTAAGCTGTAAGGAATGAGCCTGCCAAATTTCAGCTTTCTACCTACATGGGAAGTTGGAGAATTAGTGATGAGTCAGTCAGTCAGTCAGTCAGTCAATCAGTCAGTCAGTCAGTCAGTCAGTGAGTGAGGGCTTTGCCTTTTATTATTATAGATATATATATATATATATATATATATATATATATATATATATATATATATATATAGGGTGAGTCAAAATTATGTTAACACTAATGGATTATTTTTATCTCAACCACACCTTTCCAGGTCAATGGATGGGTCGTGGTGGACCATTGCCATGGCCTCCACACTCCCCTGATTTGACACCCTGTGATTTCTGGTTATGGGGTATGGTGAAGGAGCAGTGTATAGCAGGAAAGTTCATGTTACCAATGACCTGAAGAATAGAATATGGACTGTGGAATCATCTATTCTCTGTGAAATATGTGTCTGGGCTTTAAATGGTACTGTTGCTCGTTGGTTTTTGTGTGTTGAACATGATGGCGAACAGGTTGAGACATTCCTGTAAATCATCTTGTACATATGAAGTATGTTTTGTGAATAAATTGTTTCTGCCATTCAAATGGTAACATCATTTTGACTCACCCTATATATACTCTCTCTCTCTCTTTCGCTCTCTCTCTCTCTCTCTCTCTATATCTATACTAATAAAAGGCAAAGCCCTCACTGACTCACTCACTCACTCACTCACTCACTGACTCATCACTAATTCTCCAACTTCCCGTGTGGGTGGAAGGCTGAAATTTGGCAGGTTCATTCCTTACAGCTTCCTTACAAAAGTTGGGCAGGTTTCATTTTGAAATTCTACGCGTAATGGTCATAACTGGAAGCTGTTTTTCTCCATTTACTGTAATGGAGATGAGCTTGAACGCCATGGGGGCAGAGTTTCGTGTGACATCATCACGCCTCCTACGTAATCACGCAGTACGTAGAAAACCAGGAAGAGCCCAAAAAAGCGCTGAAGAAAACATGCATTATATAATTGAGAAGGCAGCGAAACAATAAGAAGCGAGCGAGTGACATATACAACCACATTCATGAGTGCTGCTACTTTGGAAACAAAGCACGATGTAAACCTAAACTTTAAATTAAGTTCATAGACAGGCTGCTGCTGGCGTTTGTAATTTAGTGCCTGCCCATATAAGGCCGTCCGTCAGCGGCAATCCAATAGGAACACTGCCACTAAATATTCACGGGTGAATGACTGTGCTTATGCAGAGGAAGATGAGATGGTCAGGGTGGTGTTTGGCACAAACTCAGCGAAACTGCGAGAGAAAGTTTTAAGTGCCGGGACTTAGGTAACATTAGATACAGCCATGGACATAGCACGATATGGCACCAGCACAGCTGCGAAACTTCGATGCATGTACACCGAGCGGCTCACGTGAACTGACGCTGTGCACAGACAAAAAGCAACAGTTCCAAAGAGCGCTGAACAAAAACCGAATTACACAATTGAAAAGGCAGCAAAAAAATATGAAGCGTCTGATACATACAAGCATATTCATAAGTGCAGCTACTGCGGAAACAAAGCACACGGTGGTAAAAGTCAATGTCCCGCTAAAGGAAGACAGTGTAAAAAAAAAAAACCTGTGCATGCAGTGTGTCAGGTCTCAGATAAAGAAGAAGACGAGCTGTTTATTGATGCAGTAAGAAACGAATCGATGAATGAAACCTGTCATCTTTACAACGATTGACAAACACGGAATGTAACTTGAACACAACACATCCTACAAATACGAACCTGATTGAAAGAAATAATGATAATCAAATCCTTGATGACAGCAACACTCAGTAACACTCACAAAACAAATACTGTATATTGACAGTTATGTTACGTTATTTTTAAAATGTTCCCTTTTCTTTTTCATAGCTTTTTTAACACACTACTTCTACGCTGCGATACGCGGGTATATATATATATGTATATATATACCCCGATCTACATACTCGAATAATATATACTTTATTCGCCATCAATGATTGTTTTGGTAAAGCCATACTCAGTGTATTCATTAGATGAACGGTAAAAAAGTAAGAGCGAGGGGAGGGTGACTTATTGAGGCATGCAGGCAAAACCACAATAGCACGCGGGCTCGATGTACTGTAGTGCGCGTCAACTCGATCTGAATTGCGCGATCACATTCGAAAAAATATATCTTTTCAAGTTCTATTTAGTCCATATGTGTCAAACTCAAGGGCCGCGGGCCACATCCGGCCCGGCGTGTAATTATATCCGGCCCGCGAGATAATTTTATATACTGTATTATTGTTATTAATGGCCCGGGTATATGAAGCGCTGGTAACACAATAAACTACAGATCCCATAATGCAGCGCTTCAGCTGCCTTGCCAAACACTTACCGCGTTAATCAAGTCTAGCTTATGATGCTGCAAGTTATTGCGAAGCTAGCCCACACGATGCTGAAGAGAAAAGTTGATTCTGAAAATACAGCCTTTAAAAACCGATGGGAGGCTGAGTATATGTTTACTGACATTGCCGGTAAACCCGTGTGTCTCATTTGTGGAGCTAATGTGGCTGTAATTACAGAATTTAATCTAAGACGGCACTATGAGACAAAACATCAGGATAACCTGAAAGACCTGAATGCAATGCAGAAGATACAGAAAGCAGAAGAATTAATGAAGAATCTGACACTTCAGCAGACGTTTTTACCCGTGCACAATAACAAAGTGATTTCAAGTGAAGCTGCTTTTATGGGAGACACAAATGCACCAGTGCAACTTGCCCCACTTTCCCTGTTGCCAAGTAATGTTGAACCAAGTCGGCACAACGGTGTTCCCAAATACGCACTTTGCTGATAAACTGAGCGCACTGCGCACTGAGTTCGCACGGCGCTTTGGTGACTTTGAAGAACAAAAAAAGTCCGTCTACATGCGGCTCGAACCTTGTGCATGTTTGGTAGCACATATCTGTGTGAGAAGCTCTTCTCAGTGATGAAGACTAACAAAACAGCACACAGGAGTCGCCTCACTGATGAGCACCTGCAGTCCATCCTGAGAATCTCCACAACACAGAACCTCACACCAAACATAAACAAACTTGTTGCCAAAAAAAGATGCCAGGCGTCCAGCTCTGATAAAATGACATATGAGCAAAGACAACTGAATGATTTGATTTCTTATTGCTGAAAAGAACACATTTTATTTATATTTCCAGGTTTTGTTATGCAGCATGTTCATATTTGAATTTGTATAATTTTGACAGGATATATTTTTATGGAGAGCAAAATCTTTTGGGATATTTAAAATATAAGTTTATTTTTTATATAAAATTACATAAGAGTAAAGAAATTTGAATATTTGTTCTTTTAACGTTTACTTTATTTCTAACTTGTATAATTTAGACAGGATATATTTTTATGGAAAGCAAAATATTATAAGTTGTTTAAGGTTTGAGTTGATTTATTCAGGAATAATATTCCTGTCTGTTTTTACCATTCCTACCAAAGATATTTCTGTCGACTAAATAAAAATTCCTTCTATTTAAAATTTAAATAGAACTTGAACAGATACGATAGTTCATAATATCCACGCAGACTTGTACGTAAGAGCGGGAGTTATCCGTTTTAACAAGCAGCGTATTGCACTGATACGAAATAGCTGTGTGTATATATGTAGATATGTATGTATATGTATATATATGTTTATATATGTGTGTGTGTATGTATATATATATGTATTTGTGTGTATATGTGTGTGTATGTATATGTATGTGTATATATGTAGATATATATATGTATGTATATATGTGTGTGTGTGTATATATATGTGTATATGTATAGATATGTATATATATATGTCTATATGTGTGTGTGTGTATATATATATATTTATATATATATATATATATATATATGACAGCAACACTCATCACTCATAACAGTGACAAAACAATTACATTGACAATCATGTTACGTTATTTTCAAAATGTTTCCTTTTCTTTTTCATTACTTCATTAACACACTACTTCTCCGCTGCGAAGCGCGGGTATTTTGCTAGTATATATATATATATACAAACACATGCAGTATGTTCTGATTTTGTAAGTTGCCTTGGATAATGACATCTCTATAATAATAATAATAAACTTGTGTTTCAATACATTTTTAATGTGTTTAATTAAAATGTGTTATAATGAATACAAAGTAAAAATCAGAACATGGCTAGATTTATACACTAAGTATATTTATAGTGGGACCTTTAGCAAAATGCTTAGTGATGGACTTGTGTTTGGAAATATTTGGGTAAATAAAACAAAAATTAAAGTCATTTGCATTTCAGGAGATATTTAATTTAGAAACTGCACTTTTTTCCATTTCCAAACTTGTTGATTAATGGAAATGTGGGATGTGTGGAATGTCAGGCAATACATTTTACCTGCCGTGGCATGTTAGTTTGTGGACCTAAGCCCAAAAGAAGATGTAAGCATTTGTGATCTGGGAGATTTAACTGAGCAGTTTGCCCTCCATTTACAGATAGTTACTGTTTAGATGGACCCATTTGTGAATTTTCAAAAGTTGATGTATATATATTTGTATTCCTTCATTTCTCTCTGGTGTATTATTTTCAGTGGATGTTTTCTGCTCTCACAGCCTCAGGTGTCTGTCTTAATGTCACTAATTAAGAGGCGCAGCGTGGTCTTCCATTGTGACATTTTTATACAGGGCAGACAGTCCTACTGCTGATTTTTAAATTGGCCGAATGAGGAGCAACTGCCAGGACTTGGTCTTGTGGAACTCTTCTTGACTTAGAGGGATACTCACTACTTCAATACACCCATTTTTCTAAAGTCTGATGATGTTGCAGAAGTGGTAATGAATCCTGGAGGATGAATTCTATCAGGTATAAGAAATGTGAACCGAGTGTCCCCGTGTGTATATATCTCAGACCTGACTGATTGCAGGTTACTCTTCTTATTAAAGCCCCTTTAGAAAGGGTAATCTATAAACAATAAAAAAACCTCCTTTTTAAATTAAAATGTAATCAGTCCCATATTTCTTCAAAACTGGGTACAATGCATTTCACGTGGTCATCTGTGCTCAAGCTTATTACTAAATGAGACAATCATAATAAAAACTTTCTTGAGTGTAACCACGGCAGTTGAACTGGGCAGGTGGCCAGCTAAATTAAAATGGAGCATTACTGAAACAAGAACATAGCCGCTAGCCATTACTTCAAAATTACTAAACAAGCTTTTGCCGGATCTAACAGCACATAATCTGCAGTTTTCTTCCATTTTAAATGAAGGCCAGGCATAATTTACAGTGCCTGTCATGTCCTGTCATATTTCTCTCTAAGAAGATGATTGACAAATTCTGTTCCTTTTAGCTCAGAACAATGGCCTGCAACCTCAAGCTGTCCAAACTTCCTTCTTTCTTTCTGAATCCCATTCTCTGTACCATCTGCCTCTAGCTTACTTTTTTGGAGAGCATCGGATAATTTGTTTAAACCAATGAACGATAGCATGTACAGAATGTTCGTCTGAATGACATAGTCTGATGTGCAAGGTTAAATATCTTTATACTGTGCATGAGCCTTACATGGCAACGGTGACAAAAGTAAAATATTAAACATTAAGAAAACTTTTTATCAGATGAAATTTGTCACTGAAAACTGGACAGTTTGCTTGCTTTTGCATATACATATGCTGCCCTTAGAAGTGCGCCCAACCCAACTAATATTTTGTTCCATTGTGTGTTTTCCATAGTGGACTTACGGGTTTACCTAGAAATGATTTCCTGTGAAGAGGAATTAAAAGGTTGTTGCCTGCTAGAGCTTATTAAAATTAATGCTGGAGATTGAAAAAAGATTGCACTTCTGAAGGAGGTAAGAGGGAGCAGGTGTAATCAGAAAATAAGTTTAATACACTCACCTAAAGGATTATTAGAAACACCTGTTCAATTTCTCATTAATGCAATTATCTAATCAACCAATCACATGGCAGTTGCTTCAATGCATTTAGGGGTGTGGTCCTGGTCAAGACAATCTCCTGAACTCCAAACTGAATGTCAAAATGGGAAAGAAAGGTGATTTAAGCAATTTTGAGTGTGGCATGGTTGTTGGTGCCAGACGGGCCGGTCTGAGTATTTCACAATCTGCTCAGTTACTGGGATTTTCATGCACAACCATTTCTAGGGTTTACAAAGAATGGTGTGAAAAGGGAAAAACATCCAGTATGCGGCAGTCCTGTGGAGGAGAATGGGCTGACTGATTGAAGCTGATAGAAGAGCAACTTTGACTGAAATAACCACTCGTTACAACCGAGGTATGCAGCAAAGCATTTGTGAAGCCACAACATGCACAACCTTGAGGCGGATGGGCCACAACAGCAGAAGACCCCACCGGGTACCACTCATCTCCACTACAAATAGGAAAAAGAGGCTACAATTTGCACGAGCTCACCAAAATTGGACAGTTGAAGACTGGAAAAATGTTGCCTGGTCTGATGAGTCTCGATTTCTGTTGAGACATTCAAATGGTAGAGTCAGAATTTGGCGTAAACAGAATGAGAACATGGATCCATCATGCCTTGTTACCACTGTGCAGGCTGGTGGCGGTGGTGTAATGGTGTGGGGGATGTTTTCTTGGCACACTTTAGGCCCCTTAGTGCCAATTGGGCATCGTTTAAATGCCACGGGCTACCTGAGCATTGTTTCTGACCATGTCCATCCCTTCATGACCACCATGTACCCATCCTCTGATGGCTACTTTCAGCAGGATAATGCACCATGTCACAAAGCTCGAATCATTTCAAATTGGTTTCTTGAACATGACAATGAGTTCACTGTACTAAAATGCCCCCCACAGTCACCAGATCTCAACCCAATAGAGCATCTTTGGGATGTGGTGGAACGGGAGCTTCGTGCCCTGGATGTGCATCCCACAAATCTCCATCAACTGCAAGATGCTATCCTATCAATATGGGCCAACATTTCTAAAGAATGCTTTCAGCACCTTGTTGAATCAATGCCACGTAGAATTAAGGCAGTTCTGAAGGCGAAAGGGGGTCAAACACCGTATTAATATGGTGTTCCTAATAATCCTTTAGGTGAGTGTATGTCACTGTGCTCTGTGCAAATATTTGAAATCTGCTTTTCTTGTCTTCTCACATGTACAGCGAACACAAAGCCAGATTTAGCACACAGGCTAACGTGCACTATTTCTGTGTGTTAGATTCAGCATGAAACAGTATCCTCTATTTGCCTTGTTTGGAATTGAGGGCCTAAGTGAGGGCCTGCACATGGAGAAAGAGTATAAAGCCTTGGAACATTGCCCGGCACACCTTTGAAGACGACGGATGGATGGGAGATACCGTCATCTGAGCATCCTTCCAACGCAGTGACGAAAATGGCAGACTCTACACAAGGGCTTGTCATGGCTTCCTCGTCTGTTATGCCGCATAAACCGTTATTAAAGAATGCTAAGTTATTTTCTCTTATGTGATTTCTTACCACCGTATCACTAAGGGAGGGATATCGCCTCTTTATAATATATCTATTTAGGTTCAGGTTACTTAAGACGCCACAATTGCAAAACTAACGTATTTCCAGGGAGCTAGCGCCGCCTAGTGGAAACAGCAGGCAAGTGCTAAACAAATGTCTACCACTTTCACAGCCTCTTGACCTGCATATCCATATGGATAGTTGTCGGCTTTGATATTCTGTGGCTTGATGCATTTCTCCCTCTTTACCACCCTCATGTGTTAATCTTCTTGTAAAAATCAATTTACTATACATAATTTAGTAGTCTTCCACTTTCCTTTTCAAGCTAGATTGGCACTATGTGATGCTCCATGCACTCGGTCATGAACGATTCACTCTGGGCATCTTGTAATTCATGACCAAGCATCATTGGTTGAGAGAATGAGACACAAACCCATAGTTATAAAAGTGAAAGAAAAAACTGTGCTTTTCTATTTGCAGGGTTAGTTAACCAAATAATAAGTGTTTAAAAAAAGAAATGTTCACAACAAATTCAGTGCAGTGTCATCAACAAAAATATGTACCCAAAACAAATTCTTTCTTCTTCCTTTTTCACACAAAAAGAACAAGGATTTTCACAACTATACACACGGATAAATGAGCACACAGCTCACAGAATCAGCCCCTCTCTTTTTGCTCAAGGGCTAATTCCCATATATTGCTCCTCCAGATAGGTATGCTCTGCTGTTTGAACACGGCAGAAAGACAACCATTAGCTCTCATACCCTGGTCTTATACAGCCACAGGACTGCCGTGATCAATCATGCTTATTGTCATATCAGTCCCCTTCAATGGGGTCCTCCATTTCAGTCCCCTCACACATGTGTATCTGTGGAGAGACAGGCGAGTTCTCACTCTCTGTTATCGATAAGCATTTCAGGTCTCCTTATCTGGGCCTTTCTCTTTGGTCCATGCTGGCACTCAGCCCATCAGGTTCTTTCTGCCGCAACATTTATCTCACATGGGTGCTTCTAACCTCATCTGCCTGAGGCATGTTAGGCTATGTAGCTCTCCATGCCAACGTGTACCTTCGGCACGTGCACCACCCCTTGTCTGCGACCCAAAGGTAAGCGCTTCTCTTCATTAACTATTTCAACAGAATCAAAAACGGCTATAGTTATTTCTTCTTCCCAATTCAATTCTTGTGATGTGCTCCATCACACACCCATATTTGCTAACTATTCCATAGTATAGTCAATATAATTTTGGACACCACTTTTCTCCAACCACTTTTAAAACTTCACCACTGGCTAAACTCAAAATAAAGATGTTAGAGGGAATATAAATAAATGCAGAGCACTGTGACCGATACCAAGGTCATATAAAAATTCATCTTACTGCAGAATTATTTTTTAACACTATAAATGTTAAAATTTGAAGTGAATGTTCTCTTTCTGTGTAAGTGAGATTTTCTCTGGGTAGGGTTGTTTTTAGTCCACAAGTTAGGTTGATTTACAATTGCAAACAGGGCATGTTTGGGAAGGATGTGTGTGTGATTGGGCCCTGCAATGAACTGGCATGCCATTTAGGATTGTTTTCTCACCTTGTGCTAGAAGGTGCCATGAGAGCCCCACTTGAGCATGAATTGAGAAAGTTATGCTACCTTAGATAAAGACACCTGTTAAACAAAGAACAATATTCATACAAAAGAGAGGAGCCCATGAAGCATGTTTGATAAGATGCACTCTGTCTCACAATCTCATCCCAGTTCTTTGTAAACTTGTCAAAGCTTTGGTAGTTTGCTTTTGGTTCTCGTAAGAAGTACTTTCATCTTGAATAGGCATCCACAAATCTCCAGTAGATACACAAACCTTATTTAGGTTATGCATTAGGCTTGTTTTGGTACTCATGGTTTTAGGCCATGTCCACGGCAATACATTTTCATTTACAAATAAAGACATTTGTTTTTTTTATTTTTACCTTTTATCTATACTACCCCGAAAATGGAGAATTTTGAAAATTCCCTCCACAGCTGTATACTTGTGAAAACTCTGGCTCAGCATTGTAATGCGGATGGGTAAAAATGTATAGTTGTGAAAATGCAGACTCTAATTGTACTCTGATTTGCTTGTGCTTATCATGTGGCCCTTCCCTGATTGGATCCTGCTAATTACAAAGTCTCACTCCCTGATTGGCCACCCTTCATGGAAGAAAACAATTCCTGGACACAGTGGGGTTGCTTTCCAAGGCACGTGGTGTGTTTCTTACCTGACTGCTTCTAAATTACATTTGTACAGTTAGAATTCTGCATACTTGCGCAAAAGGCAAATTATTTACCAGTCGCTACAGTTCTCACATTACAATATATCTTGTGGCTGCAGGTGTTACTTTCCCTTCAAGATGTGCAGATGAACTCACAGTGGCACACTCCGGTGTGGATATGTTTGTGAGTGTGACTTTTAATGGAGTGATGCCCTGCCCAGGATTAATTTCTGCCTCATACCTAAAGCTTCCAGGAGAGTTAGTGTTTTTCCATGACCGTGAACTAGAAATAGGATTATAAAATAAAAGGATTGCATTTACACTGAAATGCTATAAAATGTTATAAATAACTTTCTTCAGTTTTTGTCATAATGACTAATTTTTTTTATAGAATCAACTATTTCATATAGCGTCAGTAAACAGAATACACCATTTTACAGCAAACAAGATTATAATACATTGTTTTATGCCAACCACTATGTGCATCTGACAATTTGTAAAATATATTTTTTTCATTTTATGAAGCTGCTTTTTTTGTTAAAGATTGAGTTGGGCCAAAGCCACTGGGTGCAAGCTAAGATCCAACTCTGGGACTGGTGCCAGGCCACTGCAGGGCACATTCACACAAGGCCAATGCGGAGTTGGCAGGTCAGCCAGCAGCCACATCACCTGTACTTCAGAACAGGTAATCCACCTGAAGCTAAGCATGTTCAGGCCTCTGCAGTACTTAGATGGGAGACCATCTTGGAAAAGCTGGGGTTACTGGTGGAAAAGATGTTGGTGAGGCCCCAGGGCAGTGATGGGGACATTTTGCTGTAAAAATTGCCACCATTCTTTCGGAATAGATATAAAACTGAAGTCCTGGCTCAGTGGTCATGAAAGATCCCTGGGCAATCTTTCGAAAAGAGTGGGGTGTTTCCCAATGTCTTGGCTAAATTGCCAACTACGGCTTTGTCCAATCTGGCCCTTAATTATCTACTGTGCCTAACTATTTCTCTCAAGCCATCATCACCTAATAGCTAATGTGTGGTGAGTGTACTGCTGCAGGAATGGCTGCCGTTGCAGCATTAGGTGGCTAGACAGGTAGTGGTGGTCAATATGGTTCCCCTACTGTCAATGCAAAGCTATTTGAACAGGTTAAAAAAGTGCCATATTAATGTAATTATTAAAATTAATTAGCCTTATACAAATGTCTACTGGATGTAGTAGGAATCGCACACAAGAATTAGGAGAGAAGTCAACTTTTAGACAGTGGGTGAGCTTGAATTCAAAACCAGGGCTCTGGAGCTGTTAAGGCTGCAGCACCCACCATTATGTTGCTGTGTCACTCTTTATTTAATACTGTTGTATTCTTCAAGTTGATAATTTAAAAGAAAACGTAAAATAATTTCTTTCCAGCTGCTTTCAAAAAGTGAGAATGAATTTGTGCCTGTGATTCACCAAACAGCCCTCTCACATTACATGACTTTACAGGCTTTTTCCAGTCATACTGTGAGAGAGAGAGAGGCTAGGAGTATGCTCTGATTACAGCATGTTTGCACACCCACCACACGGCACCAAACCACCTGGATTGAGATCCAAGTGCAGCTGTGCAATGGGTGACACCTCAGCACCACACAGTGTGAGCTTTTTTACAGTGGCCGGACTGCCAATCCTGCCACCAGCCCACAAGTTTCCCCTTCAAGTTGGGGGACTAGCTTGTAGAGTTCATTTAAATGATGTACAGTTTGTCATCTTTTGTGGTTTCTACAAAATCGGACATTCTTAAGCGACAACATCGGCAGTGTAAGAGCCACATCCTTTAAGTTAATGTTAATGGTAAATTTTTCTTAGTCTGCTTAGCTTGTTGGTGGCAGAATTGGCACTCCGGCCACCATATAAAAACCTCTCACTGTTCCACTACATCTGAATTAGTGTGGTGTTGAGGTTTCACCCATTGCATGGCTACACTCGGGTCCTAGTCTGGATCCTGAGTTGGTTTGTGGTGTGGTGGGTACAGCAATGCACTGTATCAGTGCTCCTAACCTGCTTAAGCTATATTATATTCAAGTTCAAGCTAACATAGTCAATGGAAGATTCAGTTTAACCCCCTATAAGTTATAGAAAATGGAATGTTCAAAGTCCTAACTCCGTGTGACAGTAGAATAGCCCATAGACTGAAGTTAGACAGCTAGAAAGAAACCTGAACGGCCAGATAGATAAACATTAAGGGCATATAGAGCTTTCTGGTCATCTGCTGCATAGAAACCTTAAGAAATGTAACGTAGATATTTAAGCAGAATATCATAAGTTGCCCTTTTTCTCTTGTGTATATTATCCACTTTTTTCTCTATTTTTTGTGTGAACTGTTTGAATTTTACTAAAATCTTTCAAAAGGAAGACACTTGGATTGTTTCCATTTGGAAACCTTCACCAAACACAACTACAGGCAGTTTGATATCCTGTCTAACCAGAAGTTGTATAATGTGCCACTGGCCTAAGATTCAAATATTATCTTACCTTTCCCCTCTGTGTAGCCACGTATGCTTAAGATGTTGTTAAGATCTTGGTAATTGTTTTGCTTGATGTAGGGGGTCTTTTCTGGAGTATCTTGCAGCTGCATGGTCACTTCCTCCAGCTCCTTGTCAAGCTACAAATGGAATGATGAAACACAGAGCAATTAATATGGGGACAAGCACAAAAAAAACCTACAGCAGAAGACTGAAAACACAAAAGCTCATTACAAAAAATTCCAAGTCTTAATTTCAAAATATAAAGGTGAGTAAAAGAGTTAAATATTAAAGGTGGGTTCTCAATCTTTGGCATATCTTTAGGCTCCAGCCCTCCTGTGGTGATGTACGATACAGAGGTCAAAGGTCTATGTCACAGAAAAACAAATCCAGTGGTGGCTTTTTGTCTCTTATATAGCCTCACTAATTACAATATACAAATTTATCATTAATCTCCTTGCCTTGTGCTACTGATCTCCAGAATTGATAACAGCAATTTAACTTTTCTATTTTCTCTGAGTGTCAATTCTTTTGTTCAGTTTCTAATTTTATGCATTTTTGTAACACTTGAGTAGAAATGGGACATTGCAATCCCAAACGTTTAAAGTGATGAGCCATAAGGAGATTGGGAGTGGGCTTTAGGAAGATCCCTGTGGGCGGAGCTTTTTCAGTGATAGATTTCACCAATAATCACTAGAAACGTTTTAACGAGTTGTCCCCAGATGTGTATTCTGTTTGAGAATCACTTTTGTCCCAACAAGACTAGTATTTTACTCGATGAATTTTCAGTACCACTGTGGCAGGGAACTGGAGATGGAAGCCAAGGCAGGAGCCCACCCCTGGTTTATAGTGGAGGCTTTTACTAATATTCTTACATGGATTTGTTTAGATATTCTTTAGTGCTGTAAACTGTGAGCCCTTTTAGACCAAAGCTGTGCAACAACGCACAATGAACAGGAAGCACTAAAAAAGCATCACAATTAGTGAAAAAGAGACAAAAATGTAAAAATGGAAAGTCCACTTAACCTAGGACAACACACAACGGTAGCTAAGGGACAGAGTAACTTTCACTAGCTAATTCCACAATATTTGCTGAAGCTGAGTGAGGGCCTTTTATAATCCGTTCAGTTAACTGCAGCTCTAATGACAGCAGCACCTGAAAAGCCTCATTATATATTAGGCCTTGCCCCTACAGACACTAGACACATTTAGGGTAAGACACCAGGCTTAAACTGCAAACATAAAACTGAACAATATTAAATTAGCCAGGGAGAATTAAAAATACAAAGAACATTTTAAATTGAGAACAAGGCACTGTTGCGATCCTATTACCTATTTTAATTTTAATAACTCACCCTAACCTATTCTATTCTTTTAAATTTCATTTACAGTATGCTTCATGTCAGCTTTTCCTCCTATCACTCCTTTCTACAACCTCTCAAATTTTATACTCTCAGGTGTGAAGTGGTAATACTATGCTTATAGTGCCCACTTTAAAGGAACCTTCAGTTTAAAAATCACAATGATCTGACTGAAGTACCATGTACATGAGACAACATAGCAGTGCAATGATTAGTACTACAAACTCACAGCTATTAGATCCTGGCTTCAATGGTCAGCCATTCAATGGAATGGCAAAAGGTCAAAGATGGATATCAGGCTAAGTGGCTACCCTAAATTGCCCTGATGTGAGTGTGTCCTGAATCAGACTAGCATTACATCTAGAACCAATTCATGTCTTGAGCCTGGTGCTTCTAGGATAGGCTACGACACCTCACAACCTTTTACTGGAAAAAAAACAGCATCATGAAATGGATCCATGGGTCGATAATATCTAACAGTCCAAAAGGTGTACCACACTGGTTATCAATGGACATGCTTAACACAAGAGGGTAGTACCTCTGTTATTCTCATTCTCAAGCGGTGGTTGTCTGTCTGGAGACCTTCTAGTCGCGATGTGCTTGCCTGATTTACACTGGTCACTGATGTAGACGTTTTTGAATCTTCTTTCTTCTGATTTTGCGTAAATTGAAACCTTCTGTTTTGTGTAGCTGCATCTGGATTTGTTCTAAGTGTGATAAGCTATAGGAAAGAAAAAGAAAAGTGTGAACATAACTTACGGCATTATACTTTAAAATGATTGAGCCTAGTTAGTCTTCTAGCATCAAATCATATGAATTGCAAAGAAAAACGCAGAACAAAATTCAGCATGCAGAATATTATTGCATAATTAATTAACATGTCCTTGTGCAATTTAAGTAAGGCTTCATTATGTAAAATTTTTATTTTTTTATTTTACACAACTAGTTTGAAATTTATAAAATACTCAGTCTATACTACACAACTACTGTATATGCTGTCTTACTCTTTTACGTTTAAATGCATGTAATTTGATAAAGCAAATTTCAAATTGAAGTATTTTTAGATAATAAATTTTAATTACACTACTTGCCACTCTTACTTCATTGGGGTCTGAGAGAATCTTACAGTAAAGTGATTATAATTTTATTGTACAAGTACGCTACAGTTAGTAGTTAAGATTTTCTGTTTTGATAATGGTATTCACTATGCAAGGCAAACTAAAATAAACTCGGATGTGTTATCAAGAGCCAGTGAAGGGGATGAAGGCGTTTTCTGGCTGACATAAGAAACATCAAAC
Organism: Polypterus bichir lapradei; assembly: GCA_026402145.1. Classification (NCBI taxonomy): domain Eukaryota; kingdom Metazoa; phylum Chordata; class Cladistia; order Polypteriformes; family Polypteridae; genus Polypterus; species Polypterus bichir. Next base: position 36,256,188 of record JANRMT010062841.1, read on the forward strand.
ATTTAGGAAATGAGAAGAGACCATTCAGCACATCAAATTTGTTTAGCTAATAGTTAAGCTGTCAGTTTAAGTAAATGGAATTAAGAGGGAATATTTGTACTGTAGATCCTAGTTGTTACTTTAATCTCCTTAGCGTTAGACCCAAGCAACACTTGGACTGTTAAAACAGTGCTAAAAGCATTACTTCTGAGCGTCACTCAGGCAATTATATAGACATGTCTTGCATAAGCGTTAGACCTGAGACCTTGGGCTGTAAAACCGCCAATTGTGTTAGTTCCAAGCATTGCTTAGGAAATAATATAGGTGTGTCTTGCATAAGTGACAGGCCTGAGCGTTACCCAGGGAATGGTGTAGACATGTTTTGTCTCAGTCTCATAATAGAATCTTATAAGAAATGTTTTTCAGCATCTAGGTGTTGAATGCTCTTGATAGTGAAACAAGCAGTGATGTTGAGGAGCCTCTCATCAGCAGTGGTGACGAAGTGAATCTGTCTTCAGGCAGTGAAATTGAAATGGATAGTGAAATCGTAAGTGATTCTGATGAATCCGAAAGTGCCGCTCATGCCAATCACACATGTGCAGTGTGCTGTTCATGAGCTGACCAGGCTGGAAAGAGAATTCACATGGAATCACACCACTATTGGCCTGACTGTGACGTTGGATTGTGTATTTCATGTGCTTCATGATATACCACACAAATGACACATTTTGACAGTTAAACTGTATTAGAATTACTTTCATTATTATTATTTATTATTATTATTTGTATAATTATTACACTTTTACACTTGTGACTTTTTACTTTTAGTGTTTTGCATGTTTTACAGTATAAAGATAATAATATGTCATTTTCAAGCCAAAAAATGCAAGGCTTTTTACATGTGTTTTCGAGAAAAAAAGTAATGCTAAGGATAATAAATTTTGCAACAAGAACATGAGGATGAGGAAACTTGTTAAGAGTGGATTTTGCACAAATGTTAGAAAGGTTTTCTTCATACAAAGAATCGTAGACACATGGAATAAATTACTAAGTAATGTGATAGAGAGTACGATTTTAGGGACTTTCAGATCTCAACTTGATGTTCTTTTGAACAATCTAGGCCAGGGATCTTTATTCATTATTCTGGAGGGCTGCAGTTGTTTATTCCAACCAGTTTCATAATTAAAAGACTGTCCTTGCTGATAATGGAAGTTGGTATTTAACTCTATGGCTTATTAGTGGTTTCATTTAATCAAGACAATTTTTAATTACATTGTCAAGCAGGGTCATCAGTTACAGTCCTGGAGGGCTACAGTGGCTGCAGGTTTTCACCTCAACCAATGCTTTAATAAGAACCCATATGTCTATGATTTTTGGACTAAATTTTAGTTTACTTGTTATAATTCAGAACCCTTAATTGTTTATTTTTTAATTGTCTCCTGTTTTCTTAACTATCCAAAGTTAATAATGAAATGCAAACTAGAAAGAAACCAACAGCTCCCCAGCTAACATGCTTACAATGGTGTTAATAAAATGCTTACAAGTAAACGAGAGGGAAAACAGAATGATTGTGAAGTTCAAATCTGTTCTAGTTCCCAAATCATATGGCTAATGTTCTCAGGAAAGGAATATCTAGAATGTGATGAATATTTGTCTTTGAAAGAATCAAAGCAGTAGCCAGCCCTGCGAGTGTTCCTCCAACTTGCAGGGAAAACCAGGGAGGTTGATGGCAGGATTGGCACTCCAGCCATCATAAAAAAACTTCACACAGCTCCGAGACGACAGAAAGGAGAAAGGAAAGCAGTAACAAGCCAAAAAGTTAAAAAGCACATTTCGTTATCAGCAGGACTTGTTTTAATTAGGAAACTGGCTGGAACAAAAACCTGTAGCCAATGCAGCCCTCCAAAACTGTGAGTGAAGACCCCTGATAGAGTGAATAGGGTGGGAAAGCATGTTGGACTGAATTGCCTGCTCAGATCTCAACGTTACTCATATTCCAATGATCCGTTCCAATATCTCATTCAGGTATTTCTTAAAGGTTGACAAAGTTTGTACTTCAAGTAGATGACTCAGTAGTTTATTCCAGATTCTTACAATTCTGAGTAAAGAAGTGTTTCCTGGCTTCAGTCCTAAATGTGTTTGTCCTTAATTTCCATCGGTGTCCTTGTGTGCAAAATTCAGCATTTATTAAAAAAATTGAGGTGGGTCTACTTTATCGATGCCTTTTACAATTTTAAAGACTTGGATTAAGTCACCACACAGTCTCCTCTGTCTCAGTAGGACATGTTCTTAAGTCCTGGGATGCACTTGGTTGTTCTCCTCTGCACAGTTCAAGTGCTGCTATGTCTTTCTTTTACTGTGATGACCAGAACTACATACAGTACTCTCAGGATGCAGTCTCACTTGTGCATTATATAGACCAGTGGTTCTCAAACTGTGGGGTGGATCCCCTTAGGGGGGTGCGAAGTAACAAAAAGGGGGGCGTGAAGATGTGAAAAAAGAAAACAAGAATCAAAAATATGAAAAATACATCTATTGAAACCAAAACAAATTAACTTAAACTACATTCTGATACTAGAAAAATAAATATACAGTAGAGTCAGATAAATGTCGATAAAAGTTAAGTAGGTATAATAAAATAGGCATCTATGATATACCATTAATTAAAAAGAACAAATTGGTATTAGTGGGCTCCTTTCAAAAAAACATTAGGGGGGCGCGATTAAAACTGTTATGAAAACTCGGGTCGCAAATACTTAAAGGTTGATATAGACTAAGCATAAAGTCCATTGAGTTAAATTAAACAGTTTTCACAATAAAAGTTAACATTTTGTTTGTATTTTTAATTGCTTTTGAACATTACTTAGGTAACAAAAACATTACCACCTAAATCCCTAGATCCGCCAAAACTGCTGACCCTCTATTCATCTGAACATTTGCTGCTCTCCTTTATATATGACTTTAAATATGTCTAATCTTTAAAATAAATAAGATTTGTATACTTTTGAACACCTCAGCATTATTCTCAGAGAAGAGGGTCACCCTTACTATCAGTAAGTCACAGTTTTATGGCCATATTGGAGAATACTAAGGATTTTTGTGGGTGTCAAAAAAAGAAAGGAAGACGAATAACAAAGAACCGGATAACACAATATTCAGAGGAAATGTGATGTCAAAACCAGGAAGATCCCAAACATTGCAACATTTTTTAATTTAATGGGCAAAAAAATCCAAAATAGTTTAAGAAAAAGAAATGGTTAGAACTAAAGTCAAATCTCTCAATAGTCTCTTTGAGTTTCACACATGGAGGAATACTGAACCTGCTGATCGCTACTAGGGTTTACACGGGAAAAAATTTTGCAGCGACTGCAATTATTTGTTGATTAAATGAGCAAACCGAAAGCATAGAAAATAGTGCAATCCAAAATGGCATTGCAGTAAATAAAAAATTATGATAAAATGAATTGACATAGCCAAGCTCAATCCAAACCCATAAAATCTGTACAGAAATGAGTAGTACACACTTAAAAAAGCCAGAAGGGTCAAGAAAAACTAGCAAAATAAATTATTAAAAAAGAAATAACAAGAATCATAACTACAGTCACATAAAATATCTACTGATCATTACAATTTACTAACAAATGAATGGAGGTCCCCTAAGCATTATGGGCTTACAGTTTAGTAAGCAGATTTGTTCAAAACACAGAATTGTATGGTCCTCTAAAGAAAATGAAAACACTTTTCAAAATAAGTTTTGTTTTTACTCCTAGCATTTTTTATTACACTAAAGTTTCAAGAGGAGCAATGAAGACTAAATGAATAAATAAATCGATGGTGAAATGTTCAAGATTGAGCACAAATATCATTTATAATCTGACACTTACATACGGGCCCTTAAAGGTCAACCCATTCTGTTACCATTGGAACGATTCAATAAATCACAGTTTTATGGTCTGACAAATACACCAATTTGTGCACACATTGTGAAAGGGTAACGTTTTTCTATCAAAATATGAACCTCTAAATATATAATGCAGTGTCCATCTTAACTTTGTAAATAGTTATGTACTGCATAAGTAACGTCAACTTTAAGGTATTACTTGACATAAGGCTGTTAAAGTGATTTCTCTGCAAGGTAAATGCGACTTCTGACAAAATTAATGCCTTTAATATTAATCCATCAGTGATTGCTTTAAAGTGTAAAGCGAGTCTTATCACAAAATTCCTTGAATTTTAAAATCATAAGAGCCTCATATACAGAATATCATGCAACACTGAACTTTTCTACAGGGACAGTCACTTTCAAGTTAGATATCACAATTTACATTTTATGACCATAATACATTTTTCTTTATCCTTTATTTCTTAAATGTAAGTTATAAACAACAGTCACTATTAGAGCAAAAAGGATCAAGATAGTAATTTGAATTATGATGGATAATAATCAAATATGTAGATCTGTCTTTATAGTAATAGTCTTAACTGTGTTCACCCTGAGAAAACAATTTTTTTTGTCAACCATTTAATACAACACTTTGATCTTCAAAAATGCCGCTTAAGCGCCCTGTAGAATTGGACTGGGAGCTTAAAATTCCAAACGGGTAACAGAAAAGGCAGGTTAGAAAAACAGACTAGAAAATTCATTACCAAAACCCCATACACAAAATACAAAGTCAGAAAAACAGAACAAACTCGAATACTAAAGTCTTCTGGGATATGCCTTTTGGTTTCCTCTATTGCTAAAGAGAGGTGTAAAGCAAAGAATTTGATCCAAAGGAAAGACAATAAGACATGCGTGCCACTATCTTATTTAATTGGGCTATGATGACATAATAAGTCACATGACCTGTAGGTCTCATGACTAGCATTGAGTAAAGTTAACAGTAAACAACATGGCCAAGGACACAAAAAATGAGCAAAGAAATGGTAGCATCTACAAACAAGATCGAACTGTACAAAACCATGAAGTGCAACATGCCACTATAGACTCATTTTCTGCATTCACACGTTTTCACTACTAATCTTAGTGGTCAGTTTTAAACATGGCGAAGGATTTCACCTGAACATTGCAACAGTGGAAAACAGTGTCAGGATGTGGTGTAGCAGGTCCGTGGCTCTGAATGAATGGGCAGTTTTTAAAATAATCCATTTGACCATGTCAGTCTCCGAGGGCGCGATTGTGCGGCCGCAGGGAGTTGATGAGGCAAATGGGGAGAGTCGCACCTACACATGAAGGTTCGATCATTCTCAATTGCTTAATCAGCTTCCAAAGGTGCATGATTGAACTGCTGCACCCACGGAGCCATATATGTATGGGCTGGCACAGAGAGATGAAAAAAGAAAAAAACGAAAGAGGTTTGGAGAGCGAGAGTGTGCCATTGGGGCAGTGGAAGAGAGTGGACGAGCCAGCATGATGAAAGAGAGAGATCAGCGTGATAAGAGCGAGTGATTGGTGCTCAAAGGACAGGATCACGCCCATTGATTATGTAGAGGAGTGGGTTCGGTCGAGGTGGCATCCTTCCTAGGGATCCGAGTTATGACTGCGTGTGCGAGAAGGAAGATGAGAGGACAACCAACACAGAGTGGTCTGGCAGATGACAATGGAAGCAGCCAAGATGGTGATCGGTAGCTATAGGAGTACGGAGGCTGAAGTCTCTCCAGCTGAGCGAGCCATAGGTGAGGTGTGCTTGGCTGATTTGCCTCAATGACTGCTTCTGGTTTTCAGTCTCATTTTAGCCTTGTTTTAAACTTTTTACCTTTTTATGGATTATTTATTTATGGACGTTTTTGAGCACTGCACTTTAGTTGGATACTGTTTAGTTTGATTTTTATTGAATAAAAGCACTTGTGCCTTTTTCACCATCCTGGTTACATTACTAACAGTGTTGGGTTTGAGAGGCTCCCAGAAGTAAGGTGGGAACATGGAGCAGGACTCGCATCATCACACAGGACAAGTGGAATTCACTGGCCGACTACTGTTGGACACTGAAACAAGAAGCATCAGCTGCAGAGAACTAATGCAATATGTCAGTGTGATTAAGTGATTAAACATACAAAATTCAAAAAAACTTAATTTTATGTTTCTCCAAATTCCTATGTGATATAACCAATTATATTTCTGATAAGTCTGAAGCTATCATAATCCTCAAAAAATTTTATGAAAGCAAAACTTTGAAAACCATGTGTTGCCCCATGTTACAGAATAAAACACACTGGACAAGCTAAGTAGAATTTTGGATAATTTTCCTGTCTCAAATCACTTGGGCACCAAGTTGATTCTGAATTGGCATCCTTTCAATATGGAGCTTGCAGTGTTACCTGCATGTTCAAGTAGGGCTGAAGTCCTGGCAGATGATGCTAAAATTCTTGCGTGAATGTTCTTATTTTCCCTATAATGGATTTTAAATTATGCAAGGCCACTTACTTCTGTCTGCTACAAACTATCACTTGAGTCAAGACATGAATAGCTGGGTAAAGAGTTTATTTATTATATTTTACATCTTAAGTACAATATTCAAATGCAAAATCAGGTAAACTATATCATAGCTGAATATCCATAGCTCAAACTTCATTGACTGCTTTATCAATATTTAGAAATATATAGTGAATTTATAATTTTATTTTACCTTGGTATAAGAATGAGACATTATACAATCCATCTACTCATTAATTTTTCTAAACCCACTTAATCCAATACAGTGTTACAGAAAGCCTGGCATCAATGGATGGTTGCAGAAACCAACCCTGGTTAGGACCAATCAAAGTTTCATGGAAATACATTTTCACCCTCTAGCTGGTGACATCTCTCTATTATATAAAAAAAAATCCTGAGACAAGACTTTTTTCAGGACATTTTTTTCAAGATTTTTCAAGTCCCATGAGACGAGACTTTGGCCATGAGATTTTTTCCAAGTCACGCCCTCCTCTCAATCATATTCAACCACACACACAACCCTCACACCTCTCATTCGTGTTAATGTTTTTGTCAGACACAGTTCCTGCTCTCTCAGCTCTCAGCAATTTTTACGTTTTCCTCACTTTAAGTTCCCAATTAAAGAAGACATATTATGTCCAAATCCTTTTGAAGAATTTCATCACGAAGGGTCATCAACAGAAGAAATGAGTACACAGACAATCCTAGCACTGAGAAACGATGAAGTCAAATGAATTAAATGTAAAATTGTCGATCGGTTTCACGGCAAATTGGTTAAATGCGCATCAATAGACTATGCTGAAACAGTGGTGATCGTGCAGAAGATGAAAACATCAACTTACAATATCCTGTAACTTACAAAATCTGTTTAAATTGTACATCTGCATCCCCATATGTGAGCGGCATATCCGCAAAGAGGCTAGCGCGTGGCACAGGCCCGGGGGTTGGTGAGCAGGGGTCAAAGCCCCCTAGTATTCTTTAAGATGAAGATACAGTGCTGCCACATACCGTATTGTAGCATAAACATTTTCTGCAGCAGTGACAGTCGGGTATAAGCTGTTAAGAAGCTGGCATCACATGTGTATGAATAAGTTCAAGTATCAACTGCTTTAATGTTTGATACATTTCATAAATTATACTATATTAAACACAATTTTCAGAACATTATATTAAACACTGTTCTACTGAGGCTGTTTTTTCACATGTTAATATGCTGTAATGCTATCAAACTTTCAAACTAAAAGAGGTGTTGTTTGTAGATGGATGCAAAATTGGCTCAGACACAGGAAGAAGAGGGTTATGGTGCGAGGAAACTTATCAGAATTGGTTGACGTTAAGATAGATGTTCCACAGGGATCAGTGTTAGGGCTGCTGCTATTTTTAATATATATAAATTATTTGGATCGGAATATAAGTATCAAGCTGGGCAGGTTTGCAGATGATACCAAGCTAGATAGGTTGGCAGATAATCTGGAATCTGATAAATCATTACAGAGGGACTTGGACAGCACACAGGCTTGGGCAGATATGTGGCAGATGAAATTTAATGTCAGTAGATGTAAAGTATTTCTTGCATGAAGTAAAAATGTTAGGTTTTAATACACAATGGGAGGTCTGAAAATCGAAAGTTCAGCTTCTGAGAAGGACTCGTCACTATCAACTGCCAGACAGTGTTCAGAAGCCATTAAGAAGGCAAACAGAATGTTATGTTATGTAGCAGGATGTGTGGAGTACAAATTCATGGAGGTTATGCTCAACCTTTATAATGCAGTGGTGAGGCCTCATCTGGAGTACTGTGTGCAGTGCTGGTCCCCAGGCTACAAAAAGGACATAGCAGCGCAAGAAAAGGTCCAGAGAAGAACGACTAGGCTGATTCCAGGGCTACAGGGGATGCATTATGAGGAAAGATTAAAAGAGCTGAGCCTTTACAGTTCACTCAAAAGGAGATTAAGAGAGACATGATTGAAGTGTTTAAAATTATGAAGGAAATTAATAATAATAATTCTTTGCATTTATATAGCGCTTTTTTCACTACTCAAAGCGCTCAGCAATTGCAGGTTAAGGGCCTTGCTCAAGGGCCCAACAGAGCAGAGTCCCTATCGGCATTTACGGGATTTGAACCAGCAACCTTCCGATTGCCAGTGCAGATCCCTAGCCTCAGAGCCACTGCTCCTACTTTAAAATTAGTTCACCAAGAACAAGGGTAAATGTCGCACAACCATGAAGTTTTTCCTTACATACAGAATGATAGACACATTTAATAAGCTACCAAGTAGTGTGGTAGACAGTAGGGATTTAGTGACTTTCAAAACTAGACAAAGTGTTATTTTAGAAGAATTAAATGGATAAGATTGGTGTGCTTTGTTGGGCTGAATGGCTTGTTCTCATCTAGATTGTTCTAATGTTGCATAGAGAGGATGAAAAATAAGATTGTAGTGTTTATGAAAAATGTTTTCGGTAAAAGGACAATCCACTCACCTTTGGCACAAACACTAAGCACAACGTTATAGTGCTGCAGAAAATGATGACCAGGGCTACAATACAGAACTGCACGTTGGGCTGATCACGTGTTAGGAAAGAGACAGCAGCTCCAATGATGCACATGATTCCCACGTTGTATACACTCATCCCGATGTACTTGCTGTCGTTTAAAGCAGGGATACTTACATTGCGGGTTTCCCAAGCTAAAAAACATCCAAACAGCTGGGGAAAAATGAAAGACACATAAAAATAGAGTTTTATTAAACACATAAGAAAATTTACATGACTCCAAGAGTTAACATTTCAACTGTTATCACTTTAGGCAGGGTAATTCTAAAATAATAAGAAATTTAAAAAATGTTGATGAAGTTCCAAAGAAAGAAGCAACATATGCTAACTACAAATTATGTGCTTTTCATATGAACATTCAGAAGCAGAAATGGTAATGGCATTTTCAATAAAACATTATTTGAATAAAATGCTAAAACAAATTTGGCAATCAGATTATTAAAAAGAAGGCAGCAGGATTGTAAAATAAATAAGACAATGTGTGTCATTAGTAACTAGTGTTGATCAGCGAAATTCACCAGAATTTTTCACAACAAATTTGTTGGGTTCACCAGTGACCTTGTTCACCAAATTTTACCCTGAGAATTCGTAGTGAGGCTGGCTTAAACAAAGTTTTTTTTTTTACCAGCACCCAATGATGCTTTACGAGACCGTCATGACATCACAGAGCTGTAGCATCCATGTTGGTTGGGGAAGTCACTACCTGATCTGCTCTACCCTCCCAAGTTGCCTTTCACATTTGCAGAATGTTCACACATGCGTACTGTAAAAGTGTTGCCTGATCTTTTTCGCATATGCGTGAATAATTTACAACAGAAACATGCACGCCTGATGTCACTACTGATTAGTACTCAGATTTAGTAGTCAGATTTGCACTCCGTTTGCATTTAAGAAACAGTCTGAATTAGTGTAAGTAACTAATGAAATACATAACAAATAACTATATTAGAAATATTAAAATGTGTGTGCCACTTTAAATGTTTAATGTCCAAATATTCTCGATTGTAATTAAAATTTGTCATTTTTCACTCTCTGATATATTTACATTTACGTTTATTTGTTTAGCAGACGCTTTTATCCAAACTGACTTACAAAGGAGGTTAACATAGTTGAGTAACATTAGTTGCTGTTTTGAACAAGTGTAGCAGGACTGGTTATAAATGTTGATCACCACAGGTGACAAACTATAAAGCTAGAATGACAAAAAATGATCAATTAACAGTATGACAGATATCCGCAAAGCATATTTATTAACAATAGCATAGCATATTTATTATTCACAGAACAGTAGGGTTTTCCATTGCTTCTAAAACACATTGAGGTAGTCATTTATTCGGATGGAAGTGGGCAAATCGTTACAACAACTTGGAGCTACCATGAAAAGTGGCTGGATAATTGAGGCCCATACAGGGCTATATCTCTAGTAAGGGATCAAAAATCAAAAATAATACCATATTTGTAATTACTGACCTTCAAAAAATGATACCCAATATGCTTATGTTTGAAATTTGTAATTTTTCACCATGTAGGAGGGGCTCTTAGAGGTCTAGGACCACTGGTAAAGAACCAAAAATTATGAAAACATTATCATATTCATAATCCACAACCTCGAAAAAGCATAAAAAGACACTCCACCTGTCTACCAATTATTACCAATGCAAATTTCATCAAAGGTTTGTGGAAAGAAGTAACATTGACCTCTTGTATTCTATTAAGGGGTGAGCCCTTGGCATGCACAGCTTCAGGTCCTTCTGATACTTTTTGCTGCAGACACCTATTGGTTTACTCTTTATTATAAGGGTGTAATTTCCTGCACAAAATATGGTAAAACATGGACTAACAATGAAGCATTTTTCAGGTCTTGAGGCCAAAAATTGGGATGGGGAGACCCCCAAAAAGCTCAACGTCTTGTAAAAGAAAACATCAATACAAGTTGAACAGTGTGTAATATGTGGTTATTTTCTTGTGCTGGTGAGTCAAAAGGTGGCAGAACAAAAAAAGTAAAGTGATTTCAAAGTGTTCCTAAGTACAGTAATTCTTCCATTCATCCATCCATTATCCACCGCTTATCCGAGGTCGGGTCGCAGGGGCAGCAGCCTAACCAGGGAAGCCCAGACCTCCCTCTCCCATTATGAATGCTAAATTTTGCAGTATTTTCATTTCATAAGTAAATTATCTGACCATAATGAGAATATTATATGAAAATACTGTTCTGTATAGATTCATTGCACTTTGCGTCTTTACTGTTCGATTAAGCACGTTATGCTGCATGCTATGTAGCACAGATCAGGTAGTGACAGGGACAGGGACTGTCACTATATAATGTTGGTCCCTTGCATCACTGGCTCTGTGAGACTTAGTTAGTTGTAGTGATAGGAGCTTGGGAAAGGCAGAGAGACGTAAAGGACTCGGAGTATAATTTTATCTAAGAGTGGCATGGTGGTGCAGTGATTATCACTGCTGCTTCACCACTCAAGTCACATTTTTAGCCACAATAATCAGCCCAGAACATTACACCTTTATAATCCACACAAAACCAGTTCAGCTTCTCCATCACCATTTACTTCAATGCATTTTGTAAAAATTTCCAAACACTTCCAAGTTTTCAACAGACTTTCAGTGGGGTTCGTTCATCACTAATAACCATTGGGAGGGCTAGCCCAATATTTATTAATTGAAACACTGTCCTTGAGTTTGACGAAATGGGACCATGTCATGAACACTGACATCCGGAAAAGGATGGAAGTTGCACCAATCATGGAAAAGATGTGTGAGGCAAGGCTAAGATGGTTTGGGCATGTCGACCGTAGTGATGAGAACTCAGTGACCAGAATGGCACTGCGCCTGAGCCTCAAGGCAGACGCCCGTGAGGGAGACCGAAAAAACGTTGGATGGACCAGATCAAGGAGGACATGAAAATCGCTGATATTGCCCCGGAGGACACCCTGGATCGCACCAAATAGAGGAGACGTTGCAGACAAGCGGACCCTGCAATCGTGTGGGAATAACGCTAGGAAGAAGAAACACTGTCCTTGAGTCCATCATCCCTCTTCAGCCTAGATACTCAGCTACACTACATATAACTCTGATTGTTTAAGCTTAACTTTGGGTCAGGAGATTATGCAGAAATTCTGCATGAATTGGTTTACTCCTTTTATGTATGGAAGAATCAAGTCTTCCAAGCATCAATGGAGGTAGGTGGTGGTAGAATTACTAAGAGAAGATTATTTGTTTGGAATTATGTAAAATGCATTTAAAGATCTATTATTTTAGAACAGCATAATCATATAGGGTATAGGTGCAGCGTGACTATTTTAAATGTATACACTTTTTCATTGTTATACATGACTTGTAGCTATTATGTGTATTGGTGTTAAATGTATGTGATGTGTTATTTATGGTGTTCAGTTTTTGTTGAGTTGTTTACAGGACATGGCATCACTGCACATGGAAGAGACATAGCCATAACCAGATTTCAGAGTTACATTTTTTAAAATTCAATTTTAATTAAGAGCAAATCCACTTAACGAGACCAGAGCGCTAAACTTTAGAATTGCTTTTTAAAAGTCTTCTAAACTTGCTTGGTCAATCTTGTGTGAGTGATGTTTGTCTGCTTAGATATAGTCAGATATTGATAAACAACAGCCTATCAGTCAGCCATTCTCTTTAAGCAAAAGCATGTGGCCCAGAGGACATTTTCCTTCATTGGATTTGCTGTCATGCGAGAGATTTTGTTCTTTTTTTATTTTCTGTTATCACCAAGCCTTTGGCGCCTGCAATATTATTCCACCTTTTGTACATTTTCTAGTTATGTGTGGTTTGAATTCCCCTTAGAACAAACAAGAAGTAAAAGGGCAGGAAAGCGTCTTCTGCCAAAGTCAAACAGATGAGTATATTAGAGTTTTGTTTCAAATATGGTTTCTCAAAAAGCTGTGTATAATTTACACCAAAACCTTTTTGCCTGTGACTATGCAATTGTAAAACATAAAATTCAGAAAAAAATGTTTTTTGGAGAGGATTTTAAAAGCTTTCTAGTAATGAAAAGCAACAGTTATTACTCCATAATGGGTTGAAAACACGCTGCACCCCCTTATAGACCTGTAGATTTCTCAGAAAACGGATCCAGATCAAAATAAAGGGGGGAAAAGGTTTTATTAATATTCAAATATAGAATGACAAAAATAATAAAATACTAAACAAAAATACAATCAGTTTACATTTGTCATGTTAGCTTGTGTTTCACTCATCTTCCCTTGGCTTAATACATTTTGCTAATATTTTTATTGTTGTTTGCAAATGTGGATAATTAATTTTCACTTTTATTTTCTATTTATGTTATGATCTGGGGCTTGTTATGATTGACACTATTGTAACACGGTCTTGTTTTCCATTTTGTAACTTTGTTATTAGGGAGCACGGTCCTGGATGTCATGCTATGTGACATCATCAGCACAACATTATTTAAACTGGCTTACAATATGTGAACTATGGCTGGCCAGTCATCCCGGCCAATACCCCCAGGCCACCAGATGGAGCCCTCCCTGCAGCATGGAGGTACCCCGAATGCCAGCAGGGAATCATGGACATTAGAGTTTTCCTTTAAAGCCCTGATGGATACCTTGGGGGCCAACAGAGGACGTTGCAGGGAGGCCCAGAGACTCTTACGTGCCCTATAACCCGGAAGTATGTCTTAGTCACAGCGACAGGGGAAATGACGTACTTCTGGGATGAAGAAGAGGACTTTTGACCTGACCTGGAAGTGATAGGAGGTCACATAGACTGAAGGATCGGAAACACTTCTGGGTCAGGGAATATTGAAGGACTGTGGGAGATCCCAGTCGTTGAGCTGAGCTGGGTGGCAGGGTGGCAACACCTCTGGGAGTGGAGGATTGTTTATTGATTAGTGAATTGTGATTTAATGACTATTGTGGAGAGGAGGGTGCTTTGTGCACATTATTATATTAATAAAACAAAAAATTAGACTTTTATCTGGTGTCTGGCGTATAGTCTGAGGGTTCAAGGGGATGACAGTGCCCCTTATCTGTCATAAATATTACTAACTGGAAATATTGAAATGATCCCATCATTCAAGATTGTGAATATTCTCTAAAGGCAATTTTTTGCAAGCACTTTGATAAGGTCTAGACGTATTGACTTATTTTGTTACTATATTTTTATGGAAGTTTAATTAAGAAAACATAGAATTCATAAAAATAAATATCCAATAATAATGCTAAAAAAAATAAAAAATAAAAAGAACAAGAATAACTGGTGATCACCCCTCACCCTTATCACTGAACACCTGAAAGAAATTATAGAGGCCAGCATTGCATGGACACACCAGAGAGAGAGAGACGAGTGTGAGGAGCAAAGTGGTAGCAAGGGTCACAGGGCACAGGGCCCAAATTGACTGTTCCATTAACTGCCATTTAGCAATGGTAGGGACAGAGGCTTCATAATCCTTACAGTCCAGAGCATAAGGAAACATTACAAGCCTTAAAAACAGATATAAGTTGAAGATAGAAGAAAAAGATATACAGTAGACAGAAACAGCAAAATTGGACATAACAGATTAAAACATACATAGCATGTGGTCATCCCTTGAAGGTTGTGATAACTCAAGAGGCCCAAAGAGAGAAGGACATATGGTTGCCACTGATCTGATGCATAAGCCTGGATTATTAAAGACTGGGAGGTGCGAGTGTTTGAGGGATGTGGACCTTTTCAACTTTGCACCAAATATTCAGGGCATATGAAATTAAATAACCCATCTTAGATTAAAGAGACCACAGCACTACAATGATACGTTTAATAGAAAAATCATGTACAGAAATTCACAGGAGTGTAAGCCAGTTCAAATCGGGTGGAAGACATAAGACCAATGGTATAGTCAAAGTCCGGCAAGGACAACCCTCCACCCCATGTGTCATGTCTCAGTCTCAACTGCTTAAGTAGGGGAGGGGATAAAGGAAGCATGACACTTCAAATGGTAATGTGACAAACTATGTTCAATTTAATAATAGCCAGTCGGGCATGGAATTTCAGGGAAAGAAAATTTCCAACAGAACAGTGATTCCTTAAAGCTTATACAAAAGGGATTTTCTTTGGAGAATATATAGTGAAAAAAAAGGAAATTATCAATGCCCACATACTTAAAAGAAGGGGGGGGGGGGGGTCAGTGGACTATATTAGGTAAATCCATGTAGATCTCTTGAAAGTAACAGCATCTGAGACACAAAGGTCATGTGAAAAGACAATTTTCCCTCGGGGATTAATACAGTGTATCAAAAAATTAAACCACTTACCATGAGTAGCCCTTTGTAGGCATAGACTATGCCAAGCCATATTGTCATGTGCGTATTTTCACAGTGTTCCAGAAAAGGGCGGATTGCAATGTCTCTGCCTTCTGGATCCGCCTGAAAGATAAATATAAAAACTAATCAAGAAAGGATCATATATTTATGTAATTTTACAAAAACCCACTGTTTTTTTTTTCTTTTTGGGAGAATGTTTATAATATTCCAGCAACATCATCTAATAAGTTCATAATGAGTTAAGCTTCAAGATAGTGTTGTTTTAGCTGTAAGAGAAGGCATATGTGTTTCTGGAAGGTGAGCAGCTTTGGTTTTATCATAAACTAGCTGAAATTCCCAGTGTTGCCCCAGGGAAAAATAAAGTGTTTTTTTTTTAATTGTTTGCGAAAGTATAATAAAGAAACACAACTTTAAAAATAAAAATAAATTAATAAACAATGAAGACTCACTAATGTGCTTGTCTTGCGGTCTTGTATGTATGTTATCGTCCAGTTGACGCTCGGAACCGGCCCACTCTATTTAATTTCAAAAGCAACAGGGGTGCGGTGGTGCTCTAACATAAAGAATGCTGGCAGTCACCTCCAGTTCTCCCTCTGGTGGTCGTTCCGAGTGTCAACTGGATGATAACATGCATAGAAGACCGCAAGATCACCTCCCACCCTACCCAGAAGGGGGTGGGTTAGAGTTGATTTCATCCTACAGTATTTTAAGTTGCCCCATTTGTACCAAGTTTCATGAAAATCACTCCAGCCATTCGGAAGTGATACTGGAACATATATACATACAAACATACATTGACTTTAATATATATAGATGTCATAAATGCTTTTTTTTCAGGGTGGAGGTCTGAAAGCTTTACTAGGATAAGAATTTGTTCTACCACTGATTAGGGCATGAGAAATAGTTAGGAATTGTCCTTACCCATTCCCAATGAGGAGTAGTAATTCACATTTGAGAATGAATAACGTCATGATTTTGTGGAATTCCTGATACAAATGCTAAGGCTTCAACACAAAGATAATAATAATAATAATAAAAAGTACGAAAGCAGCCATCTTTTCTGGGGGTATCACTCATCTCCAAGAAGATGCCATCCAAAGGGGATGTGATTAAATTCAAATAAAAGGTTTATGCCCCTCTCATGGAGTTTTCTAGAGTCATGTATTGAACATGGCCTCTTTTCAACAACATCAACAATAACACATTTCCACCCATGACCACCTATGTGTTAATAATGTGATACTGCTTGTGATTCACATACAGTGGCATGGAAAGGTATTCAATCCCCTTGATCGTCATCATAATTATCTGCATGACACAAGATTTGTACACATATTTATCCATTCAGTACTTTTAATATGAACTCTTATGCTGTAACAGTATGTTTCCAAAGTCAAAATAAACCATTTTCTGCAGATATTGAACTGAAGAGGAAAAACTCAGGAGTTAGTGTTTGTGGAAGTATTTAAACCTATGTGCTTTGGAAGCGCCAAATGGTACACAAATGACAATCACAAATGACACAAAGGTGACAGCCATTTGACCATAATTAAATATAATTAGGTACTACTTGTGAGTCCTTTATATCATTCACGATATAAGAAGCACCCTTTGTAAGGGCCATAGTCACTGCAAAAATGAAGCTCGTCACTTTTGTAAAGCAGCATTTTCCTTGTGGACAAAAAATGTGAAGCTAGCGACACTTTCATTTTGACTGACAGCGCATGGCTTCTTTGCATATATGGAGCAATCAGGGGACATACAAGATTTTTTTTATGAATATTATTCCATCTCTGTGAAGCTAATATCTTTTTACAAATTCATGGTTGTCCAGTGTTTGCAAAGCATTCTGCCATTCCAGGAATTTGCATACCAATCTCGGTCTGAAAGCCATCCTCTGTCAGCTGCTATCGGGTTAGGAAAGCTCACAAGCTCTCCTAAATCCTGGTGAAGTTAGGAGTAGTTTCCTAAATTAGAAAAATCGATAACATGTTATTACTCGTACTCCTAAAAGTAGGCCTAAATTTCAGTCAGTCTGAGAATTATGAGCCAGCTATGACCGTATTCGGATTTGTTCTGTTTGAGGATTTGTTCTGTTCTGTGTATTGTATTGTACTGACCCCCTTCTTTGACACCCACTGCATGCCCAACCTACCTGGAAAGGGGGGTCTCTCTTTGAACTGCCTTTCCCGAGGTTTCTTTCATTTTTCCTTACAAGGTTTTTTTTGGGAGTTTTTCCTTGTCTTCTCAGAGAGTCAAGGCTGGGGGGCTGTCAAGAGGCAGGGCCTGTTAAAGCCCATTGCGGCACTTCCTGTGTGATTTTGGGCTATACAAAAATAAAATGTGTGTGTATGTATTCCTACTATTAAACACTTGATAAATGCTGGCACCATCTCAATCCAACTGAGAATTTGTGGCCGGACATGAAAAAGGCTGCTTACTCACAATCCCCATGCAACCTGACAGAACGTGAGCAGTTTTGTAAAGAAGAATGGAGAAAAATGGCAATGTCCAGATGTGCAAAGCTGATGGAGAGAGATGTGTGCACACAGACTCAAGGATGGCATGGCTGCCAAAATACTGACTACTAAATACAGTACATCTACTAAATACTGTCTTGAAGGGGGTGATTACATGTGTTTTATATTTGTAATCAGTTTACATCGCTTGGCAGAGATCTGTTTTCACTCTAACATTAAAGAATCTCTTTCTGTTAATCCGTGTCAAAAAAGCCAAATTAAATTCAGTGTGATTCAATGTAAAATGTGAAAACTTCCAAGGAGATAAAATATAAATGAATTTCTTTTAGTATTTAAACATATGATTCCCAGAAAATGTGTTTTCTTCTTTCCCGATTTCCTCAATTATTGGATATTTCTGTAATAAACACTTTTTCAAAGCACTGTAATTTAAATTTTTTAAATGTCAGCTTTTTTTTGGAAGAACTAGTACAATACGCTTAATTTGTATCCAAACAGTAATATAACTACTTAAATGTATAATTATTATTTTATATTACTTATTATTTGGCTGACGTCTTTATCCAAGGCAATTTGCAACTTTTGAGAAAGAATTTGTTACATTTCCTTTTACTTTTCTAGGTGAAGTGACTTGCTCATGGTCACACTATAGCAATAGCAGGATTTGAACCCACAACCTCAAGATTTGTAGTCCAAAGCTGTAAAAATTTGCTTTAATATTTTATTTATATAATATTCAAATAAAGAAAAAAATTGGTGTAATGCTGACTGATTACACTCCTGATACTCACAATAGCTCTTAGACTTATTCAAATGGGTATCGGACTCCAGCTCTCGATCTCACATCCCGATACACAGTCACCTTAACTGAACTAATGGAGGTTTCTGTAGCCTGGCAGATAGAATGGCCATTATGTACAAAGTGGTGCCATCTCTGCACAACAATGGGCTTGCATGTCGAACACTGTTACAATAAAATTATCTGCGTGAAACACTTTTGTTTATAGCTATTAATAAAATTAGGTTGTACTTATTTAACTAAGCCATACATAGCCCGTTGCTCTAAATTGTCCTAATACGCAAAGTCATTTGGTATGGCCTCGAGTCAGAAATGATTAAAGATGCTGGCTGCATATGCATTATCCTTACTCCTAAACACACATGTGAAATATTTTCAAAGAGCAAGAGGTGAAAGAGCTGACCCTTGTGTCATTTAGCTTTCTGATTCTCTTAGTGTAACTTCCTTTAATTAAAATCCAGATGAAAACAAACTCATCATTAAATTTGAAAGGAAAGAAAATGAAAAAGTGAAAGGATAAATACAGTAAAGGGTTGAATTTACCGAAGATAAACCTGGAGGCTTTTTTGATTCATTAATTATAAAGATAATTCATTTTAAGCTTCCGTAATGAAACATAGAGATGTCGAATGTAACACTATCTCATTATTGAAGCCAAAGCAGTGGTCGATAGCAGTTTAATGATTTTAGCTGTTCTCTCTGAAACTCTTCTTGCTGGTGTAAAGGTGACAGGAAGCCATTAGCTGCTGCCTCTGCTAACATTTTTGGCATGCCATGAATGGCTTATTCATACTCGGTCAAGCAGTATCAAATCATTTGTCATTGCTAAGGTATTGCCAAGAAGATTCTGAGGATGCAGAGACCTGCAGCAAAATGCCACCCTGTAACGAACTTTTAGGCTCCGTAGTGTCTCATCCAGTAAAGACGATGAAGGTGGTAATGCAGGCTGGGATGAGAGGACACTAACAGGCTAAAGTAAATCCAAAGATATCAGCTAGCCAGCCATTACTCAAGGTGCTCTACCACCTTGACCAGCAATTCCGCTCACTGTCTTTAAAATTGCAGTGAAATATACAAAAAAATCACATTCAATATTTGAATCTGCAATAAACAAAATATTCTCAACATTAAACAAGTAAACTTATTCTAAAAATGAAATAAATGACAAGCAATTATTACTTTCAGGCAGAAAGTGTTTATAGAAACCAAAACATATTAAAGGTGATTTGAATCAAAATAAGACTGACAACCATCAGAAAGGTTTAGAAATTGCCACTCTGCACTAGCACCTAGGTGGTCTATAGGACCACCATTTATCAAATGAACTTCCTTAGCTGAAAGTAACACTGTGTGACGGAGTAAGCAGTTCAATTTTGTTTTTATCCAGAGAATTAGAAGACAAGAAATTGATGGCAGGATTGATACTGACATAGAACTGAAGACCACCAAAGACTGCATGGAAATAAAGGCTGTCCTGATGAATGGCCCTCAAGTCCTTTTACCTTTTTTAATATCCACATTTTATTCAGCGTGTGAATTTTTAAAGAGTTTCAGCATGACTGACTAATTTTTCCAGTAATTGATTTAGTTGGCAGTGGTACCCATGAAAGCAGACCCTCAGGTGTGAGTCTGGGGTTGTGCACCAATCAGTATAAAGGGTGCTGTTTACAAATCTGAAAGATGGAAGGACTGACCAAAATGGATTATTTCTGCGCTTCAACCTGTATCTTTGACGAGGTGAGGAGTAAACTGTACTTACTGGCAGCAGCAGCAGCACCCTACCCCGTGCCTTCAGGTAATGTGTGTGTTTTTTAGATGCTTCCTCATCAAGTCTGAAGGGAAGTTCAGTGTTCAGTTTTGGCACAGCACTGTTCATTCTTTTTTCTCTATTCGCTAAACTCTGCATAATCAGTTCAGTCAGTTACAACAAGCAAAACCTGTTCATTTCCCCAATTTTAAGGAGCAGTGTTCAAACAGAAACAGAAATGAGGACTTTGCCACGTATGCAGCTCAGGGTGCCATCCTTTGTCATGAATTTGAATCTCACATTCAGGATTCACGAGACGGATTTTGCAATTTGTTCATCCCCATCTCTTGTTAATATGGACAATGTTCTGGTCGTCTTGCAGCTGAAAGTACTTGAGCTCCGGTAAAACTGTGAACTAAAAAATAAGTTTGCCAAAGTTTCTTGGCTTGATTTCTACAGACTGCTACATTACGTTGGATTTGTTTCCATGGCTCTGCAAGTGTGTAGTACACATGGCATCATTATTTGGTGGCATGTATGTGTGTGAATAACAAATGAAAGTTATTAAAGACAAGTATAAAAAACTCTTTCCAATGAATTAATTGTTATGTCGACCAGCATATCCATTGATATTAACAGTTTGTGCAGAAGCAAGTAATTTCATACTCATGACTAGATTGATGTCATAGCAAAATCACTTTAATTTAAAATTGCTGTGTTATTGGTGTTTGGGAATTGCTCGTTTAGAATTAAATCATTTATTGGAGCAACTATTTTTGAGGTTGATGGTCCTCAAGAACAAATGTGCTAGATTACCTGGGTTCATAATCTGCCCTAAATGTTACATATGGCTCAGTATATGAGTTGTTATTTTGTAACGTTTACTATTCCAGCACAACTGACATAGAGGGTGTTTCCCGTAGTGTTTCCCACTACATAATCAAAGCAGAAGAATATCAGAAAAGCACCACTTTTATCAATTAAAATATCATTATATTATGCTCACAGAGTTCATCATAGTGTAGGAAACAGATCAAGCTGGATGAACTGTGTATGTTGAGGTCTTGACACAGGGCATGTTGGGTCATTTTGTCTTTACATAAGTAGCCATTATTGAAATCACTTTATCAAGTTCAGGGTGGAGAGGGGAGGCATCAGGTACAAGACAATAATTAAGCCTGGCATTACAGTGCACATCTACACACACACACACACACACACCAAACAAAGTCATGTGCTGTGTTAGAGTACCCAGCTAACCCTTGGCATGTCATTTTGATGAAGATGAGGGCAATCTATACAGATACACTGAGAATGTGCAAACTACACCCAGACAGCCCTGGCCATGCTGTGAGGTAGCAGCAATAACCAATACGCTGTCCAAAGCTTATAATTTGTCTACAGTAAATTATCTAACTATCTGAAGGCACTTCAGCAATTTGCTGTTCTTACTGCAGTGTTAGCTTGCAAAGTAAAGGTGACAAAGTGAAATCTCACTGCCGCTGATCAGTTGAATCAACGGCTCATTTTAACAGCTTTATTCATTCTTTGTTTTTCTTCACAAGTTATTGCAAAATGAAAAGCAGACTTGTAAATTCATTTTCAGGTTTCATCTTATTTATCCTTGATGTGCTTACCACAGCGGTGATGCAACCAGTCTGTAAGAACAGAAACCCTGCAAATCTGCAAAGTAAGCTCATTATGGATAGACTCGCTTGTAAGCTCCATGGGAGGTCAAATGGTTGACTAGTGTAGAATGTTTTAGGGATGTCACTCATTTTATGGGTTCACCCCCAAGACCAGATTAAGACCTACACTGACCTGAAGGTGTTAAAGCTCAAAAGGTTCCCCTCACCTCACCTGACCTCACCACTACACACTGTGACATTATGAACATCACGTATGTCAATAATATGGACTGAAAAAGAAAAAAATTCAAAACTTTATATCAGTTACATTTTACCTTCTTTGTCTGTTCATTAGCGTATTGCAATGTATGTAACAGACTAACTGATGAGTGTGTAGGTGTTTTTACCGTGTCAGGAGTTTAGTCAGAAGTTAAATTTGAACTCATCCAGTTCCACTAAAGCGTCACATCCTCCAATCAACGACAGAATAGGAGCGTGGACAATTAATCTGACTCTGATTTATTCCGTTTGGTCTAATAGTCGCTTTTTATCTGTAATCTCAGAGGTTAAGTTTGTTTAACTAGCATGTGTTCTATAATAAAACCTCAGCAGCTAAGTAGCTATCTTAGCATGTGTTACATAGTAAGTAATATTGCATATGCAACCTTAGAGGCTAAGTACCATTCCTTAGCATGTTTCAGAACAAAACCTCCGAGGCTAGGCAGCTTATCTTAACACATTTACTTCAAAGCCTAGCTATTACAGAACACTCACCAAACAGGAATATTCAGAATTTGTGAACTTCAGAGGCTGAGTTAAAGCATGTGTCCACACTAAAAGGGACTAAACATTTTCTGCATAAATTACAATAATAGCAGACACATAACCAATAAAATATTTGACAATTTAGTAACAGCAAAATCAAAGTTATATACAGTTATAATACATTTCTAAAAACTATGAAGATAGAAATACTGATCTTCTATTTGTAAATTTAAAATTTATTCATATATATTCTAAAATCAAGGCTCATGCATTTCGAATAATGGGTGGCTATAAAATCTTCAGAAGTGATGACACCACTTCCATTTGTGAAATACAAAGAGAGGAGAAGCAGACCCACACGTCACACATCATAAAACCCATAGCGTTTTCCCTGAGAAAGCATACCTGGAATCAGCTTCATTAATATGCATAATGATTGAATTTAACTTATAATAACATAAACATCCCCTTCT
Source organism: Polypterus bichir lapradei (assembly GCA_026402145.1). Taxonomy (NCBI): domain Eukaryota; kingdom Metazoa; phylum Chordata; class Cladistia; order Polypteriformes; family Polypteridae; genus Polypterus; species Polypterus bichir. The sequence goes on from JANRMT010062841.1 coordinate 36,279,356, forward strand.
GAAAACAGCCCCAGAAAGATTCATCATAATATTAGCATTAATTTAAGATCGAACATGAGTATGAAGATATTACACATGTCATAGTTATATTAATTCCAATGAACTATGAAGACATGAAACTGTTTAAATGTCCATTTGGTTGACTGCTAGAAGACTTTAACAGCTACAGTCTTGGGAAGAAAGCCCATCAAATCCTGATTTAAAACAGATCTCATAAGATAAAAGAAAGTCTTTCTCTCCTGTAGGTAAACAGCCGTTTGTAATTTCCTTATGCCACACACTCCAATTCTTAACAGAAATGTGAGAAATCGATTTTCTTTTGATGATGCAGTTTACAGCATCAATAAAACATTTTTAAATGGCCAATGCTGTGATATGTAACTTACATTTCTCCTCTCATATCTCAAATCAATTAAGAGTTTGAAAAGGGTTATCCTTACCTTGGAGTAGGCAATATTTTTGAGTCTTATGAAAAGAAGACATTGCAGCACTAGAGAAAGTTCAGAGAAAAGTGACCAGGCTAAAAGGTATGAGGTATGAGAGGAGAGTGAAGGAATTGAATCTTTTCAGTTGAAGCAAATGGAGATTAAGAGGTGACATGATTAAAGAGTGTAAAATTATGAAAAGAATCAGTAGAGTGGATTGAGACTTTTGTTTCAAAATGAGATCAACAAAAAGATGGGGGCACATTTGGAAACTTGCTAAGGGCAGATTTCGCACAAATGTTAGAAAGCTTTTCTTCATAAACGAGAAGCACAGACACATGGAATAAAATACTAGACAGCACAATTGAGAGCAGGACTTTAGGGACCAACAAATCTCAATGTGATGTGTGTTTGGAGTGCTATGGGCTAAATGACTGGTTCTCGTCCTACCTTTTCTAATGTTCTTATCTCCTGTAGTGGCCTTGCTGTCTACCACAGAGACATTCATGTTTATGTCAGTGTTATGGGACTTCACAGACCTGGACCACACATCACTGCTAAAGCTGCCGGAAGAGGTGATATCAGCTCTCTCCTATTTATAAGGAGATTCTCATTAATCTCAAATACAGCATTTACGGCTTGATCAAATCATCATTTTCATTTATTTATTAATGTCAGGTAGTTTTCAAAAGAACAGTATCTTTTACATCTGTCTCTTTTTTAGATTTTTCTTTTCGATGCCCCACTGGACTCATTTTAAATAATCATCCATGTGGGTTTTTTTGGCAAGGAAAAACACCCAAACGTGCAATCTCATAAAAATGATATATTAGACACCTACTCTGATTGGGCCCCACCCATTTTAACCAACCAGGATTCATATTTATCTTTTAAAAGTTTTTAATTTAGCTCTGACTGGATAGGTTTATAAGTGTGAAGATCAAAAGGGGGTTGGGGGTGTTTGCCGGATGGCGGATCGCTGTTAGCGGCTGTACTCAGACTTTCTGCCATTTTCTGTCTCTTGCATATGTGAAGGCCAATAATACTAATTTTTATCTCCACATAAAATGGGGCAAACATTTATACAAGTCTTTCTTTAAAGCATATAGTCTCATCAGTTTTATCTGCAAAATGGGTCACGCTAGGAGGAAATGACCCATAGACTAAGTCTACTTGTCATTTTTCTGTGGATATGGCTCAGAGAATGTCCTGTACCCTTGAAAGTCTGATTACCCGGAGAATGATGCATAGCCTTCTAACCCTACCCACTCCAATTGCATTCCCTATAGTACTCGTTGACCTAAACGTCTTTTCGATGATAGCATTCCTAAACTCAAACACATAGAGTACACTCTAAAAGGTGTACTTTCCTGGTCATGTCACCTGAACTCTCTCTATGTGTCAGTCCTCACCCGTTCTGTGACACATAACCGCTGCAATGCTTGGATTTCTTCCATGCTAATTTTGGTGCAATAAATACTGAACACGGTGAAAGGTTGCAGAAGGAAATGACAGCAATGGAAAAATGGTATCAAGGCAAGTGGAATTCATCAGTCCCGACTGACTATTGTTGGACACTGAAACGAGAAGCCTCAGATCCTGAGTACAAACGAAAATAGCAACAAAAATGGTTTAGCTCAGTTGAACTAATGCAATGTGTCAGCATCATTAAGTGATTAAACACACTAAATTCAATTAAAGTTAATTTCATGCTTCTCCAAATTCCTATGTGATACCTGAATCTGAAATTTTATTTGTGTTTAGTTTGAAACCTTATGATAATCACCAAACAAAATTTCAAGAGCAAACCTTAAAAAAAATTGTTATCCAGTATTTTGTAAATAAAAATATGCAAAGAAGTGAAACTGCCTTCCGCCCAGCGATTCCTCAGCAAACCTAAACTGAATTAACAGTAATATGAAGAGGAGCCAGAAGAATATTAAAACAGAATATTTCTAATTAAGTTGTTTTCTCTTATAACATTATTGTTCACAATGTTTTATTTACTGATTCATTTCTTAATATCCATGAAACAAATACTTGTCTCTTGAGTTAATTAATACATATATCAGAACACACTGAATTAATGTCTCAGTTATACAAAAACATGAGTTGCCCATATTGGTGATTTTCACTAGCTGTCCTTTCATCTTTAAAAAACTGTTTTTCCCTAACAATGAAATTGCTGTCACTGCACAAACTGCCAGAAGCTATTCTAGCAATTCAAGTAAACTCTTTTACTGACAGATATCAAGACATATTGTTAGAAGTGTCTATACGGACTTAAAGTCTAGCTGGCGCTAAGAACTCTGGTATCTTCAGTCTGCAAGTCATTTTGATGAACACTGTGGGGAAATCTTGTGATAAGGTGACCTGGCACACAAGAAAAAAAAATCGAGTCCCATAACTTCCCACCATAATGAGCTGCTGTGGAAAAAACATGAGCAGATGTCTTGAGGTAGCTGCTTTGCATCAATCTAAATTGTATTAAAAAAAAAATAGATATTTAAAAAAAAAAAAAAAAAAACACTTGTCTCCATATCCTAAAGGAGATGAAAAAATCATCTTCTGTGGCTTCTACTTTGGATTCACATCTCTTAATACAGTGTGGCAGTCTATACTTCATTATTTTGACTAAGTTCTTTGATAATTCCATCCAGATAATTCACGTTTATTAGCCTTATCACAGATGGTATTCTGTGTTTGAGTGGAAAAAATTAGTTTGGTCTTTTATATTAATTTCTAGCATTGTATTCAGCCTTTTACAAAAATGTATTTACTTTTCTTGATGTAGTATATTTTTCAATAATACTCTACTGTGCAAATCACTAATTAATGTATATGCTGTTCCCAGGATAAAAACATTTTGGCAGAAACACAATACATGTAAGATATTTTACATAAAGTATGGCAGTATTAGGTCAGGGGATATCAACTTGTGGCTCAAGGGCTGCATGTGGCCTGCTTCATTTGAACCCACCCAAGCCCCTGGATGTTATTGACATGCAATTCACAAATCATTTGCATTTGTCATTCATTAAAACATTTATCTGATATTCAACATCACATTATATATAAATGTTTGTAATAAACTCGCAAGTTGTGTGTCTGTCAGATCAGTTTATTTCAACATTCAACACGTCACAGGTACAAACCAAAGGTGTCACAAGAACCAATATTTTAGGACCAGGTCAATTTCAAAAAGCCAAAAATGTCAATGTTACTAACTTTTTTTACAGCATCAGTACCAAAGTGACAGTCAGCATCCCACTGATGAGTGACTGTAAGTAGACGTATTACAAAGGAAGGGACAATAATACTTGATAAAAGTGTGAGTAAAAACTACATTAGACAAGTTACAGAATGTACACCTGACATAATATTTAGGTGTGTTCAATGGACTGAGTTCAGTAGGAAGGCTATACAATCTTCTCAGTTCATTTCAGGGTTGTTGGGGCCATAGGATATCCTGCCAGGATTGGGCAAAAGTCTGAAAACAGGACTGAACGAGACTCTCATTCATCACAAAGACCACACTCACACACACACACACACACACTGTATTCACACACATTGACATGCCAATTAACATATCTTAATTAAAAAAATTTTTTTTAAATTGTAATGAATTCCTTCTTAGCTTGATTATGTCTGGCCATTGTAATTTACATGAAATTCAACTTTTAATGCTATTCATTTATGGCTAATATTAGGAAATAAGGAATAAATAAATAAATAGGAAATAACAGAGTGAAATGTAAACTTTGTTGCAGCCACTGACCATTATGGATACCAGGTTAATGTGGCACTCTGATGGTAGATTATGGAGTGACTTGATCTTCAAAGTCCCACACTGGGGACACTTGTGTAGCATGAATGCCCACACATAAAGCCACATTTGTTTAATGGCTCTCATCGTCATCAGGGAAGGATCAACTTTTTTCCATCAGCAGACTACCCACAGGAAATTTTGCCTGGACTCAATGATGCCACTTCTGGTTCCGGATAGATGACATTCATTCCGATTCCGGCCCTGATGACATTACTTCCAGTTTTGGCCCCAATGAGGTCACTTCCCCTGGCCGACTTTAAAACCGCCATGTTTGCCTGTCTGTGTTATTCGATTGTTGGATTGAAGTCTGTTAAGACCTGCTTCACTTGAACCAAAATCTTCAAACTTGGCAGCCTATTTCAATGGAATCATTTCACAATACATACATTTTGTTTTCCTTGCTTGCATTTTATACTTTTCATTTAACTTACCTGTACAGTATTGGGAATACTGAGGTGCTGCTGCACTGCCTCTATTCTGCTTGTGCTCATGCTGTGCAAGCTCATACAGTGTCCCACATGTGCTCAGTCAGCCAGCAACAGCGACTTCCTACCAGTGCACACAGTCTGCTGGTGTTTCATTAACATGTATTGGGGGTCTGTTTGCTGTCACTAGCAGCTATCGGAGGTGAAAAACAGGAAGATATTCAAGATATGTAAAGTTGTGTAACTGATTTCAAGGTAAAGTTGATACAGTAAACTAATTCGTAGTTGAATTGGCACAGAATGTTTATTTGTTTTAAGATGAACGAGTTCACAAATTCGCCAATGCTTTTCAATGGGAGATTTTGAAATTTGAAAAATTGTGTACAGTGCAATATGTTTGAGATATCTCAAAGAGAATTGAAATGTCTCAACAAACTTCTTTGAAGAAGTGTGCCATATTTCAACAAAATTGGTCCCTCGGTGGATGAATATGGACAGATAGTTATAGGTTACTGCCATAGGTGCTTTGCATATGATATGTCGAAGAACCTAAAAATGGCTGACAGTGCTACAGCAAACATCTCAGAAAGACAAAAAAGAAAAAGTCTGCAACCAGAGTTTAAAAAAAAAATGTGATATTGTTATTTGCGAGCCTAGTTGTGTTTAATTTAGCTGAAGCAGAGACGTTTTTTTCAGCCAGGGCGCTTTAATGATTAGAGCAGAGGCACTGTTCACAGATAATGAAAGAATGCTATTTTGGGGTCTTTGACAGCCTAACCTATACATAGCATATCCAAATAGCTGAATTGGTAGTTATCCATACCTGGTACTGATCACAAATAGCACTCTGAATATGCTAAAAATGTGGGTAATTATGGTTTGTCAGGATGCTTTGAAGCTAGAAGCCCGTTGACACAGATGTGCCAAGAACCATGCCTCTACTAATAGTGAAATGGTCTACGGCCATCAATGCCCCCACTGAAGAATTGAACGAGGATTGCACTCTTCTAATGGCTTCTCTTCAGCTGTATTTGTAAGTATAAATGATTATACTACAAGCAGCATTTTAAAGAAAGTGAAATATATCTTTTTTTGTACCATATTTCTCTTGTCTTAGTATTTCCACCATGGTAAAAGAGGGACATATGTACAAGTTCAAAGTATAAACTTCATTTCTAAACACACACAGAGTTTGCATGTTCTCCCCATGTCTGTGTGGGTTTCCTCTGGGTGCTCCGGTTTCCTGCCACTATCCAAAGACATGCAAGTTAGGTGAACTGGTGATGCTAAATTAGAGTGTGTGTTGTCACCTTGCTATGGTCTGTCACTTTGTCCAGGGTTTCTTCCTGCCTTGCACCTCATGCTAGCTAGGACTGGCTCCAACCACCCTAGTCTGGATTACATGGATTAGAAAATGACATGACATGACACATTCCAAGGAAGCATGCGCCCCCTGCTGATTCCAAATTCAGGTTGGGAAATGCTTTATGTTTGAGGTAGACGCATTTCAGCGTTTGATTGGCAGAATCATGCTTATCATTAATAAAAGGAGGGCAAAACACCCATTATGGAGTTGGAAACAGATTTGTGCGTGCTTTGGTATCAAAATGAAATGAGGCAAGATGAATCTCTTTTTAATACATTGTCTGACACAGTCATAAAGAAATGGAGGCTTTGCATTCATTCTCTGATTCTTCGTCTACAGAAAGCTGCCTGAGCACCCATCCATTTTCTAAGTGATTTCAGGGTCCACCATGAGATAGCATTGGGAAGAGAACTTGATGATTTGGGATTATAAAATGACCTCTTGCAGTGTGTTTACATGAACACACATAATCAGGTTAAGGTGAATAACCTAGTTAAGGCAGAAACCTGGTTTCTTAATAATCTGTGTTTACATGTTTACATCAGCCACTGTGAATTTGATAATAAGCATAATACTTGTGATAATTTTCTTGTGTTTAAAATATGTTTAGTCAAACTGATGCTTTATTTATAGTTTTTAATTACTGGATTGCAAGCAGCAAATTCTTTTCTGCTTGGCTGTGTGATTGAGCCGTGCAAAAGACCAACACGTTACGTGTCCTTCTTGCCATACACCCAGTGCTGCCGGAATAATAATAACACAGGGATTTTTACTTCCACAAGATATGCACTAGGTTACTTGGACAACTTAATGCAGTTTACTTTTAACATGTTTGCCTAATGCTTTTGTGATTGTGCTACTGAATTTGGCACAGTATGTTCAGCTCAGCAACATAAATTTAATGATTTCTGAAATCCAGAGACTGATTATTTCAACCAGAAGAAGAAGTAATGTGATTGCCCGAAAATTTGCCTCTGGAAATGCATTTTGTAGATGCTACAATATGTAGTTGCTAAAAGCATGTGCAAAGCAAAAACAGCCACAGACTAACAGAGTGCAACAGACATGAGCAGAATACAAAATCCTTAACAGGAACCTGGTTATGGGTTTACATGGCCTCATAATCAGGTTATTCATGGAGAAATCTACCCCTGATAATCAGATTTTTCAGATGCTAAAATATTAAAGAATTACATTAACTCTGCATACAAATGAAATAATTTTGGACTCTAAACAATTAACAAATCAGAAACCATTTGTGCTATTTTCTCCGAGTATTGTTTTCCAGCCCTTGTTGACGAAATAGCATAGGAGAGCTGAGCTATGAAGACAAAACAGAGACTACTAGCTTCAAGAAGTTCATTTTTTCCAACCACAATCTCTAGGTGCATTACTCCTTCTTAGTGACATTATGCTACACTTCTGCAATTTTCATTTTTGACAAGTTGATTTTACAATCAATGTTCTTTCCCTTTCTAAAGCTCACTTTAACACCTCACAAATTATGGTGACATTATTCACACTTCCCATTTCTTTTGGCCTAGTAAAACCATAACTTGTTAAAATAGTTCAAGTCACCAGCTCATTTATATTTTGCTTTGTATTAAGTATACGCCCTGAGACTTTTCCTTGCAGTTTATTTGATGTGTGTGGACTAGTAGACTCCCTTTATCTCATCTTTCAGGCCATGAAAAACTGCATCAATTAAAAAAAGGTGACCTGAACCAATGACAACCTCCCAATTAGAGTGCATTTAAGCTTAATAATACTATTTAATTCTGTTAGGGTGCATTATTAGGACAGAAGAAAGAGAAGAACGTCCACTGTGACAGAAGGAAGTTGAGAAATTGTTCTATTTTTTTAGCAATGAAAATTAATTTAGTATCTGCTGTGATTACTGCTGATATAATCATAGTTATGTTTGCTGATTTTGTGGTCTTTATGGAGCAGAGACAAAATTTCCCGGAGAGAGAGAATAAATGTCAGGTCAAAACACACAAACATATTACATACAATAAGCTGTATGTAACATCTTTCTATATTACATTGTAAAAGAGCTGAAGTGAGAGCATGTTTTAAGAGGCAGTGACTTTTCCTCCCTGCACTGAAGAGTGAGAAGAGCCTACCAGTCGAAAGGAAGGTCTCAGTAGCTCCGCCCAGCAGGCTGTAAGAGAGTATACATGGACCTGTATGTAAATAGACAGATCTAAGATTAGGTGGTTACAACTTACGGCAACTCCACAGACACCTACGAGCATATACAACTTCCCAAATGTACTTTTCTGTTTAATTTTGATTAATGTTCATCTAGCAAATTCCATATTTTACTTATGACTGAAGCAAATTAGTTATGATGTGGATGAATATGTTGCGGCTATTACACATACTGAGGCACATTACAATACAATGAGTACTTTGTTAAATTTTTAATCACTTTTTCTTTTGTGGACAAGTAACTGTAACACAATAAGCTTGTAATTCCCAGTATCCTAAGCACACCTTGCAGCTGTGCCGTCTCAAGGAGTACATCTGCTGGGAGGGGATGGTGAAACTCTGAGCGATCCCTCAGCAGAGACAGTGCATCTCTGCTGAGGCATAACTCATCGGTTAGTGGTGGGTTTTCATGCCATCATTTTGTCTTTTCTGATTCTATGAGGTACTTTATCATTAAGGGCTGTAGGATGTTTAAGCATGAGGTTGACTTATAGTACATACCTGTGGTTCAGTGTAGTTTAAATTAGTTTAAACGTATGTTTTGTTGATTTAAGGCATAGTAATGTTGATTCATGGTCATTTTATTAATGGGATTGAAATATATTTCAGTAAAATAAGTTTTGCTGATTTTTCCATTTATAGACATTTTAATGCAAGTTTTAACTTGCATATGAAATCAGGTTATGAATGATGAGGTAAGTAGCTCTATGTATTCATTGCTTAATTCAAGAAATGCGGATTGTCATATACTGAATTCTGAGTTAAGGGATTTCACAGTTGTAATTCTGTGAATACCAGGATGATACTAAATTGAGAACCTAGTTACAATTTAATATTGAAAGAAATAATTTCTAACATTATGCCCAATTTTTTCTGTTTCAGGGTTGTTTTAAAAGTACCTTTTATATTCACATTCCTGAATTTCAGCACATCTCAGATTATAAAATGGAATATGTTCTTTATAAAGCACATACTATAAAAGATGCATTACTAACTGATGGTGACTTCATGTAAATATTGCATATCTGATAGTACCTACGACCATAAATAAGATTTTGATGAGAACAGGTCATTCAGCTCATCAAGCTCTATTCACCTAACTCTTCAAAAGATGTTAAGCCATAACAGTTGGCCCCTAAGCTAAGCTAACTGGCTATACTTCACTATTGTGGAATTGATTGGAAGGCAGGCTAGCACTAACAACCAAATTTTTTCAGAAACACCAAAAGAAGCTAATGAGCTGATTGTTACTTAAAAAATGCCAGATGATGTAAACCACAATTTAGTGTGCTATTATGACAACGTTATTATGCTAAATATTAACAATATTAAACATTCCCCTTGATATTTACACCAATGACCATAAAACACCTTAAAACACACAACACCATTCCACTTTCTCTCAGACACAGAGATACAGTCCTGACACAAAGTCTGGATTCAGCTCACACAGCATCCTTACATATTAAACAGTTGTTTTTGGTTTGTGGATGAGTAGGAAAATGTGAGGACACCAGATATGCATTCAGTGCAATCCTGATAAAATAAAACTGGAAATATCTCATGTAGATCACAAAGGCTTTGCTTTTAACATGCTTTCAGTGTTTCCACAATCATCACACTGGTTCAGGGGAACAGCCAATCACCGTCAAAAGAGTACAACAATTTGATAGGGAGACTCCTACGCAAAAGGACAAATGATGGCGTAGACTAACCGGAATTACCACTCCGTGACAGTATTACATTGTCAAGGTTCAAAGTCCCTAAAGTACTACTACTACTACTACACTGTGTGGTACCCTATTAAATGTGTCTGTGTCTCTCTTTGTTAAGAAAATTGCCAAAATTTCAGTGAAATTCACCGTTTACCATCTACTATCTTATGCCTGTAACGTGTGGGTTGTAGAACTCAATTTAAAGTAATGCCTGGCATATACACTCTTAATTCCCATCACAACAGGCTATAATTTTGACATGAAACCTCAATATTAATGTAAGATATTTATTGTATGAAAAGAAGTTAGAACAAGTAATTACTGTAAATGATCTCAATTGCTGTATTTTTACATTGATGGACAAATGGAAAAAAAAACAGCCAGAAATTCAATATTGTACAGAACAAAGAGGAATACGGTCAAACTACAATGCAACTGAACATATTGTATGCTTAATTAAAAGTAGAATATACATAATACTTTTAGTCTAAATGTACTATAAAATACATCCAACATATATTTTCTTCAGCTGCTTTGTCAACTTATGTGGTTGGGTTAATAGAGAGCCCACCCTTACAATAACTGCTAGTCACACAGCATTAAGCAAACCTGAGTAGGACACAGCGCACCACATAGCACACTGATACATGCACACACACACATACACAATAAGCCGATTTCAAATCACAAGTGAGTCTTATATGTGGGAAGAAAACCAGCCTATGTGATGAAAACCAACACAAACATGGAATGAAAGTACAAACTCTACAATGATGGTGGCTAGGCCCTGATTGAAAATCAGTTTCCTGGAGACGTTAAGTACAGTGCTAACAACTGAGTTAACTCTGCCACCATTAACTATACTGACTCAGGGATAGACAAACTTTTTAATGAGCTTGATGGAGAAATATGTGTAAACCTATGTCAAAACCATAAGTCTTGCCAATCTTTCATCAAAGTTACAGCATTAAACAAAAATCAGGAGTCAGAAACTTGAGCAAGAATTCATACACTGGATGTCACAAAGCAATATAATCTTTTTTGAAAGCTTGGACACAAGGATCTATCTGCAAATCCAAATATTCCAGAAAACTTTGGGACAACCTTTAATTCTGATGATGTCACAGATGGCACATGTCCCTGGGAATTTTGGGACAATTAGGATGACAACGATCCATGCAAAAGTCCTGGAACAGTGGCACCCATAGAAAAATAAAGATAGTGTCACAGTATAAAGGTAAAAATAATAAACTTCTTTAAGTCACATTGATATCAAAATCTGAAATTTATAATCCTTAACTCCCAGAACCCAAAAATTGTCACATTCCCACTAGTAATTTTCACAAAAAATGATTAAAAGTTGTTCATCATAAATGAGAGTGAAAGACTCAATGTACAGTAACATGACATGATATGGCGCTGTGAAAACATCTTAATCCAATTCATGATCACCAGCATCACTACAATTGTTTGTATCTAAATAAATCAGAAGTTTGAGTGGGAAAATACAAGGGCTGTAGACTGTTACATTATCTCAGATTCATGGCAGTACGGGAGTCAACAAAGCATGACAATGCAATAAAGGATGATGATAATAACTATTAGGAGATACATACTACATCTGTAAAAAGTGGTGTGAAAGGCAGAGGTCTTGTGCTATATACAAAAATATGTCACAAACGGCTTAAGAGACTCCATTTCTAAACTCACGTAATACAATTCAGCACCACAGGAATCAGACGTTTGTCTGGTGGTACTAAACATGATTCAGCAATCAAATATAAACAGGGTGCTTAATCCATCACAGGACACACTCACAGGGGCCATTTTTGAGATGCCAGTTAACCCATCCTGGGATGCTGGACAAAAGCTTGAGGGAAAATGTGCAAACACCACCCATACCTGTGCATGGGGTCTGCTGTGTCAGGCAGTAGCACTAACCACCATGACATACCACCACCACCAAAAGCTACGTCCATAGCTATAAATCCAGTTCAAAAAGTGAATTTCTTGAGGTATAAGAAATAATTTCTCACAATATGTAACATTAACGCAGGGTCTGACACATTCTTAAAGTAATTTACAGAGACAATTAAAATACAGCAGTTAATTTTATAATGTTTCTTGTTATTTTATCTGCAGAATATTTTATATATCAACCAAGTCTCTTCAATGCACTCACTAATTAGATCGCTTAACCTCAAATCCATGACATTGCACCTCAATCGATATAGTAAAGGACACATTCTACTCTACCAACATACCAGAATATTTCTCTTCATTTTCAAAGATCTAATAAAGATTCTCAAGATGATGTAAAGCATTCAATTTAGCACTGAGAAGTAAAAAACTTGCCTGTAGAAACTAAGGGTGGCAGTGCACCAACAGTGCATTCAGAAAGTATTCAGACCCCTTCACTTTCTGCACACTTTACTGTGTTGTGGATTTAATTTTATATGGAAAATTTAACATTATTTGTCCATCAGCCCACACTCAAAAACCCATAATGATAAAGTAAACATTAATTTTCAGAAAGGTTTGCAAATGTATTAAAGATCAAAGAGTGAAGTCTTTCATTCATGTAAGTATTCAAACTCTTAATTCAGTACTTTGAAGAAGCTCCTTTGGCAGCAATTAGAGTTTGGTAAGTCTCTGCAAGCTTTGCACACCTGGGTTCTCATTTATAAAACATTGCGTGGATTTGAGTGTGAAATGCAAAAAACATAAAAAATGCATATGCAAAAAAAATCTGATTTATAAAACCTGGTGTACTCACATTTCTATCCAATTTACCCTTTAATAATCACAATTGTCTTATAAATGCGTAAATGCACCTTGAACTCTGCCTGGTTGCTGCCCTAACACTACCATACATGGACTATGCTAATCAACCTCTTACACGTGCAGTCATAAAGCTGCAGAACTTCATTATCTGGTAGAGCAGTTCCCTCCTGACATATCGAGACCCCCCGCAACCTGCATTCAAGAGTATCTGGCTCTGCTCTACAACATGACTACACAAGATCATGCGTGAGATTATAACGCCTCTCCTCTGCATTCTGGGGATCGAGAAAAGGCGTAAGGCGTCTGCGTCTGAGTGAGAAGCTGCTATTACCTGGCACATCTAATGACATGATTTCTGTTACAATGAATAGCCACCACATATTGTGCTGTTGTGTCTTGCCAAAGCAAGGTTGACCCAGTCCAGCAAGCCATGATGTTTGTCAGTCTCATCTTGGCATCACAGATGGCTTCTGCATTAATGGAATGTGCTTACAGTTAACAAAAGCAGCTTCATTCTTGCTAGGTGCCCTAATTGCAATTTAAGTGCAGTATAGCACAGCAATTATGTTAGTAAAATAGGACGCTGCGGCAAATTTTATGTTTTTACACCCACACCATACAAAAATTGAATGTAATATCTCTTCCAGCACAGCGGGTATGATGAGTTAAACTTGGCTAAAATATTCCTGACCAATTGGCCAGTTCCCTGAGAAGTGACAACAGTTAAACACTATAAACTGATGAGAAACAGAAAAAGATCAGTGCAAATACATAGAATTCTGTACATCATATTCATCACTTTTGAGGTGTAATACGTTTCTCACATCAACACTCATTCTAATAACAGTTTGGTGGTATGAATTATTACACGCATGAATCGTCACTTAGCTGGTTTGGATGTATTTCCCTGCTTGATCAAGAGTGTCATCATTTCTCACTTTCGTCAAAATGTTGGGTATGGATGGGTGAGATTGCTATAAATATACACAAGTTCTCCTGTCAAGTTTTATTTTATAAATTCCAACGTTTGCATGGAAATCTGCATACAGACATTTTGAGCATCTTTTTGTGTATACGCAAGTTTTATAAATCTAACCTCTGGATTTGGCCAGTTAATCTTATTTTTTCCTGGCAGATCTTCTCAAACTTTATTAGATGGGAAGCAACTGTAAACATTCTTGTTCAGGTGTATCTATAGATGTTCTACGGGGTTTAAGTCTGGTCTTTGGCTGGGCCACTCAAAGACAGTCAAAAGTTTGACACAAAGCTGCTCCAGCATTGTCTTGGCTGTATGCTTTGGGTCCTTGTCGTGCTGAACGGTGAACTTTCGCCACAGTCTGAGGTCACATGCAGTCTTAAGCAGGTTTTCTTCAAGGAACTCCCTGTATTTGGCTGCATTCATCCTTCTCTCATTTCTGACCAGTCTCCTTGTCCCTGCCACTGAGAAGCACCCCCATAACATGATGCTGCCACCATCATGCTTCACCATAGGGATGGTATTAGACAGTTGAAGAGCAGTACCTGGTCTTCACTAGACATAGTGCTTGGAGTTCTGACCTGATCATTTTTTCTTCATGCCCTCAGGTCTTTTAAATACTATTTGGCAAACACCAAGCAGGAGTAGCCAACATTGCATTAGACACCTTATCTGTGTGCTGCTGAGATGGTTGACCTTTCAACAGATTCTCCCATTTCTTGCAGGGGAGTTCTGAACCTCTGTTAGAAGGACCATTGGGTTCTTGATTTAATTGGAGAAGATCTACAGAAAGTTCCTTGAACTTCATGGCTTGGTTTTGTCCTGAAATGTGAATTGTGGGACCTTCTATACAAAGGTAGGTCCAATTACTCCAATATTCCATAGGTGGACTGCAATCAGGTTCTAGTCACATCTCAAGAATAATTAAAGCAAACAGGACACACCTAACAACAATCTGGAGTGCCACAGCAACAGGTCTGAAAGAGAGATTTTGTTTTTTGACTTTAAATACATTTGTAAACCTTTCTGAAAACATGTCTTCTCTTTGTCTTTTTGGGTTGTAAATTGATAGGTAAAAATGGCAAGTTTATTAATTTCAAATTAAATCAACAATACAATAAAGTGTGCAGAAAGGGAAGAAGTCTGAATATTTCTGGAATATACAAGAGACAACTGGGTGTCCTTCTTTAGATAATGTGGCATAAACTTAAAATAAAGTAGATACCCTGCTCTGACTTTAACAAATGGACGGATTTATGTTCCACCATCCAAGCAAGAGTCATGTATTGAGCTCACATATAAATGTGGCTGCTACTCCTTATCCTTATCCCAACACCTGCCCAGTGCTGCCTGGACTGTAAAATACAAAAGCAGATTTGTGGCCATGCTTGAGGTTCAGTTGCAGCAATTTGTGATTTTCCTTCTTGCCAAAGCAAAGTCCTACTCTGTTCAGTTCCTTTTAATTCCAATGCTCAAGCACTGTGCCTGGAGGAATATTTCTTCTTCATAAGCTAAAAAAGGTTCAATTATTTCTTTCTGCTGTTGTCTTTATGCTGTGGGACTGGATTGCTCTTTTTATGTGCCACTAATCTGAACTCGTATCTTTTGATTTTGTAACTTCAGAAATCAACTAATTATACAGAAGAATGACAACAATGGTTCAATGATTTAAGATGATTGCATTTGATAAAAGGAACGGCAAGTGGAATCTCTATTCTAGTAGATATTAAAATAAACGAAAAAGCTTTGAAATATTAATCCTTGTGATCACACACTGCAGCATATATCTGCATGTCTTATAAAATATGGAAAATAATAATAAGGCTTTAAAAAAAAATTAAATAAATTAGTATGACTTTGATATCAGAATGAGTCATGTAGGAAAGCATCTACTCAGAAACCCAATCCACAGTTGGTTCTTGTTTTTGTTACTGGGGTGATTATGGTGAAAAACACAAAGTTGCCAGAGAATACAGAAAAGAAAATAAAACTCTGAAGCAACTGTCCCTGTCTGGGTTCCTGAAATGCATCTTTTCCATTAAAACTGTCCAAAACCAATACCACTAAGTCCAGAATCACTTTTTCATTGGAAGAGTTGGCCTTTATACCTGATCCTGTGGGTACTTCTGGGCCAATTGCTGTGAATACATCCATACTCAGCATTGTCTTATAGTACCACTTTAAGGCTACTGCTCTATAGTGGCACCTAGCTGGCATTCTTTCCTAAAATAGATTTTTAAGGCAGTAGTCATCAGCCTAGTACTGCCTAAAACAGGTATAAGTCCCCCAAGTTTGTACATGTAAACTCAGTTGAAAATGGCTTCTCTCCGATCAGTCCTCTATGGCCTCACTCTGTTGGGTAAAGGCTTAGATATCCTTGGCATATGACATATGCTGGCCTGTCTGTCTTCCTGCAGTCAGAAGGACTATTACTGACTTTCTCCCAGGACTCCACCTTTTCTCTGCTTCTGGAGGATTCCTTTTCTGTTTAGGCCTTTTGATGACAGGGCCTAACACCCAGTAATGGTCCAGTTCTCACCTTGAGACTTTCTGCATAGACCTGAATATCTGCAAACTTTTAACTTTTGGTCTATTAAGTCACAGCTTTTTGTATCAGACTTGAGCACACCAATAACTTTACTTTTTCATATAACTCTTGTGGTCACCAGGGGGCATGACTAAGCCCCAAACACCAGACACATCTTGATCACACAAAGTCCCAGGTTCAAACTAATTGCTTTTATGAATACAATAGTGTAACTTTAACACATTTAATTTTAAAGTGAGCACGATACAACACAGTTCAACAATACAACCTTTCCTTTTCTCTTCCATGTACTCTTTCCAGGAGAGAGTTTTCCAGTTCCTCTCTCGACTCTGGCTCTGAGACAAAGTGGCTACTTGTACGTTGGACCCAGAAGTACTTCCAGTGTGACATAATTACAGGATCACTACAGGGGGTCAATTGGAAACTTCTTATTTGATAGAAGTTTTCTCCTAGCAGCTCTCCCTGGTCGCACTCAAGTACACCAGCAGGGCTTCCTATCAGGATCTATAGCTCCCATTTTGCTCTGCAGGTGTAGAAATGGAAGCTCCACCAAGGGAATGCTGCTACCCAGAGTATCAAGTGAATACATGACCCTAGGAGGCAGTCCCCTTCTGTCCTTCCACTACCGTGACCTCCTGGCCAGGAAAGGCACTAACAACCAAATTGGCTGGGATGCCTATTATTCAATGTTGCTTCCATTATAAAGGCATTAGGAACTATTAATCCTGTTCGGGACGCCAGTCAACCTGTGTTGAATGGGACACTAACAAATATATATAGGTTTCAATTGTTAATTAGTCTGCAGAAAAACCAAATTGAGGTGAGTGTGGAAAACACCCCATACAACCAGAATGATTAGCAGCTCTTCCTACTTGAAGACTAGGCAACCAAACTGCCTGGATAGCAAGTGGCAGAGTCAAATTTTATATTTTCTAGCTGAACATGATGAATAAAAAGGCACAAACCTAAAGGCTCCAAAACCTAATCATGTTCTGAAAATCTAAGTTTTACATTACAAACAAAAAGGTTCAACAAGTTAGAAAAACTTCTAATAAATTAGTCACAAGGAAAACTTATTCAATCCAATATCAAAGGATTTCAGCAAAAGTGCAACACTCCTAAATATCACTGCATAGATTTACACCGAAGGTCACACAACCCCAGTGCAACATGTGAAGGATTGTCAAAAATAAAATGGGCATGGAGGAAAACCAAAACTAAATGGAATCGCATAAAGAACAGAAACAAATTTCAACTTTTTAATGGTAACAGAAAGAAAATAACCACAGAAAACAGTTGAGGTAAAAAAAAAAAAAATAGAAAGGACACTAAGATTGCTTACAAAGGCTACAGAAAGTAAAATAAAAACTAAGAAGAATGTCAATCATACTACAACCTGTGTTCTCAAACCTTTTTACCAATCAATGTTCTACTTGTGGCCAAGGACAAACCGTATCTTTTGGCCTTTTTAAGCCCTAACCTGTGGTTTAGGTGTTTAGGTAGATTAGGTGTCAAGTCAGTTGTGACCTGTTCTGGCTGGTCATGGGCGGCGCTAAGCAAACCATTTTAGATCATCTATTAATTCAAGGTACAATGAAAATGCCCTCTAAAATGCATTGTTTTTCTAATACATGCTTTATTACTGTAACGATATATGAAAATGTAAAACAGCACACTAAACACTTGCTAACATATCACTTTTCACCTTGTCACGCAGAATAATTCTCAATTTGTGGGTGTTAATTTTTATTTCTTTCTCTGTTCCCTTTTTTCTTTTCTTGTTCGGCACAACTCTGATACCACTTACATATTTGACAACCACTTTTGAACAGACCTGGCAACCCACTTCACTAGCTATTAGGATAGCACAAAAATACACAAATTAGCCCCTACACAAAGGTGCACAGTATATAGTGTTAACAAAAAGAAATTTTAAAGCCCTAGTTTAATCTTTTCCATTCACTTGCACAGCATGACACAATATATCTACATTTAGTTATCAAAATATGGCTGCATCTAAGAGGGATAATAGAAGAACACCCATATTGCACTAATAAAAGGAACAAAAGGAGCAATGAAATAACAAACACACACACATACTGTACATTCTTGTGATCCTCTAGTTCCACATTAATAATTCTAAATACGTTCACATGCAAGCCATGATTATATACGGAAACACTCAAAGCCTCTTTTTAATTATTATTCCGGCCAGGTACGTCAGCAGGTGTGAGCACAGATGAAAATAATTTCTGAAATGATAGTCCTGGCAGAATCATTTGCATTAACAAGGCCAGTGTCTTAATACATCTTGTTGATGCTCTAGAAAACCTGGCTCACAATTACTCCCATGTCATATTTCCTTTCAGTTGCAAAATCCTTCACAAATGACCAGCTATAGCTGTGTAGCAATAAAAGTAAAGACATTCTACAGACAAAAGCAAAATAATACTTTGCAACAATATTTAACATTATTGAATGGCGAGAGTTCAAAAAGTAAAGTAACATATTCACCATCTTTAAAAGAGGCTGAATGAATTTTTGGATGAGCACTGTGTTGACATATTATGTGTGGTTATGTTTCAGGCCATTAGAGGCTGTGGTTTGATAACTACTGCTGTGTATGTCACATTGAGGGTAGCAGGAGGTCTTGAAACACAGCCAGAAGAACAATATGTCAGTGCCCATGGAGGCACCCACCCTGAAAACCTACAATAAAATGGTGCTGCACAAATAATGATGAATACTAAAAAAATAACAGTTGTTACACACACGCAATCAGAAGGTAGCCAAAGGGCCCGACGGAGCACGAAAACACACTGGAGCGGACTTTAAGACAGCATATTAATTAAGCATATTAATGCTTTTCTCTTTTCCTCACTAGGAAAACACCATGTACCTTGAATTCTACGCACAAAACGCCACACAAAGAACCGTGTTTTCCATGGGTTGAGGCTAATTCAGTGGCTACACACCTGTGGGAAACAGCAGGTCAGGTGTTTCTTATTTTGAAGTCTTTTTGTATTTTTATAATTTTTATAATTTTTTTGTCTTATTTTCTATAAGACACAGATTTGCCATGATATTACTTTGCTTCAGTTCCATTAGTGCGCTCTTTTTCACTAGTAAAATATAAGCCTTTTGCTTTGGAAATTGTTGGCTTATTGAATTGTATTTTGGGTTTTGCAGTCTTTGGGTTTTGCACTGTGCTTTGGCTTTAGTTAATTTGTTTTTTTTGCATGTTTGATTTTTCATTCTTACTTTTATATTTTTCTCCTCATATCCTCCAACCTTATTTATTAGATATTTTCTGGTTCTGAATATTTAGTCTCTTTATTTCTGTAATTAATTATTGTAAAATGTTTTTGAATTTTGTATTTTTGACTCTTGAATTTAGAAACTTTTATGTAATTTGTTCAGAAAAATTAATTTAATTTAGTATTTTTTGTTGTTGGGAATAACTCTTAACACCATTGTTACACAGTAAAGTTTCATCTTTAATGGTCATGAAATGGTCATGAAAAGGAGCCTCAGACATGGCACAATGTCTTTGATCTACCAAACAGCAACAGAAGTAGACCAGGGGCCTCATGTATAACGCCGTGCGTAGAACTCACACTATAACATGGTGTAAGCACAAAAGCAGAAATGTGCTTACGCACAGAAAAATCCAGATGCAGGAATCTGTGCGTACTCCAACTTCCATGTTCTTCTGCTACATAAATCCCGATCAGCGTGAAAAGTAACGCTCGTGCATGCGCTTTATGTAACGCCCCAACTCCTCCCAGAATTACGCCTCTTTGAATATGCAAATCAATATAAATCGCCCTTAAGTGCAGCCTTCTGTGAAAAGACAATGGGAAAAGCACAGGGGAAAATATAAGAATTTCAGCGAATACCAAGTGAAGGCAAAGGAAAAACATGCTATTTGTTTAATTAAACCGTGGTATAATCAACAAAAGGAAGTTGATCGAGTGACATAGCGTGTTGGAGAAACTTGAAAGCTCACGTTCACAAAATTGCACAGTGCCGGAAATAAAAAAGAAGTCACATATCAAAGTCGCCGTGAAAAGGCGAGTTGCAGCCCACTGTCTGAGTGTCATATGAAAGCTTATTAGGGTACAGAGAAAAAAAAGGCACACAGTGGGGAAAAAGCACGAAATGTCAACTTCAATCTCAAAATTTCCACTTTAATCATGTAGTTTATTTTGTCATTAAAATAGAACATCATAAACTTCCTCTTAAAATCGTTTAATTAACCAGTTTCTCAAATCACATCGTAATTAAAGTATAGCACGTTAAATGCTTTGTTTTGTATGTGATCTTCTATATGCTCTATGTGTGTGAATCACTAAGTGCTTCTTAAACCGGCTCTCTTCCTCCAACAGAAAAGAGAATCCATTACATTCATATTACAGCTCTCTGAATAACTAAAATACTGAGATGTATACGTGATATCATTTTCATGATGATAGTTAAAGCACGTTATTAAACATGAGTTTCACGGCGCAGTGATTGTGTGTGACCTTCGATGAAATTATTTATTGCAGCAGTACTCATGGGCGGCTCTATGTCCAATAGAGAAAGTCCAATGTCAATATGTTATCTTATGGATGGTGGATCGCCACACAATCAGCTCTGTAATAGACGTTAAGCCATCTGTAAGCTTAGAGCACCAATTCTTCAAAACGTTTAAGGAACATTGAAATATCTTCATAGTACATGTTTAATTATTCTATCCTTCACGCCAGTCCCAGTGAAGAATATAGATTATTTAAATGAAGTTAAAGTTTTATCTGTATAATATAATAAACATATTTTGCTGCATTTCATTTTAAAAATGATATTGTCATCATATGTAAATACGCGCTTTATAAAGTGGTGCAGGTTGTGTAATATTATAACTGTAGTGCAGGTTTACAGTGAGGTAATTGTATTTATAAGTACAAACAGTTCTACAAGGAGCACTTGATTGAATGCGTTTAAAGTTCTTGGGATGAAACTGTTTCTGAACCGCGAGGTCTGTACAGGAAAGGCTTTGAAACATTTTGCCGTGGCTGAGACAGCGTGTTCTTGAAGCTGTATACCGATAATTCTCTTTCCGATCAGCTGCTGCTGTGATTCACACTCAGATACAGTGATATAAATACTCCGAGTGGTGCAGTGAGAGTAATATGGAAAAAGATGATCTGCTGTGGCAACTCCTAACGGGAGCAGCTGAAAGAAGAAGAAGGTGCAGTTAGAGTAACAACGCTAAAGCAGTTATGGTATTTGCAATACTATGGCTATTCCCTGGACCATTATATTGTTACAAGTTAATTACAATCAGATGCATTACACTAATGAACAATATGAGGTTAGTTTCAGTTAATTTATAAAGCCGCGTCAGGAAAATAAGGAATAACCACACAGGAACAGTAGCATTGCTTTGACGCTGGGTGTTGCCAGTTTGCAAAACCGAGCGGAGAACTTGCGTACGACAAGGTATGAGGTACCATGGAAAAGTGCGTGGCTTTACGCCAAGCGTAGGTTTTATACATCGCGATTTGAACGTGGAAAAGTTCTTACGCAACATTTCTGTGTGTACGCACCGTTTATACATGAGGCCCCAGGACCTTCACTAGCCAGCACAGAACAGGCTCACCCCAAGTCAACCAGGACTCCAATGCTATCAGTAGGCTTTGGCCTAAGTAGTGCAGAAAATCGTTCTCTGGGCCCTATATGCATACTTGCCCTTTAAGGGAGAGGTTAATCATAGACCTCTGATTTGTTAACAAAAGGCAACACTGAGTCTTTATAAAAATGAATATTTATGAACAAAGATGTGGTGTAGAGGTTAAGAGTTTGATCTTCAAAACCTGAGGCCGTGGGTTCAAATCCTGCTATTGACACTATGTGACTATGGGCAAGTCACTTCACCTGCCCCTGCTCCAACTAGAAAAAGACAAAAAGAAAAGTAACTAATTGTATCTCAGATGTTGTAACTTTCCTTGGATAAAGATGGTCAGGCAAATAATACTCTATATAAATAAACCGATAAGACCATACTTAGGCATAATGTTGGCCCATATCCACAAGAGGGCAGCAATGTCCGATGAACAAGTGGCCAGTGTAAGAGAGTAAATCATTCAGTATGTGTCTGGGCGTCATGTCGTCTGGTGTCCACAACAGGGCTGGGATGTTGAATGTCCGATGGAGAAAGGCAACAAGACGCATAAAGAAAGAGGGAAATATAAGGCTTATCTGGTATGCCTCATAAATGCACAATGTGATCGAAACAGATGGACTTACCATTAAGCCCGTTTTGCTAATGGTTGTATGTAATAAAATTCATAAAAGAGCGAAAAGAATCTTCCTAAAAAGCAAATCAGTCCCAATACATGATCAAATAGCAAAATCCACAGAAAGACAGGAAGAGGAAAAATAAATTCAATAAACCAGAAATACCAGAACAACAATACTTACAACTGACTCCTACAAACTTAATAACAATTTGGGAGAAGCTATCTCTTCTACTAAAATTTATTGGTGGAGGGCTGGTGTGATGTTATGGGGGTCCACTCACCGAATACAAAGCACAATTATAAACTTAAGGATATGGTGCATAAATAATAAATAATAAACAAACAAAACAGAAAGTACATTAACACATAAAAAGTAATTTAAAAAAATAACAAAAACAGAACTAAAATAGAAAATACACATAAGCCCAGGTTGACACATAACAAAAAGATAATAAATATAGGAATAACAATAAAGAGTATAAGTGCAAAAAGAAATATGAACATAGCTCATGTTATTCAGAACTGTATTTGGCAGTTAACCCTATAATAATAAAAAAAACTGGATGACAATAAATAAAACGTACTTGTGGGGTGTACATAGCACTTAGCCGATTGATACCTCAAGGGATTTGCTGAAGACAACAAGGCTCTAATGACATTTGAAAATTCAAGAATTTCCGCTGGCCGCAATCAATAGCAACTTGTTTAAAGACTGACAGAGCAGTATCGAATGCATTAGGGAAATGGTACATCAGTGCACCTAGGGAGAAATACACTGAAATGTACACATACTACAACTGTAGCATCTTACTTGGCCTATAAGCATTGCTTTGGCAGAACTCAGTTCATTATTAAAATTGAAATAAAAAAAACAAAATTAAGCAAATTACATTTGGGTTAAAATGAAAGAAATGTGAAGAACAAGATTGAAAAGTGAATAAAATGTGGATATGAAGGTTACATTTCCAAAAACCATGAGTATATCTCTGTCTTCAGACAAAGTACGATGGTTGCACGTGACTGCCTGTCTGCTGCCTGGCAGGCATGCTTCTTTGAAGGTGTGTCAGTGAAAATGCAAGCAATTTAGCTACAGAGAATGCAGGACTCCACTTCAAACCAACCATGAAAATTGTTAAATGACCAGCAAAGCCCAGAGCTTCTTAAAGAGCCACGTCTTTTTATTGGGGCTTACTTGCAGCTGTGGAGAAATAGGTTGTCTAGTGTTACTGGAAAAAGAAAGACTGAAACAATCTCATTCAGTTTGACAGAGATGTAAGACAACACACTCAACGTTAATAAGAGTGAAAGCATTTCCTAAAATAAAGTGTATTTAATCACAATAAATAATACTTTAGCTAAACACTAAAATAGTGATGCAATATAGTCTAATGCACTGCAACACACAAAGGTGTCTGATTCAATAATTTGTGACACACAAAAGTTCCTGTATCAACTGCAGATTTGCCTTATTTATCTTGTGCAGCGATTCCTAAAATAATGAAAGGTTTACCACGTTATGCTCTTTTCTGATTTTATAGTTGACCCAGCTAATGAGATGCACTGATCAGGGTGTAGATGCATGTCTAGTCAAATTGGACCAGTATGTAGGCATCTGATTTAGGACTGGCTCCTGCTTTGCACCTTGTGCTGCTGCAATAGAATCCGATATTCAGTGAAGCTAAATTGAATTACACAATTTGAAAATGTGAAAATAATAGGTAGCTCCAAAGGATTAAGACATGGTAAAGGTAATCCAAACGAAGCGCTTGAACGGCGTAGGTAAGCACGTGTACAGAGTAGTGGCACTTTTCCATTTTTTGCTGGACTGACCTTCAAGGGTTACCCTGCCACCCTTTCTCTACCATTTAACATACGCAAATTATAGCACTTGACAGTCCAAAGGAGATCACCCCATTGGTGTTGTTGGTGGAGATGGGGTTTGTTTAGGCTTCTAGGGCCTTAGCTCCTAATCTCAGATGTCAAGTCCCTGATATTTAAGAGCCCCCTCAAACACATCTAATGGACTTAGGCTGCCAACCCCTGGTCTTCAAAAGCCCAGCCTGTCTTCCTCCCATTGTGTGTTCTGACATACGTGGATGACTACAAAAAACCGCAGTAAGACTGCTCATCGACTGCACGAAAACTCCACTGGGCAAACTCACCCTAAGCTTTTCCATTTAAAACACACATGCTGAAGTAATGGCATTATGTGATATCATCATAATTCTAAAATTTTTATTTTTATATTGTACTAGCAAAATACCCGCGCTTCGCAGCAGCGAAGTAGTGCCTTAAAATTTTTATTAAGAAGAAAATTAAACCTTTTTAAACTGAGAGAAAACATACCAATAATTATTTCTTAAGGATCTCTTTGTATACCACATTGTCAGTTCGGCCTTCCGGTTGTAATATGACCAAGCTGTGCGCTGAGTTTACTCTTGAGCATGCAACGTACAGTTGGCCATATGAAAAGTAATCTTGTCTCAAATCTCACAGCTTGGATTGCTGCTGTCATAATCGGTTTGAGTTTCATGGTTTGTTTCAATTACAACAGTATTTGCAGGACTTGTGTTGAAGTGACATTCCTCATCTGTAAAGCGTTGTAAACATACAACCGGTTTCATCGATAGCTTTGCATCCAGCTTTTGAGAGTTTAAACATTCATAAACATCACAATGTACACTACTGAAATCGTTACCTGTGAATCTAAGATGTTTAAGAGGCATTGGCAGTTGTCGAAAGGTGTAAAATATTTGGCCATTTCAGTACACTTGAAAGCGACAACCGAACAATTCAGCGGCAGCCATCAAGTCACATGCAGAACCATAGGTGAAGGGCTTAAGCATTTCACTCTTCTAGTGCTCCTGTGTAGTATAATTATCTCCTGTACCGTCATCAGTCCACACCTTGAACCTGTCCCAGTCATTCAATACATAAGACACAATGTTCCTCCGGATATCAAGAGTGAGCCTGATATGGCCGTGCAATATGTAACAAAGAGAATGGAAAAGGCAGATGCCATCTCAGGGCATGGAAACCACTCGGTAAGTGACAGCTCTTTGATCGATGGTGATCACCTCGATAGACATGTTAATGGGGGTACGGTTGGAACGATAAAGGAAATGGGTACCTGAACAATGTAAAGTAAGTCTAAAATACCTACACAATAACTATAATCGTAATAAATGAACAATAAAACAGTGGAGAAGCCGTGGATTAAATAAAAAGGCTGTAGTTATCAGCAGGGAGACGTGAATCCTGTGGCGAAGCAAGGAAGGGAATGTAGAGACTGGAGTGACGGACGGCCTTATATAGGCAGGCAGCCAACAACGTGGGAGGCGTTGGGATGGGGGACCCAATGACGCCTCACACGTTGACTGAGCTGCAGGCTATGGATGTATATATGTACGTAAGTAGGATTCAGTTAGCGTTGGGAACCCGGGTACCAAATTTCTTGAAGATGGGCCCATAAGTAACTGTTGGACTGTTGGAAAGTTCAATATGGCGGCCGACAGTGGCGTCATACCACTGAAATAAGTATGTACATTGGTTTTGGTTTGCTCAGGGAAGCTACCTACCAAATTCCGTGAAGATGGGTCCATAAATAAGAAAGTTCAACATGGCGGACGTTGTCGACCGTTATGACCGTTACGCGTAGAATTTTGAAATGAAACCTGCTTAACTTTTTTAAGTAAGTTGTAAGGAATGAGCCTGCCAAATTTCAGCCTTCTACCTACATGGGAAGTTGGAGAATTAGTGACGTTGGAAAGTTCAATATGGTGGCTGACAGTGGCGTCATACCACTGAAATAAGTACGTACATCGGTTTTGATTAGCGCAGGGAAGCCGCCTACCAAATTTCATGAAGATGGGACCATAAATAAGAAAGTTCAACATGTCAAATGTTGTCGAAGGTTATGACCGTTATGCGTAGAATTTCAAAATGAAACCTGCTTAACGTTTGTAAGTAAGCTGTAAGGAATGAGCCTGCCAAATTTCAGCCTTCTACCTACAGGGGAAGTTGGAGAATTAGTGACGTTGGAAAGTTCAATATGGCGGCCAACAGTGGTGACATACCACCGAAATAAGTACGTACATTGGTTTCAGTTAGCGCAGGGAAGCCGCCTACCAAATTTCGTGAAGATGGGGCCATAAATAAGAAAGTTCAACATGGCGGACGTTGTCGACCGTTATGACCGTTACGTGTAGAATTTCGAAATGAAACCTGCTTAACTTTTGTAAGTAAGTTGTAAGGAATAAGCCTGCCAAATTTCAGCCTTCTACCTACACGGGAAGTTGGAGAATTAGTGATGAGTGAGTGCATGAGTCAGTGAGTGAGTGAGTCAGTCAGTCAGTGAGGGCTTTGCCTTTTATTAGCTTGAGGATTTGTTCTGTTCTGTGTATTGTACTGTATTGTATTGACCCCCTTCTTTTTGACAACCACTGCACGCCCAACCTGACTGGAAAGGGGTCTCTCTTTGAACTGCCTTTCCCAAGGTTTCTTCCATTTTTTCCCTTCAAGGGTTTTTTTTGGGAGTTTTTCCTTGTCATCTTAGAGAGTCAAGGCTGGGGGGCTGTCAAGAGCCAGGGCTTGTTAAAGCCCATTGCAGCACTTCTTGTGTGATTTTGGGTTACACAAAAATAAATTGTATTGTATTCGTATTGTATTATCGGGGGGGGGGGGGGAGGGGTCTATGCCCCTAATAAGTTTTGAAGCTAGAGAAGCCCCTGGATCACTTCCACCAACCTCCGATGTAATGTACGAATATCATCCTGATCAAAACTCTGATAGGACCCTTCACTTTCCAATCTACTGTACTATTATTACCACCATCGCACCTCTCTCTGGTCTAATGTATGAAAAACATTGTGCTACAGCCTGCATAGGGGAAAGAACCTCCAACTGTCTAATCAAATGCATTGATATCATTGCACTAGAAACTCTTAGGGTCGACCTCCTTCCTTGCCCTCTGATCTAATGTACAAACATTAGTGCACTCAAAGCTTTGAGGGGGACTCTAACACCATTGCTCAATTACAACATTGGGTAAAGTCGGGAGGGCAACAAAGATGTGTTTGGCTTCAGGCACTGTCACAATATATTAAAAACTGCTTATTACTGCAGTTAACATTATTTTATAGGTAACTAAAACAGCACACAGTTTTACAAGCACAAAAGCAACGTAAAAGAAATGCTTCTTCAGCTCTAAAATCTTAAGATGTAACCCTCAAAAATCCATATTAATAAACCTTCATAAATTTCATATAACCCATTGCTCGCAGGATTTACTTCATGTGCTTTAAAAATGTATTACTTTTTAAATAAAAGCATTCATTTATTTGACCGTAATAAGCCTGGCAGTATTTCTAATTCCACGGTCCAAAATAAAAAACACCAATGTTATGAAGTATAATTTAAAATGTACATTTTGCCCTTCTTGGCCACAGTTTCTGGATTCATTATACATGTAGCAGTTTTTATAAAAAGCTAACAGAACTGATTATGCAACCAAAAGCATATTTTCTGGTTTAGTGCCTTGTAAAGCGGTCACTTTCATTCATTATCTACTAACTCTGATACTATAAAAGGGTTAGGAACTTACTGTGAATTCAGCATTTAATCTGTTAGTATTTTTAAAATGACTTAAATTGAACTTGATCTGCTGTACAGGAAATGTGCCGGTCCTGTTACTTTTTCACATTCTGTAAGATTTGTTTTCATAAAACAAGCATGCAGTTCTGAACACATCATTTTAAAATATACAAAAATCTGTATTACACTTCACTATGAGTTTGATGAGAGCATTGCGCAGATTATCATAATGAAATAGCAGCCAAAATAACTTGCATATATGAATTATTTTCAGAACTAATAAGCCGCAAACGTACAATTATGCAAACAAATATGCTTAAGTGCATATGAAGAATTTAGCCATGATTGGATCCAGCTCTAAAAGTGGCCCTTGATGTTCTCTCTTAGTGGCCCTGCAAAACCTCAGCTAGAAGTGCTACAGAATCTTTGGTTTCATGTGCTGTTACACCTATGGCAGTGTTCTGCTAAGAATAGAAAAGTAGCAGTGAGAAATAAAATGATCAGGAGAACAGACATACATGAGACATAGGCAAAGACTGTAACTGAGAAATCATTGTGAAAAAATCAAAGTCAAAAGGACGAGCAAAAATCATAACCTGGGAGATTGAAACAAAAAAAAAAATTCTTTATTTAAGCACAAAGAGATTTAGAATATCCACAATCTTGGATAAGAAAAGGATAACAGGAGTGATTAATCCTGTCACCTTGATGACATCACTGTCATACCTTGCCCTAAGAATGGCAAATTGAGAAATGTGTATGACCGGGAAAGGAAACATAAAGTCAAAAACTAAACTAGAGTTGTGGCGTATTCCTCGTAGCTACAAAAACATTTATTAAAAGAATTGTAGTAAGGAGACAAGTTAAAGAATCAGAATCCAGGGAATCTGAAACGCAAGAACTAAACAGAAACATAAGTAAAATTGTTTTTGGAGGATATTTGCAAAACAGAATAATAATGTGATTGATGTGTCACTTTTCAAATAATTTTCTATATTTTTATATCATCACATTGATTATGTTAGTTGAGCATTTCTGAAGATGTGGCCTGTAGGAACAGTAACCGCCTCACCCATAAAAAAAAAAAAAAAAAAGAAAATGCAACAGAAATGTCAAAAATGTTATTATTACCTGATAACAATAATAATAGAAGTTGAAGCATAAGCTCTGGAAACTTTAACGTATACAGATTCAATGTCTGTAGAATTCCATGTCTTTACCATTGGAGCAAATAAGCAAATACCAAAGCAGCGAAGAGCAATGAAATGGCATAAATTATTCTTAAACATCTTCAATATAAGCCAAAATAAAAATCAATGTAGAAAATATAATCTACATGATGAAAAATTCCAAATGTGTGAAACAAATTTTAAAAATATCCATTTAAACAGAAGAAATGCCAATATAACAGGTGGGAACAGGAGCTAAAAGAAGATTCTTACTCAAATATATGGCAAAATGGCAACCAGAATTTAGCATCAGGAAGGGGTTCTGTCCTTAAAAAGCTATACAGATGAAAGATGAAAAGATACAAGGAGGACATTGTGAGGTTACACCTGCCCAGTATAAAGGTCATTATAACAAATGAGAGAAACATCTGTTAGTAAAAACTGTTTGATCCTTTAAGATAAACCAGCTAAGCAGGCATCACTGCACGCTGGCCCATGCTATTCTCATGCAGGGTGAGCTTGTCAATTGGATAGGTCACACCTCCTTTACATAAATCCTGCAAGGACCCCTTCATAAAAAAAGCTGCCTAAATTAAAAAAGTTCTGCAATTAAGTCATACCAGATTTCAGATGCCCAGGTTGCTTTCACAGTAGTAGTACACAGCTGAGCGACTGTTTTACCTTTATCCTTCGGCTTAATTCTTCGGTCTCACAATACTCCTGATATCTTCTCCCTGTTGTTCCATTTACACTGCACTCTATGGGTTATCTCTGCATCTAGTTTTCTATCTCAGGCTACCACCGATCCTAGATATTTGAATGTATCCACGCTTCTCAATAGCTCTTCCTTCAGCCTAACTTCTGAATTCTGATCATCATTACACCTCATATATTCTGTCTTCTTCCTATTTATCTTTAACTTCTATTGACCTTTTATATGCTGTTCAAAATGTATTTTTTTTCATTAAAATGTGAATTCACAAGGCAAGATCCTTGTGAAAATGGAAGATTTATTCAGACAATCGAATAGACCTGCAAAGGTGAGTTGTTCTGATTTGTTCCGAGACAAATGCCAATATGCAATTCACCCTGTTTATTGTATTTATCAGGCTGGTACATTGCAGCACTACATTTATCATTTATAAACCTGATTACTTGTTGAACAGCATGGTTAAAGCTGTCGCTCCTCAGCTCCATAGTCCTGGGTTCAAGTCTCAGTTTGCATGTTCTCCTTGTTTCTATCAGTATTTCAACGTACCTCCACACCTTGAACAAGTGTAGAGTAGGCTGAATGGTAAGTTTGTGTGTCAGGGTGCCTTTCAATAGGCTGGCACCCAGTCCAAGATTTGGAAAATGAATGAGTGAATTCTTAAATGTTTATCACAGTATTCACTGTATCTCTCATAAAGAAGAAAAAGTGCAGCAAACTACATTCTGGTAAATTCCCACTTGTCTAATGACAAATATGGTATACTGTAAAAAAAAAAAAAAAGCTGAACTGCATATTTACTTCCACGGCTGAAAATCATAAATTCCTAAGCTGGTTAAATCACAAAGGAGAAACTTTATCTTTCAGATGATTTCCCCAGGGAACGTGACTCAGGCAGTGTGATCCACTTTCCACGGGCTAAATGAAGACACCGCATGAATAAAATACATTGAATGCACTACACTATTGTCAGACTGCGAAAAAATGTGAATTAATAAATGGGAAGGCTTTATGCCTTTTATCAGTCATTTTCAAGGGCTCATAAATACTTCTCATAAGCCCATAATAGACCCTTTATACCACTATACAACCAACAACCATGGCTGAAACAAGGAATAATATTTTACATTAAAAAAATCTTAACAAGAATTTAGAGCCTTATTTCAGGGTTTCTAAATCCAATAATGCCTTACCAAAACATGAAATATTCTACCTACAAGCATGATGCCAACAAGCAAACAAAAAACACACAAATAGCTTCTGTTATATACTGTAGATCCTTCCATAGTGAAGACCACTCCACAGTGCTTTAAGACATATCCTGTTAAGAAATACTGTACATATTTATTTGTATTACTGTATGTTTGACTGTTATCCAAAGCAGCTTTCAAGACTGGAATATGTTTCAAATGCAGCTAGAAGGCTGACAGGTTAACTTGTTTAGGGTCACACAGCGTGTCGGAGATGGGGACTGAACCGGCACTCTTGTGCTTTAACTTCCAGCACCTAAATGACTCCACTATATTTCTTACCTGTTTATGTAGCTACAGGTTAAGCTGAACAGAGTCAGCCGGTGTTGGAAACTGAATCAGCAAACTTGACGTTTTCCCATAGAATTCTGCGGCTGCTTAGCCACTATGTCTGCAAAGATAACAACTGCCTATGAGGCATGTGGGGTACAAACCAGACAACATAACTCTGCAATTCATTTACAACTGCATGTTATTTTTTTTTTCTATATGTATTGCAAATATATACACTAAACATTAATTACTGAAAGTAAATGTGACCTAATTGACTAGTGGATCAAATTGTCATGAGAGACCAGCACACGTAACATGAAGTGTCATGCTGCTCTTCACTTTATTGTTATAATAGGAGAGCAGTTTTGTATTCAGAATGTCCACAAGCTCTGTGAAGCTTTATTTTTGCAACTGAAAATGTGACTCATACATGATGACATAGGTGGAAATTTATTGTGTTGTTCCAAATGTAAAAATATTTTGACCCTTTCACCTTTTGCACACTTTTATTATGTAGCAGACTTAATTTTAAATGGATACATTTGCCATTTCTACTTCTCAATCTATATTCAAAAACCAATAATGACAATGTGAAAACATGTTTTCAGAAAGGTTTGCAAATTTATTAAAAACGAGGAATTGAAAACTCTAATTCACATAAGTATTCAGACCCTTATTTCGGTACAGTAGTGCCTCGTGTTTCGAACAATTCTAACTTCAAGAATTCCAGAGTTCAAATGCTAAATTGCAGAGAAACTTGATCTGGAGTTTGAATGATGCTTCTCTGTTTGAACTGTGCGCACAGTGAAAAACATGCAGTAATAGATAGCATTTACACTCGCTGTGCCCAAGTTGTCTGTCTCTCACTATCGCTGTGAAAGCATCTCTTGCGTTACACTTATGTGTTTTCAGTGTTTTTTTTGCTTTATTTTTGATTTTTTTTGTTATATACTGTATATAGCCCCTATCCATTAACCGTGGCATCCATGAATGTTGTGGAAGCAACAAAGCCTAAGAGGAAGGTTATAGTACCAACAATTGAGGTGAAAAAGTAAAATTTTCATGACATTATCATGAAGCATGAAACCAGTACACATGTGGTGGATCCGGAGGCCGTGTTTAAGATACCAAAGTACAGTAAATGCAATTTAAATTTTATTATACAGTATTTATGTATTTTATTTAATGTTTTCATGGTTTAATTTATTATTTAGGGCATTTAATTGTGTTATTTTTACCTTGGGTATTCTGTAGGGTCTGGAAATGGATTAGTTCACTTTCCATTATTTCTAATGGAGAAAACTGATTCGGGTTTTGAACAGTTCAGAGTTCGAACAGCCTCTTGAAACAAATTAAATTTGAAAATGAGGCACCACTATACTTTGTAAGAGGTTCTTTGGCAACCACTACAGCTTTGAGTCTTTTTGGGTAAGCCTCTACAAACTTTGCACAAGTGTATTTGTGCAGTTTGTGCCATTCTTCTTTGGCAGATCCTTTCAAAACCCATAAGGTTGGTTGGGAAACATCCATAAACTACAATCTTCAGGTCTTGGATTTCTGGAGTTTAAGTCTGTTCTTTGGCTGCACCACTCGAGGAGAGTCAGACACATGTCTCAAAGCCCCTCCAGTACTGTCGTGACTGTATGGTTCAGTTCTTTGTCGTGCTGAAAGTTGAACCATTGCCCCAGTCTGAGGTCATGCGCAGTCTGAAGCAGGTTTTCTTCAGAGACCTCTCTGCATATGGCTGCATTCATCCATCCCACAATTGTGGTCAGTGTCCCTGTGTCTGCTACAGAGAAGCACCAATCAGCATAATGCTGCCATAACCATGCTTCATTGTAGGGATGGTATTAGGCAGGTGATGAGCAGTGCCTAGTTTTAGCCAAACATAGTGTTTGGAATTATGTCTACAGAGCTCAATTTTTGTGTTATCAGACTGGGGAATCTTTTCTGTCATGCTCTCTGAGTCCTTTAAATCCTGTCATATGCCTTTTACTTAAGAGAGACCTTTATCTACCTGTGATACATCATGAAGGCCTGATTGATGGAGTGCTGCTTAGATGGTCATCTGTCTGACAGATTCTCCCATCTTAGTAGACAACTTCTGAAGCTCTGTTAGACAGAGCATTGGGTTCTTGGTCTCCTACCTGACTAAGGCTCTTCTTGCCCGCTTACTTAGTTTGGGCAGATGGCCAACTCCAGGAAGAGTCTTGGTGGTTTCAAACGTCTTCCATTTCACAATTATTGAGGCCTATCCTGGGAGTACTTATATCTTTAGAAATGGTTATATTCCTTGCTCTGATCTATGCCTTACTACAATTTGATTGGTGTACTGAGAGTTACATGGCTTAGTTTTTGTCCTGACATGCACTTTGAATTCTGGTACCTTATCTACACAGGTGTGTGCCTTTCTGAATGATGTGTGGTCAATTCAATTTGCTACGATGAACTCCAATCAAATTCTAGACACATCTCAAGGAGAATTAAACCAAACAGTATGGACCTGAGTACAGTCTGGAGTGCCACAGCAAAGGTTCTGAATACTTACAGAAATGACAGATTTCAGTTTTAGATTTTTAATAAATTTGAAAACCTTTCTGAAAATATGTTTTCACTTTGTCATTATGGGTTATTAAGTGTAGACTGATGGACAAAAATGGCAAAATTATCTATTAAAAATTAAACCTACAACACAATAAAGTGTGCAGAAGGTGAAGAGGTCTGAATACTTTCTGAACCTGCTGTGTGTTTTTCTTTGTATTGTCATCAGCATGACCACACTAAGCTTAACGGAGACCAATTTAAAGGTTATACCAAGGCTCACCGGTCTACCTTTTTCCTGTTTAGCCAGAAAGTTGAGGAAGAAGAAGGTCAGTAAACCTCCATTTCTTTTTTGACCTTACGTCCTAGGAACTCAAAAGATCCATGGGGTACTGTCATAGTGTCTTCATTTCGCTGCACAAAAAGTGCTGAAAGTGGCAGTATTGTTGACCTAAAGTAACATCCATGTTTCATTCATTGATTCTTGATTAGAGCAATAAACGGGTTTGGCACACCAGCATTTTGATATCTCTTGGTTTATTTTACAGTATATATTGTTTTATATTTCTCTGCTTATGTTTCAATGTTATGGTTTCTTTTTATGTTGTTTGACCATACTGTATTTGTAGTTACTGTATTACATCCTGGGTTCTTAAATGGGGATGTGTTTGATAAAAAGAAATTGAAATTATATTTAATTGAAATTAAGTGGAAACATATTTAAGATGTATTCCATTAAGCACTTTGCTACATGAAGAGTCATGGAAATTTGTAAGAAATATACTAGATCATGTAGTTAAGTGTAAGTGAAGCATACATTTTAATATTTTAAATACATAATGCATATACTCTTATTTATTATGTACTTCTCCCTCATGCAGTAAATCATTACATTTTCTATGAACACCCTGAATTAGAGTGGCTTATGCTAATTCTTTTTTCTTTTGTTTTTGATTTTGTTTATATTTTTTATTTATATTTACAACTTTGCTTTTTGTATAGTGATTGCTGTGAACAATTCTCAGTTTAAATGCAAGTATAGATTAAACTAATTACTAAATACAGAACTGGTACACATACAAGCACACAGAGTACAAGGTTGAAACTGATTAAACATAAATGGAAACCATATCTGTCCATTGATAAACTAATGAACTAAAATTTAAAATTGTAAAAGAGAAAGTCAAAAACAAGAAGACAATGTTGTTCTCTCCAAATGTTCGAATGGCTTCTTTTTAAAATCTTAAGTGAGTCACTGTGTGATCGTAAAAAAGTCCTTTGACCTCCGTGCATGGCATGAGCTCCTATTGCTCTAAACAGCTGCACATTTCACCCCCTGGCAGCCTCAAAATTGTTTGAGCATAAAAGATACAATCTAAAATGTAATTTCTTCTTTTTCTAGTGATAAAGCATGCTTTAATCTGTGTCCTCAGGGTCTGCATTAACTAGGATGAATTCTAATTAGTGCAGAATTATTGTCCCATGAAGGTCTCTTACCTGACTCAAGAGAACAACTTTCATCATTGTGACTTGAAAAGCAGACATAGATATTTGATTCTTAATTTGGGATGTACAAAAAATGGTGTTTTAATACCTTAGTTAAACTAAATTAATCATACCAGAATTATAATTACATTGTTGTAACAGGCACAAATAGATAGAATGTTATTTAATAAAACAATGAAATTAATTAATATCAGAATCAACAACAGCTAGAACCTGTTAAACAGCAAATATGTTGCAGCCTTGTGTTAAATTATTTAATTCATTTTTTCCCCACATCAAGCAGCTCTCAATACCCCAGAAAGACAAAGAGAATAAAGCATTTTAGAATATTTTGCAAATTTATTTAAAATAAAAAACTAACGCAAGTCTTCAGGCCCTTTGCTATGACACTTGGAATTTGCCACAGGTGCATCCCATTCAATTTATTATTGTTGAGATGTTTCTGCATTTTGTTTTGAGTCCACCTGATTAGGAAATCTACACACCTGTATCTATAAGGTCACAAAGATGAGCAAAAATCAAGCCATGCGGTTGAAGGAATTGCCTGCAGAGCTTACAGACAAGATTGTGTCAAGGCTCAGATCTGGGGAAGGCTACAAAAAAATCCTGAAGCATTGAAGGCTCCAGAGGTCAAAGTTGCCTTTCTAATTTTTAAATGGAAGATGTCTAGAACAACCACAACACTTCTCATAGCTGGACAAAATGAGCAATTGGGGTCAGGGTCCTTAGTAAGAGAGGTGGTCAAGCAAACATACTGTAATAGTCACTCTAGCTGAGCTCAAGAGAATCTGTATGGAAATGAAAAGAACTTCCAGAAGGACAACAATCACTGCAACACTCCACCGATCTGGGCTTTATGACAGAGTGGCCAGACAGGGGCCTCTCCTCAGCAAAAGGCACATGGAAACCCACTTGGAGTTTACAAACCAAAAAGACTTCAGACTTTGAGAAACAAGATTCTGTAGTCTGGTGAAACCAAAATTAGCATCACATCTAGAGGAAAGCCGGCACAGTTCACAACCTGTGGAATAACATTCCAATGGTGAAGCATTGTGTGTAGCAGCTTCACCTTGTTGGGTTGTTTTTCAGCTGCGTGGCCTGGGAGACTAGTCATTGGACTGCCTGGAGGGGTAGACTCTCAAAGATTGGGAGCTAGAAGTCTGAGATCCCAGAAGCAGTCCCTAATGACGCCAGTGGGAATGATTGCTGAGGACTTCCCACTGTCTGAGGTATCCACTATCATACTGCCTTCAAAGCCACTTAAATTTTTAATCTTACCCACACCCGCACACACAAATGATCCACTGCTACCAGCCCACCTAAATTAAGTCACAATGTCTGCACATAAGTTGCTGTCACTCGTTTCTTTTCACTTACAGAAGAAAGCAAGTATTTCTAATAAAGAAGACATTCCGCGTCTATTTATACTCACATAAAGCCTGGTTACATATGACTCATACAAAGCAACAAAATATGAAAGTGAGAACTTCAGATTGAATTAGTGATCTCATGATTGGCACATCAAATAAAGTTGTCTGATTGAACTCTGATATAGCAGTTGGACTATACAGCCCATGGGAGCTCAACTTATGAAACCATCAGTGGCAGAAGAACTTCAACAATGGCAAAATAATGGGAATTTTACCTGAAATAAATCAATTCAATATAGAGATATGATTTAGGTCAGTTTTATAGGATAAAATACACAAGACACGCAAATGGTTTAAGCTATACTAAATGTCAAATGGAACACTTTTTACAAAAGGATTACACATTTTTAAAAATCTAATTAAGCTATGTTTTTTGATATTATTATTTTCCAATAACAAAATATTGAATTGAATTACCAACAATAACACTTATTTAATAAAAACCCTCACTGGGCCTTTATTTAAGTTTCCCTAAACACAATAACTTTGATGCCCTCTCCCTTTCTATGCCAGTTTATGAAAATGATAATAAAGCATTAAGAGGTGGCTTACCAGACATATTATTGAGTGACGTTTTAATTTCTGTAGACTCACTATTTTAAAAATTTTATATTTTGAGAAGGGTTTATGTATTCAGGTTACAGAAAATTAAAAATGTATAAAAATAAATAAAAAAGCTGTAGCACTGCCACATTATGCATTTTTCCTGTGTCCCACACATGCGAATAGGAGACAGTTTATGGGCTCAAATAATTGTATTTGCTGCTCAGACCGGGGGTTGGCGCTGCACTCAAACTCTTTCTCCACTTTTGCTCACAGAACAACTGAAGAATCACGCCTATAATAATCACTTCCGGTTCCACCCTTCAAAGTCCCACCTCCGGATGACTTCAGACTTTGAGAAACAAGATTCTGTAGTCTGGTGAAACCAAAATTAGCATCACATCTAGAGGAAAGCAGGCACAGTTCACCACCTGTGGAATAATATACCAATGGTGAAGCATGGTGGTAGTAGCATCATCTTGTGTGGTTGTTTTTCAGTTGCGTGGTCTGGGAGACTAGTCAGGGCTAAGGAAAAGCTGAACAGGGCAAATAGGAATAGGACACAGTTTATGGGATCAAATAATTGTATAGTAGAGTCTCGCTTATCCTACCTTCGCTTATCCAATATTCCGTATTATCCGACGTCCCACCGCAAAAAAAAAAAAAAGTGCATCAATCGGCAACAAGAACTGCAAGTTGCGAGCGTGAGTGTAGTCTATTTTTTGTTGTTCCCAACTCTACCGCAGCTAATTACAGTGGAACCTCAGTTTGCAAGCATAATTCGTTCTGGAAATGTGCTCGCAGTCCAAAGCACTCGTACAGTATATCAATGCGAATTTCCACATAAAAAATAATGGAAACTCAGATGATTCGTTCCACAACCCAAAACTATTCATATAAAAATGAGTAATACATAATATAAAGTAAAAATAAATAAAGCAAATTAACCTGCACTTTACCTTTGAAAAGAATCATGGCTGGTGTGAGTGAGTTTCTAAATTCTTGTGGGATTCCACCCAACGAGACAACACGAGGAAGAGCGTCCCAAAGCAATCGCAGTCTCCTAGCGCTGTAGCAGTTTGCCATAAAGGCCAATCCGAAAAGATCGCAGACATGCTATAAGCGCCTGCCATCGATGGGTGATACAAGGAACATTATAAATGTGCAGGGCACAGTGTTACTTTACCCCGACCCTGCCTGACTGCTGTGTCTGTATATTGGAGAGTGGCAGATCCCACTACAATAAATAACCACGCTGTTGTTGTTTCAAGCTGAATTAAGCTGGTGTTGCTAAAAGTACTGAGACTCAGCTTCGAGTTTTCGGGTGCAAGACGGGGACTCGTACGTCACAGCACAAACACACACACACGCAGTCACAATGCTGTAGTAAACAGTATATGCTCATACGGATGTTGACTATATGAGTGATGGAGTTAAGGCTCTAGAAACTGTATTTAATTACATTGAGCAACAAGAAGCTGCTACAGGAATCGACATAATGATGCTGCAAAGATGGCGAGACTTGACAGCGAAGAAACGGCACTCGTCAGGAAAGCAGACTACGATCAAAAATGTCTTTAAATCATCACAGGACTGAACTTTTTAAGTACAGTACATACTGTATTTAACTCCAGATAATTCTGTAACTGTAAGTTCATTTTTTCAGTTAATTTTTTCTGTTGTTTTGTTGTAAAACATGATTATTAGGTTCATAATGTGTAAAATTATAACATAATTTGACGTTTAATAGGCTTTTTCTTAACACCTGCCATTTTCGCTTATCCGACATTCTGCCGGCCCATTTATGTCGGATAAGCGAGATTCTACTGTATTTGCTGCTCAGACAGGGGGTTGGCGCTGTACTCTAACTCTTTCTCCACTTCTCCCCACAGAACAACTGAAGAATCACCCCAATAATAATCACTTCTGGCTTATGATGTCACTTCCGGTTTCACCCCTCAAAGTCCCATCTCCAGATGATGCCACTTCAATCTCAGAATGCCACCTGCTTGTTAGATCGCTTCCTGTTGTTCCATTATATATACAGTACAGGCCAAAAGTTCGGACACACCTCCTCATTCAATGTGTTTTCTTTATTTTCATGACCATTTACAGCACTCCATCACTCTCCTTCTTGGTCAAATAGCCCTTACACAGCCTGGAGGTGTGTTTGGGGTCATTGTCCTGTTGAAAAATAAATGATCGTCCAACTAACCTGACTTCTGCACAACACAACTGCTGGTCCAACCCCATTGATAAAGCAAGAAATTCCACTAAATAACCCTGATAAGGCACACCTGTGAAGTAAAAACCATTTCAGGTGACTACCTGTTGAAGCTCATCGAGAGAATGCCAAGAGTATGCAAAGAAGTAATCAGAGCAAAGGGTGGCTATTTTGAAGAAACTAGAATATAAAACATGTTTTCAGTTATTTCACCTTTTTTTGTTAAGTACATAACTCCACATGTGTTCATTCATAGTTTTGATGCCTTCAGTCATGAAAATAAAGAAAACACATTGAATGAGGAGGTGTGTCCAAACTTTTGGCCTGTACTGTATGTCTGC
Organism: Polypterus bichir lapradei; assembly: GCA_026402145.1. Lineage (NCBI taxonomy): Eukaryota > Metazoa > Chordata > Cladistia > Polypteriformes > Polypteridae > Polypterus > Polypterus bichir. The sequence continues at coordinate 36,319,503 of JANRMT010062841.1, forward strand.
CATTCTTATATTGATCAATTTCTGTTCTGGACTCAAGTCTGCAAAGACCAAACCACTAACCCTTCAACATTACTAAACAGGGACGGTCCCCAACACTTTGACTTTGTTCTTGTGTGTTTTGTTACACCTGTTACTTGTACTGCTGTTTCGTCCTATTTTCCTAATATGTGGGATAGTGGGGCAGCACTTAACAACAGCCCTTTACTGGGATTGTCCCAGGACAGATGTTAGGAGTTGGCATGGACACTGGTTTTGGCAGCACCGGAATCCCTTTAAAAGTACAATAGAGCAACAAGAAGGGTAAGCAGGAAGACAGCTTACAAAGACTCACTTCAGCTTTGCTCTAAAAGGAAGATATTGACAAATGCATTGTGTAACAACTTCCCCATCCAGCAAATTCTGGCAGGTGATCGTTGGAAAGGTGACCGCCTTAAGTGTCACATTCAGTGAGCAGCAGCTGGAAAAAGACCCTTTCTGGATGGCAGCGAACATGAGCTCTCCAGTGCTCAACCTAGTGAGGCAGTACCAGTTTTCATGTCATGTATAATGGCAGGTACAGAAGCTTGCACATGCTTTGCTTGCCCCTTAACATATCACATTTTACCTCTGTAAAGTTCTAAACAATTTTTTTTTCTTCTTTTATATGAACTGTCCATTTCTGTATGTTTACTGTAGAATTCATTAAGCAATGGACTAACAGTGATTAGTGTTAATGGTTTTATGGGGTGTGTGGGAATCGTTTTGCTAAATGTGTATTTTATGTTACTTGTGTACGTTCATATTTTATTACAATTGTTAAAACTTTAATTGGCTATTTTGTTTTTTTTGTATATTACCAAGATATTTCTTGAAGAGGGTAGGAAGAGCGAAGGATGAAGTACGGTTAGTTGTTTTTTTTTTTTTTTTTTTATCCTTTTACTTCATGAGGTGAGGAAGTGTAAGGGGTCACCCTATGTGGGTGACACTTGCTACAAAGCTGCTGATGTGGTGATGCCGTAGTCAACGCTTATCACTGATCCATGTGACCAGTAGGATTACACAAAGACAGATTCAAGCACATCTAGCAAGGCTGCATGAAGACCTCTGGGTGAGGTAGCTCTTTAACAACGAGATGACCATACCAGGCACGGACACTGGGTTGTTTATTTCTTACTATTGATTTTGCCATGACACTCAATTGCTTCTACATTGGTCATTCAGACTTATGGATGCTCAATCATGTTATCTAGGCTTCCCTTTTGGTCATTTCGACTCACAGATACTCAGTCGTTGTTTTCATCCACCCCTCCTTGGTCATTTCATCAAATGGGGTGGGGAAAATGTCTTATTAGTGAAAAATCCCCTTACTGCCATCATGGGGCCCTGGGTGCACACCCAAGATGCCCTGAAGGTAGATCTGCCCCAGACCTAAGCAAATAATGGAAGGTGTTGATTGGATAAAATTTTAGAAACTATAAAATATAAAGTGCAAGAGTAACACCATTATTTGAACTTTGCCTTATTTTCTCTGCCCCTACCCTCATGTAGCTACTGTGTAATTAGCACTGCACAGCAACAAATATAGAAAAGGAAGAGGGATGGGGGGTCCAATAGCTGGCAAAATGAGGGGCCGGGGGCAAAATCACAGCCAGATCTGATAGATGCCTCATGAGAAACTGGTAATAGGATATAAAGAACACGTTTTGATCAGAGGATGCAGTTCAGCTCAACATCGATCATTCATTTTTTTATTCACTCTAGTGTTTTAAAACAATTTTCAGTATTGACTTAAATGTCTAAAATGTTCCACAAATAACTGCCCTCTGAATAACTGCAGCTCCCTGAGCTCCCCATGATAGTAAATGAAGACAGCACCATCATTGATCCGTTAAGGACACAATATTTCACAAGTTGTTTTGTTTTATGAGATATATGAATTAGTGTTTTTATATTTAAAATATCTTAATATCATACCACTGTATAACCTGCATCAGTAAATGTAGGAGAGTTACAAAGTAAACTAATCATAAAATTATTGAACAAACATCATCAGCTCACACTGAAGAAGAATGATGGTGGCATTCTGGGCTAAAATAACGTTCCTTTAATTCAGCAGGTTATTATTCTTGTTCTCCAACTCCAGAACAAAGACTCAGTGTGCGAAACACTAACCAAGAAAAGCCATATTAACAATTGTAATGTTTCCTGATCTTCCAAGGCACCGTGGGAAATTGTACCTTCCAGATCTCCTCATATCTCTCTATTATAATAAAAAAGTCTTGGGAAGAGAGATGAGACGTGACTTTCTCAGAGAGATACTTTCATGTCCCGCGAGACGAGACTTTGTGCCAAGAGATTTAACTACACCCTTGACCGGAAATAAAAGCCATAGAGTAGATGACAAAGTAGAACATCTCAAAGAATTCAAAAACGTTGGCGCGATACACATGCAGACCAGGTTAGAGATAATGGAAGAACGGACATTCAAAAGTCTCAAAAAAATGACAGTAAAGATCCAACTCCAAATCGCACTCAATAGTTTGTATGGCCCCCACGTTCTGGTATGCATGCCTGACAACATCGGGGATGTCATGCTCCTAATGAGACGACGACTGATATCCTGGGGGATCTCCTCCCAGATCTGGACCAGGACATCACTGAGCTCCTGGGCAGTCTGAGGTGCAACCTGGCAGTGTCGGATGGACCGAAGCATAATGTCCCAGAGGTGTTCTATTGGATTGAGGTCAGGCGGGTGAGCGTGGGGGCCAGTCAATGGTATCAATTCCTTCATCCTCCAGAAACTGCTTGCATACTCTCGCCAAATGAGGCCAGGCATTGTCATGCACCAGGAGGAACCCAGGACCCACTGCACCAGCATAGGGTCTGACAATGGGTCTAAGGATTTCATCCCGATACCTAATGGGAGTCAAGGTGCCATTGTCTAGCCTGTAGAGGTCTGTGTATCTCATGGATATGCCTCCCCAGACCATCACTGACCCACCACCAAAATAGTCATGATGAATGATGTTACAGGCAGCATAACATTCTCCACAGCTTCTTCAGACCCTTTCACATCTGCCACATGTGCTCAGGGTGAACCTGCTCTCATCTGTGAAAAGCACAGAGCACCAGTGATGGATCTGCCAATTCTGATATTCTATGGCAAATGCCAATCAAGCTCCACAGTGCCGGACAGTGAACACAGGGCCCACTAGAGGACGTTGGGCCCCCAAGGCCACCCTCATGAAGTCTGTTTCCGATTGTTTGGTCAGAGATATTCACACCAGTGGCCTGCTGGAGGTCATTTTGTACGCTCTGGCAATACTCATCCTGTTCCTCCTTGACCAAAGGAGCAGATACTGGTCCTGTTGATGGTTAAGGACCTTCTATGGCCCTGTCCAGCTCTCCTAGAGTAACTGCCTGTCTCCTGAAATCTCCTCCATGCCCTTGAGACTGTGCTGGGAGACACAGCAAACCTTCTGGCAATGACACGTATTGATGTGTCATCCTGGAGAAGTTGGACTACCTGTGTAACCTGTGTAGGGTATCACCTCATGCTACCAGTAGTGACACTGACCGTAGACAAATGCAAAACTAGTGAAACAACAGTCAGAAAAGATGAGGAGGGAAAAATGTCAGTGGCCTCCACCTGTTAAACCATTCCTCTTTTGGGGGTCGTCTCATTGTTGCCCCTCTAGTGCACCTGTTGTTAATTTCATGAACCCCAAAGCAGCTGAAACTGATTAACAACCGCCTCTGCTACGTAACTGACCAAATCAATAGCCCAGACGTTTCACTGACTTGATGCTATACTCTGATTAAAAAGGGTTCCTTTAATTTTTTGAGCAGTATACACTGGTCCAACTGAAAGGAGCATGAATACACCTGAAGCCATCAGGATAGAGTCCAGATGCCCCTGACCTAGAATGTTATATTAATTGAGTTTTAGATGTCTGTGCTCCATTATTTATTTCTAAAAATAACTTTAATGAAGACAGAACTGAAGCAGGCAGCAAGTCAATAAAAGAAGATTAGAAAATGGATCTGTGTCCTTCCTATTTGGGATGTCCTACAGAACTCCTAATCAATATATCCCTCCCGGGCTGGCCAGGTACTTTATTTTGGCAGTATGTCAGTCTTTATTCTTCTGCAGGTTTTAATTATCAGTCTCATCTGTGGCCAGCAGCCTGGAGAAATGAAAATGAGATGCTGATCAATGTCACTTGTACGCGGTTAATGTTAACAAGTCCTGACAATATCCTCCTTCCTGTCTCTGCAAAAGTGAGAGCTGCCTTTCAATAGTGCTTAACAGACATGCCTTCAGGTGAAATGGGACAAACCAGGGTGCTGCAGATGCAATCCATTAAGTTGTCAAAAACTAAAATGTTGACTGCTTCGTTTCAGAACAGCTGTATGAAACCCTTTCAATAAATATAAATGAGGAGGACAGCGTTGGAGATTTCCCATTGTATGGTCAAGGAGACATTGAGCTGTTATGTTGATAAATGGAGACCAGTGGTAGGATTCCCAGGGAATACCAAATGAAGCGATTGTTAATTTTGGCTGTACCTTACACAAAATATAGGAGTGGGTTATAAATCAAAGTAAAATATCAAATGGTAGAGAAATGACGAAAAATGTCCTTCAACGAACTCACTTAATCAAGATAGAAACCACTCCTGGATACCATCAGAGGGCACATTTAGTTCTGTCATGTTAGAGCCAGGGTTTATTCCCTGGCTTATTTTTATTTCATATTATATATTGTGGGGTACGGCCCAGACACAGACAGGTAGACATGATTTTTCTCCACACACATGTTTATTTACAATAGTTCAGAGCACATTCTTAGTGCCGCAGCACCAATCACCCCTTCAAGTCCTGGCCAACACAATGCCTTGCTCAGTCTTCAGACCGCCTCCACTCCTCTCCTCCGAACTCTGTCCACTTCCACCTGACTCCAGCCATCAAATGGAGGGAGGCGGCTCCTTTTATACACTCCCGGATGGGCTCCAGGTGCTTCCTGAGGAGCCTCCGCCGACACAACCCTGTGTGGCGGAAGCACCAGCTGTGTAGCCGGAAGCCCTCCGGGTGTCCCTGATTCTCTTCCCCCAGCACTTCCTGGTGTGGCGGAAGTGCTGAGGTCCAGGGCTCCCAAGGTATTGGGGCGCCCCATGGCGGTGACCACGGGCCCCTACACGGTTGGGCTTCCAAGCCCTCTACCCGTGGCCCCCAACACAACCAGGGCGGTTGCTCCCTCGTGGTCTGGAGGAGGCACAAGCCCTCCTCCGGTCCTCCTGGTCGTCCCGGCTGGGTACTACCCCCAGCCGCGTGCCACAATATATTATTTAAAAGTATTATTTTTCATGTTGCTATTGTAATAATGTATTCTTTGTCAATCGTGTTATGTTTATATATTATTTAGTATCTATGTATTGTTCCTCTATGTGCCTTTAAGTTCCTTGTGCTTTGTTCAGTGAAACCTCACTTTGCAGAACCACCCAGCTATCACTGAACTCAGCGTTGATATTTTGGAGCTGGAGAGTGGATCTTTCAGTTGTTCATTGACATCTGGAGATTTCTGTTCAATTGTGTTCTGTTCGAACGCCTAAGTGTTTTTCCCGGCAGATATACTGTGTTCAACAAATATTTTTCTGGCTTGGACAAACATTTTTTCCCCGTAGTGCTCAGTGATACCAGTGTAACATCACAAAGCTGTAGCAGCAATGCGTAATGTAAGCATACTCAACTTCACATTTTTTGTCACTGCCTGATCTGTTTCACACATGCGTGATGTTACTACTCTGGGCAGATTTGCACCCTGTATGCATTTAAGAAGAAAAGAAACCTGCAGTATTGTCATTTGAAGGGCACATTTGCTGACCATGAGAAAATGATGAAAATACTTTGTTTTTCTGCATAGACTCATTGTTCGATTCATTGATCATACAGTATCTGGACATATTCAGATAGATCAGAAACAGTAAAAATGTACCAGCTGCTTCTGATCAATCTGTGCAAATTCATCACACTTCATTTTTCCATCGAAACAACAGAAACTTCTTTAAAATAGTAATAGGAAGCTTAGCATTTGTGATTTATTGTCATAGCTGATGTACACAGTAAAATGAAGTGCATGCTTGACCAAGTGTATGATGGTGCACTGACTGCCACAGCACAGTGTAAATGATTTCAAACACATCGTAACAAGTAGTGAGTGGAAACTCTGCTTAAAACACTTTTGGACAAATACATTTTTCAAAAAATGGTCTAAACGAAAATAAAGGGAAGAAAGTATATTTTGTAACTGTAATCTGGATAAGGACACCCAATGATGACAGAAAAACATGTTCTATAAGATAAAAGATATACTCCAACGAGGCAATGAAACTGTTATCACAAACTGCTTGAGGAAGGAGAAACATAAGAGCTGCTGCCTTTGAGGACGTCACATCCTATTGAAATGGTGTAGATGTTGTTGAAATCATCTGCCACAGAGCATGATGGGAATTGTAGTCTTTGTGCTGGCATTGCTGCCAGGTTGGAGAGGAGATGATGGGGGCAGGTGAGGGCTTATGGCTGACTGGTTGAGCAATGACACACTGTAGTTTACGCATTGCTTTAGCGAAGCAACATGGAAAGTTTTCTTACAGTCTTCGTTTTACAGCATTTGTAGGCATGTCAGTATAGTCTAAAAATAATCCGGGGCTGTGTCTGGGTGCCCCCTCCCTGGTTCCATGATCTGTGGTTTGATGTGAGGGCTGTGCTATTAATAAAATCCTGCACTTTTGTAAGGAAATGAGGAGGGATTGTTACTTTTTCACATCTCTCTATATTGAGGCTATAAAGTTGTGAAACTTTCATTCTGCTGTTCCTTACTTCCTATTTTGCTAAACTGTGCTCTTTTGTTTTTTTCCAATACACCCATTCTTTCACTTCAAACTTTCACATTGCATTCCCTTTGATTTTGTTTTCAAATCCTTTTAATTCAAGAACTAAAGGTCTGCATGTTCCACTAGTATGATATATAATAAAATGATAGTTTGTGGTGGCTGGTTTAAGACTTCGTTTTTCAGGGCAGTACATTTGTGAAAATCCATGCATTCACTTTATAGCCAGTGCCTATTCTGGAAGTAGTGGGCACAAGGCAGAAACCAACTCTACAGTACTGCAGGACGCACTCATGCACACACCCAGACTATGTGGGGGTGACTGCCCTGGTTCCTTTGGGGGCCACGGGTACAGAGCTTTGAAACTCAACCCTGTAGGGGCCCGTGGTCACCGCCAGGGGGCGCCCCAATGCCTGCAGAGCCCTGGACCTCAGCACTTTCGCCACACCCGAAAGTGCTGGGGGGGAAGAGGACTGGGGACACCCGGAGTGCTTCCGGGTGTGCAGCCGGCACTTCCGCCACACTGGGGAGTGCTGGTGGAAGATTGCCGGGAGGCACCTGGAGCACATCCGGGGTTGTATAAAAGGGGCTGCCTCCCTTCGTACAATGGCTGGAGTCGGGTGAGGAGAAGGACAGAGCTTGGTGGAGGAGGCAAGGAGGCAGCCTGAAGAGAGTGAGGCATTGTTGTGGTCAGGACTTTGGGGACTTTAGGAGTTTATGAAGCACTTTTATCATTTGTAAATATGTATAATAAACGTGTGTGGGGTGATTCAAATGTGTCTGCCTGTCTGTGTCCGGGCCGGCTACCACTATATATATATATATATATATATATATATATATATATATATATATATACATACACATACAGTTCAAGGTTGCAGAGAGATCATGATTCCTCAGATTATTATTATTATTATGCTTTTGGTAATAGAATCATTTTACTAGCTAATTCCACACACCATTAATGACTTCTGACATCATTAGCTATCAAACCGCTGCCACCATGTGCATTGAACCTACAGACTCCACTGCAATAACCTTGATCTGACTGTCACGAAAGCTCACAAAATACCTCCTTACTGCTTCACCACAGTTTTAGTGCTAACATCACTTGTTATTGGATGACCACTTGAGGATCTGTTATTACAAAATGGGGATAAAAAATATTATGATAAAAATGTTAACTTGAAACATGGTGAAAGCAAATGTTTAAACATTAAGGAGCAAAGAATGATGTGTGATACTGGCAAATTAGAACTGTTTAAAGGGGCTGTCTCATCCCCCCTGCAAGCTGGATTCAATTACCTGGTGTTGTGACATTTTTCTTATAACTTACTATTTCTGCAGTGTTTACTTTATATTTATTTTGATTTATTAATTGCCATTCAATGTTATTCACTGTGCATGTCATGATCCCAGTTTTTCTTGTGCCTACAGAATAAATGGAAGTCCCCAGAAGAAGAAACATTAAGCTAGCCAGAAGCTGCAACCAAGAATCCACCCTGATTTTCATCTGACCATAAATCACAAACTTAGAATCAAAGTAAGAAACAGAAAACAAAAGCAACTGAGAAATTTAAATAATACTACTGCACACATTTTTAAAAACATTAGAAAAGTTGTGATAAGAACAGACTGTTCAGCCCAAAAAAGCATGTCCATCTCACACAGATTTGCCTAAATACTCCCTCAAAATAACATCAAGTTGAGATTTGAAGGTCCTTAAAGTCCTGCTCTCCACTACACCACTCAGTCATGTATTCTATGCCTTGATGGTTCTTTGTGTAAAAAAAATACTTTTTAACATTTCTGTGAAATCTCCCCAGGTTAGAAGTTTCCAATTGTGTTCCCATGTTCTTGTTGCAGAATTTATTTTAAAGTAACAACTTGGATCTTCACTGTACTAATTTCTTTCATAATTTTAAACACTTTGATCATGTCATCTTTTAATCCCTGTCTGACTAAACTGAAAGAGTTCTGCTCCTTGAATCTCTCCTCAGAGTGTAGCTCATAAACCCTAGTCACTGTCCTCTGGACTTTCTCTAGTGCTGCTATGTCTTTTTAGTAATATGGAGACCAAAAATACACACAGTTCTGCAGGTGAGGCCTGACTAGTGCATTATATAATTTAAGCATAACCTCCATTGACTTGTACTCCACTCATTGCAATACATACTGTAACCTAACAGCCTATTAGTTTTGCTTTTTTGTGGCACATATTCCTACATTTTAATTGTATTCTGGGCTTTGTGTTCAGCTGTTAAAATGTTTTGTATAATTTTCATTGCCTCATCATTTCTCCCATTTGAAGGCACCTCAAATTTGTGTCACTGTCGTCAGGAAGCAACAACAGTTGCTATGAAGTGTGGTCCTGGAGATTGTGCAATTAATACCATTGGAGGACCACTGTAAAGATTGGCACATTAGATGCATCAACATCATAGGTTTTGAGGATAACTGAACAAAAATCCTTTGTACGTGTGTATAGCAGTGCTACTTATATTTCCCAGTTTCTGACTTTTGCTTAACGTTTCCTTCCCTGGTAATTTCCTATCATTCTGTTTGCCTTTCCTTGTGTGTGGTGTAACAGTGCCGGTGTCATTACAGTGTCATTTTGTATGCGTTACTGTGCTCGACACACCATTTTATGTGACATATTAATGTTGGTTCATACAGTTGTTGCTAAGCATAACCACATTGGCGTGCCACGTGACATCATCATGCTGTCACTATTTAAGATATGCCTGGTGTCATAGTTCTCAAATAACAGTCAGTCTAGGTCAGTTTAGGAAAGGATATTTAAACAGGTTTAAGAAGTTCTTGCTTTGCTTTTTTGACTTTGTTCGTCCACATTTTTTTTTTTTGGATTTTCAGCTTGTTTGTTTTTGGTATTTAAGTCCAACCTGTCCTCCGACAATTCTAATAATACTCTCCATTTCCTTATTCGTCTTTTGGAAATATATTTTACACTGTGTACTTAATACTGGGCTTACTGCTGTTTGTGTAGGTAACACATATTCACTCTGTGGACACATGAGGTTGTCCCACAGGTTCTTTGGTTTTCTCTCTTATTTATTACACTGATCTTTAGTTCTTATAAGATGTTTTTTTTGATATTTAGAACAATACTTTCTCAAACAGATTTTCCTGACTTCACCAAGAATAAAGGTTTTTAGATTCACAGCATTCTTTTTTGCATATTTCACTTTTTTATATTTGTTTGGAAGGTGTTATTAATTATATTCTTTATTTTATGATATTTGGATTTGGATAGTGGCCATCACCATCATGTGTGGTTTTGCACAGCCACAACCATATTGTGGTTGACAACAGTATCATATTGCCACCAAGAAAATGCAGAAAAATTCTGATGTGCGAATTTCCTAGTCCAAGGATTCCACTGTTCGTTTCTGTGGTACATTTAGGTAACAGTAAAGATTAATGTAGAGAGCCAGGACTTTTGGAAGCTCTTGCCCAAGATTCTGGTTTGCAATTTGGCTGTGACGTTTTGTTTTGTACAGAATTTTGGATTTAATCCTTGGCTGTTTTGACTTCATATGGCTAAATACCACTAAATACACCATACATGGAATACTCATTGCTAATGTATATAGAGCGTAGTGTTGTAACTGACAGTGGACTCAGAAAGTATTCAGGCCCCTTTACTTCCTGCACATTGTATTTTGTTGTAGATTTCATTTTAAATCGACAAATATATTACTTGTGTCTATCAATCTCCACTCAATAACCAATAAAATACAAAGTGAAAACGTTTTCAGAAAGGATTGCCAATTTATTAAATATCAAAAACTAAAATGTTTCATTCATATAAGTCAGACCCTTTGCAGTGGCACTCCAAATTCTGGTCAGGAGCATTCTGTTTACTTTAACTATCTTCAGATAACTTGATTGCCATCTGTTTCATACTGAATTGACTGGACATTGTTCAGAATTGCATGCACGTCTGTATACAAGGTCCCACAATTCACACTGCATGTCAGAGCAAAAACCAAACCATGAAGTCCAAGAAACTCTATGTAGACCTCTGGGATCAAATTGTGGTGAAACATAGATCAGGACAAGGTGTTAAAAACATTTCTAAAGCTGTGATTATAAAATGGAGGAAGTTTGGAACCATCAGATCTCTTACTCATGTTGGCCGTCTAGCCAAACTGAGTAACCAGGCAAGAAGGGTCCACTGGATATTCATAATGTAAATCAAATTAACATATTAAAACTGGCAGCAGAAACACTGCCTAGTCAGAGCTGGTAAAAGGTAATGACAGCTGCTAAGGAAGACATCTGATTTTGAAACAACTTGAGCTGGAGGTGCTCCACATGTTGGCCAGCGCATCATTCAGGAGGTAAGAGACAAGGCCCATGACGGCTGGCAGCTTAGCCAACATCCTTCTTTCTTCTCCTCAGGACCAGATTAGTGTGAAGACCTCAGAGAGTGTACAGTAAGTCTGTTAGTATTTTCTGTTCTCAACTTACCACAACACAAAAGACTATATTTTAACTGCAGACATGGAAAGAAATATTGTACCCATGCCAAAAATCCTGAGACTCCACAAGAAAGATAGTTGACTCTGACTTTTTATGTGTATGCTTGTTTCTGCATCCTAATTTAAATTTCTATCCCAGCGCAGCCCCAGGTACTTACTGTATATACCTGAACCACCTCACTAAATGAAGTCTGGAGTCACTGAAGCTCTGTTCTTCCTGAAGGCCATCTCTACCATCTCCTTGGATTTTACAACCCTGTGCTACCGACAGGGGCTTTGGTCATGAGCACGTATAGTACATTCCTTTTTTGTCTATAACATTTTACATGAAGTAATCATCTAGGCTTTTTTGAAAAGATAACAGATTTCACTGACTTCCCATACTGCATGGTTTGGATTTTGTGTCTAGTTCTATATTTTTCATAACAGTTTCATGTATGTATAAATAAAAAAGTATCTGTAATAAATAAAGATGCAACGGTTGCTTGAAAAGATAATATGGCAATGAAACACAAAATAAGAAATATCTGTACTCTGGAGTAAAAGTTTTCCACAAGTATAACCATAGTAACACACCTCATATATTGTTAAGTAAAATATTTCTACATCACCCACTTAAATGTTTCTTCCCTACAAAGCCCGGCCATGAAAAAAAATGTTCAATCAAAGAATACATTCAGCAAACTTTAAAGCAATGTTTCAGCCTCAATAAGCCAAGTAATGGCATAAAACATGGATCAAATAATTAGGAACATTAGATAAATTGTGCTGAGAACAGGCCATTCAGCTAAAATTGCTTGCAAATCCTATTCACCTTGATTGTCCAAAATAACATCAAGTCAAAACTTCAAGGGTCCTAAAGTCCTGCTTTCCACCACACTACTAGGTAGTTTATTCCATGTGTCTATGGTTCTTTGTGTGATGACAAACTTTAACATTTTTGTGAAATCTGCCCTTAAAAAGTTTCCAACTATGTGTTTGTGTTGTTAATGAAGAATCAGAGAGATCCACTGCTCTAATTCCCTTTATAATTTTAAATACTTCAATCATATCACTTTTTAATCTTCACTTGCTTAATCTGAAAAGCTTCAACTCCCTCAGTCTTTCCACTTACCTTATGCCTTGAAATCTCGGTTCAGTCTCCCTTTTCTGGATGTTCCCTAGTGCTTTTTTTTAATAATATGGAGACCAACACTGTTGCCAGTACACCAGATGAGGCCTCACCAGTGCATTATGAAGCTTAAGCGTAACCCCCATGTGGATGTCTGATTTGCTAATTATTCAGTATTCATAATGTCTTTGCTAACATTATGTTTTCCAGAAACTCAAAGTATCAGCTGAGGGAGTGCTAGTTTGTTCACAAGATATATTTTACTTGTCACGCGCATGCACATCAGGAGTATCCACAGGGTTCTTATAAGGCTGGCACACCAACATCAGTGCCTGAGGAAACGTCGTTGCTAACCCTCTCTTTTCTTTCACCTGTAGACCGGAGAGACCGAGTCTCTTGACGTGCCTTGAAGTATTTCCCGGTTTAACTTCCTGTAGTCTGTTTAAAGAACAAAAGCATGAGAAATCAGGCATACATTGCCAAACCTGAATCCACAGGGTAAGGAGCTCCACAGGACAGAGCAAGTATCTTGTAAAAGCATCTACGATTCTGTGTTTTGGACTTTTTCATTTACGATTTTCAGTTTCTCATTAAATAGGGCACCCGAATGGTCTCCGGCATTTCACCATCTCCTTCTTATTAGTTCTTAAAGACTCTTTGTTGGTGTTCTCAGTACAGCAAATATTTCTGGCACCTTAATGCATATGTTACACTCTTGTCATCCTGTTCACTCCTTTTGGTCTGCTGTCTGTTATTTGGTATCTGTGTCTTTATTTTATGAGGTACAACTTTATTTAGGTTGTCCACTTTCAGAAGGAACATTTGCATGCTATGAAATGATTGCAGCTAAATTGTTGTTAATTTTATTATTAGCTCATTTTTTAAATATAATTTATTTAGAGTTGTCAGCATTGTCATTGGATTGGCTGGCCCAGCACTGACTCAACTGTAGAATGGCCAGTAGGGCGGAGGCGGCTTGTTGGCCGAGGTCTCCAAGATTCTCTATGTGTTTGGCTTGTCTGACTCTTTTCCACAATCTGGCAGTGGGTCTACGATTAACTGATGGACAGATATTGTTGTTTTTCATTTATGTTAATAAGTTTCTACTTTGTTTTTGATGTATTTGAAAAAAGTTTTGTATCTAATAGTTCTCTATTTAGTGGGTGATATAATCTATCCTTGCATTTTGCCTTGTAGTAGATTAGCCATCTAGCTCTGTGAAGAGGGTTACTTGTGTTCTGTTTTCTGTGTTGTATTTAACCCATTTATTGACCCCTTTTACACGCCCAAACTACCTGGAAGGAGGTCCCCTCTGTGAATTGCCCTTCCCAAGAGTTCTTTCTTTTTTTTTTTTTGTTTGGCAAGGATTTTTGTGAGTTTTGTTCTTATCTCCTTAGAGAGTCAAAAGTGTGGGGCTGTCCAAAAACAGGGCCTGTTAAAGCCCATTAAGGCATTCCTTGGGTAAGTTTTGGGCTTTACAAGAAATGAATTGTTGTTGTTGTCGTCATTGTAAAAATCCTCCTTACCTTAGAAATGGTGGTGAAAATATCCACAATATTCTGGGAATTTTTATGTAGACCTAATCCATTTTACCCTTCAGGGCATTAGTGGGCTGGGGGACAGATTGGTTTAATTTGGATTTATAATATTTATTCTTGGAATCTAGGTGGGAGATTGAGGGTTTCCTTTCTGTATCTCAGTGTGCATTAAGTCTTGTTTCTGGTGTTGGGGTATAAGGAACTGTATTTCCCTTTCAATTTTGATTTTTATTCTTTTCTTCTGTTTGGATTATTTATATTGCTGTTTTTTGTTTTGATTTTCCTGTAATAAAAAATTGATCACAATAAAACCAGTATTTCCTCTATTGTTGCACTTTTGATTGATGTACCTCCTAAAAACTGGATTTGAAAATGTGTGCAGAACTTGTACTTATTTTTTAGTTGTTATCACTGTGTAATGCAGGGCGATGTAAAAGAATAATAACTCAATACTTTGTTTTTTTAACATTGATTGATAACACAACAGCTTAATTTATTTAATAAAGATAAGTCTGCCAAAGGCTCAACAGCTGAACCTGTTTCTACATTTCTTTGTATTCAACTGTATTGCATTTTCCACATGCTTTGACACAGCCCAAGTCTAATTCTCACAAATATCTCTCTGCATTTTAACGTCCAACCCAAACCACTGCTTACACAAATTACGTGCTTCTACATATTGGAGATTCCAACACCGTGTATAACAGAGTGCCGTTGCCCGACATGGATTACTGACCTTTATTTCATTTGGCAGGATGGCAGTCATTGGCACAAGAGCTGTCAAAAGCAGAAAACCAGTCATTTCTGCCTCTCAAATTAGCTAGGCTTTTCTTCCACTTAATTGGCTCCAGCAAATTTGCTAGCACCATCATCGCCACTGGATCAGTATTTTGTGGTTATCAGAGATGTTTCCATCAGCACCATGCTAGTAATGTGATCATCTCTAAATTAATTTTCTGTGAAAGCTTGTAAACAACAAAAGAGTGGCTTGGCAGGGACATGTTTTTGGCAGATGATAAATAAGGATGCACGGAAGCTATAGCTAAAAATATTTGTTTTTCATTTTTGTTAGGGCTCACAGTAGGATGTTGAGAGATACTGCTTTCAGTAGCTGTATTTTAGCACAATCACAAAGACAGATTTTCCAAACACAATAGTTACAATTTATATGCCTGCAGAAAAACTAGGAAATTACATCTTTAGTGTAAACCAAATTTTCAATGCAACATAATAGCTTAAAGGCAGAAGCAGCGTTAATGAAGAGGCCAAGCACATAAAATCCTGTATTTGCTTCAGGAGTCAGTAGCATTTTTCAGATGAATGTGTGGTCAGTAAGAGAGAACGGTGGCATAGAGGTAGCACTGCCGCCTCGCAGGAAGGAGAATAGGGTTTGCACCCGAATGGAGTTTGTCTATTCTCCCAATATCTGCTTTGGTTTCCTCCCACTGTCTGAAGACATGCAGGTTAGGTGGATTGGCAATCCTAAATTGGCCCTAGTGTGTGGTTGGTGTGTGTGTGTGTGTGTTGATGCGTGTGTGTTCACACTGAAATGCACTGGTGCCCTGTCCATTCCTGCCTTGTGTCCTATGATAGCTGGCATAGGCTCCAGCAGACCACCATGACTCTGTTCAGGACTAAGTGGGTTAGAAAATGACTGACTGTGTGGTCAGTGTTAATAACCTCATAAAGACTCAAACCCACGGCTTTTGAAGAACCTGAGCTACCCTTGTGCTTTGTGAATATTGAACTAACCAAGAGCAAAATGATTTGAAACTCAAGGAAGTTAAATTTGAATATAACAATTTGTAAGAATTATCAATTGAAACACCATTCTTATTTTAAAATCTATCTCTCTATTATAAAAAAAAAATCCTGGGAAGGAGACTTGGGAGACGAGATGTGATCTTCTCGGAAGACAATTTGACGTCCCGCGAGACAAAGCAGTGAGACATTTAAAGCAAGTTCAAGGACATCTAATCAAGCAGTTGTTGGAATGCTTTTGGCAGACAGACATCATGTGCTCCCAGCTCTTAAAACAACGACAAGCAGAACACGCAGCTCACCAGCAGCAGGAAGCCAGGAGATGATCCGACCACTTCTCCTTAGCGTGTGTTCCACACCCCACCCCCATCTCCCCCCTTTCACAACGGCAGAGATGCGAAGTGGCAAAAGGTCAGCTGCTGTACAGGCTTTTAAATGATCGACGCAAAGCGTGACAAGCAGAAAATGAAGCTCGCCAGCAGCAGCAACAAGCCAGCAGATGATCATACTGCAACTCCTTAGTGTGCGTTCAGCCCACCCTTCACAACATGAGCGGCAGAGACACGAAATGGCAAAAGGACAGCTGCTGTACAGGCTTTTAAATGACTGGCGTGCAGCGCGACAAAAAGAACACACAGCTCACCAGCAGCTGCAGCAGATGATCCAACGGCTTCTCCGCCCCCCCTTCACAACACGAGCAGTGCTATACGTCCTGCTAGAAAGATTTAACCACGCACCGGGCCGGAAATAATGGACAAGTATTGTTTTTACAAAAGTTTTAAAGTAAAAGTGAAAATAATGCATATGTAACAATTCCCATGAAATAACACTCTCTTTAAATTGCATATCCGGTAAACCAAACCCAGGGGTGGGCGATTGAAGCGAGCAGGGGGCGGAGCCCCCTAGTATATATAAAAGTCAATGCATGTGTGTGTGTGTGTGTATGTGTGTATTTTATAGCACCACTTCTGAACAGCTGGAGTGATTTTCATGAAACTTGGTACACATATTTCTCATTGGTCGACTAAAAAATACTGTAGGGTGAAATCAGCCCTAATCTGCATAGGAGGGGGGTGATCTTGTGCTCTTGTATGCATGTTATCATCCAGTTGAGACTCCGAATGACCACCAGAGGGCATAATGGAGGCGACTGCCAGCATTCTTTTTGTTTGAGCACCACTGTGCCCCTGTTGCTTTTGAAATTAAATAGAGTTGGCCAGTTCTGAGCGTCAACTGGTTGATAACATACATACAAGACCGCAAGACAAGCACATTAGCGAGTCTTCATTGTTTTTTAATTTATTTTTAAAGTTGTGTTTCTTTTTATTATATTTTTCTCAAGCAATTAAAAAAACAAAACACTTTATTTTCCTCCCGGGCAACACAGAGTATTTCAGCTATAGCTAGTAAATAAATAATTTCTTAGCTAATTCCTGCTCATTTCTTTAAGAATTGCATTTGAAGGCTTACAGCACTGGCACCCTAACACATGGAACCCAAAAACACATTCATTAAGTAAAATTGAAAGTCATTTCTTTAGTGTGCTGTGGAAAAATCAGCCCCAGATACACACAGGCACAGAGACACAAGTACAAAATACACCCTTTATTTTCTTCTTCTCAGCACACAGTCCACAAATCACCAACAATAACCTCAGTTTCTTTCCTCTCTCTTTTCTTTACCGCTTACACTCCTCCACACAAGCTCTGTCCTCCACCTCCTAACTCGGGCTCCTTGAATGGAGTGAGGTGGCCCTTTTTATGTTGTACCTGGATGTGCTTGTTGATGAACTTCCTGCAGCACTTCCTGGGGTGGCAGAAGTGCCGCCATCCAAGATTTAGGAACTGTCAAGGCACCCCCTTGTAGTGGCCACGGGCCCCACCCGAGTTGAGCTTCCAAGCTCTGTTCCTGTGGCCCTGACGTTAACCAAGACTGATACCCTCTTGTGTCCTGAGGGAGATATTGATTCTTCCCCGGTCCTTCCATTCTCCAGGCATCCCAGCTTGGCAAGGGTCCATCACAGTGCCTAGATGGTTATGATTGCATATTTGTAGCTGGAAATCCACAAAGGGAAAAAATAAATCATGCATCTTAAAATTGTTTTTATTCCTAAGCTTTCGACTCCTATCAGGAATCATCATCAGAGGAAAATGGTTCGCCTTACAGGAATCCAAGGCAATACATAGCAAATAACTAGGGGAGGGTAGATGGATAGACATGGGGGGATTGTTGAGGTGAGGTTCGCAGGGTGTTGTTCATAAAGTCGCATTTATGACATATTCTTGCTTTTTGTTTTCACAATTATGCTGTATCAGTCAATGAGAAAAGTATTTATGGGGTTCCACCAGGAAAAGCGCCGAGGACGTTATTTGTTTCCAGAGGTTTCTATAAAAATGAGTTCATACTCCTAGTTAAACACTGATTGGTTTATTATAAGGCTATAGAAAGCATAACCATGCCCTGGCACTTGAAAATCCCACAGTCACTAAATACTGAAACACCACAACTGAGGTCTAATTAAAAGAAGCATCCACTCAAAAATAATAATTTTCATCTCTGCCACATACTTTCCTTGTTTGCAGTGGTGGATGAGAAAATCCCTAATCTCATGCTTTCACAGAGAATGGAAATCACAAAATTTCTGACATAATGGACTTAAATGAAGACTCAGGTTAAATAAAGCCAAACAAAACATGCATGAAAAAAATCTCAATTTATTAGTGTTGCATAATCCAAAATTTCAGGTACCAGTCATCTACTTAAAAAACCTGAAACACATGTACTTTGGCTAAAATATTATTTTAAAAAAACTTCTTCAGGAAATCGTAATCATGAACAACAGAGAAGCACATTCAAAAGCTATTGAACTGAACAGTACATGGCTGAAGGCATAAAATACATGTTTTAAATAACAATAACACAAAGTTAAAAACCAACACCTAAGAGGATTGTGGTGTTTGAAACAGCATTCAAACAAGTCGTTCCCCAGACGTGTATTCTCAAAGATTCATCTCAGTCATTACTATTTGTTTAACATATCCCTAATTGTTTTTTTTACATTGTACACAATGTGCACAAGCCCTTCTCACAGACTGAAAGTTATCTATGAACCAACAGGTTTAGGGTTAGAAGAGCTATTACTGTAATACGATTATACTATAACACTGTTATTACTGAGTGAGATAGAATAGTGTTGCCTTAGTGTAGAGTAGTCTAGTCTTAATCACAAATCAAATGCACTACATTAAATTAATTGCTTAATTATAATCAATCCCACACTTTTTAAAATTAGAAAGAGTGGATAATATTGCATACACAGAGATCAGACAGTGATGTTTCGTTAAAGAAATTGCACAGTGCAGCAGGGGACCCAAGAGGACTGTGCTGTAGATTGCTTAATGAAGCAAATGATGGACTGACATACTATCTGACATTTCAATTACACTGTTATATCCTTAAGCAAACAATTCTCTATCTGGGTGTGTTTACCTTTGCTCTCTGCTGAAATAGTTCCCAGCTTCAGATCCTGTGCACAACTCTGACCTCCACTTCACTGCAGTGAGTTAGCAGACGCAGGTAACTGAGCAAAGAGCTTTAGCAAGATGATCTAAGAAATCAGTTACAGTCAATTTTTATTTAAAATAGCATTCTTAATTAGTTGTCATTGTGACTTGCTACATGCGTGTTATAATGTTATTAGAGGTAATACATATGGCAGCAGAGATTTATGCATCAGGGTTTTATTTAACCTTTTTAACTAGAGAAGATGTATCTGAATTAAAATCCTCTCAAAGAGTTGAAATTTGACCATGATTGACTTGACCAAGCATCAAGAGACAGATTTCTGTTTTAAGCCCAGATTTACTGTAGCTCCAGGTATAATCTCATAATGCTCAGGCACTGGGAAAGTGGTCTCTTTTAATTTGATTACTGACATGTAGAGGAGGCAGACTAACACTCTCTTTTTCAAGAACCAGAGATTCAGATTTTGTTGTTTTTCTTCCTAATCTGAAAAAATATGGAAAAATATAACCAATATAACCATGGAAAATGTAACCAATATTTAAAATATGAATATTGCCAAATTTCTCCCAATTTGTTCATATACATTAAATTAATGCCATCAAATTATCAAAATGTTTCTGAAGAAACTTGGTAGTTAATGGTGGCTTATGGCTGCCTTACATTAGAGTCAATTAAACGTTCACAGAAGTTTGGATGCAGCAGTTTTAAAAGCAGATGATATTTAATTAAAAATGTTTGGCTAAAGGGGACTATGATATCATAATGTCAATAATATTTCAGCACTGACATTAACAAAAATTATAACATTAGGGCAAGTCAAAAATCATGACAATCAAAAACTAAAATTAAATAAATCAGAAGAAACTGAAGAAACACCCTGCTACATGATACTGACACTCTAAAGAAGTATTAAATATATCAACATCTGGCCAAAAGACAAAATGAGCTTCACTGGATTTTGCTGATATTTTCTTTACCAAGCAACAGTGAATACAATTAAATTACAAAAGAGGCCTGACAAAGATCATCAAATCAAGTATTAATATGTGTTGATTAATGAAACTGATTAAAGCATTTTTTACAGCGAATTGGCTGGATTCTCTGACAACCTTGTTTACCGAATTGTTCCCTGATAATTCACCCCGTGGCCAGCTTAGACAATGTTGTTTTGTGAGACCACTGTGACATTACAGAGTTGTGGCAGCCATGTTGGATGGCACATTAACAGAAGTTTCACACATACGTACTGTAACTATACTCAAATTCACATTTAACAGCACTGCATGATCTGCTATGCGCATCGATGAATAATTAATGGAACATACACACAGGTGTGATGTCATTACCCAATCAGTACTCCTTCCTTTTTCGAACCTTGCATGCATTTATTTAAAAAAAAAAAAACTTGCGGTATTTTCATTTGAGAGGTGCATTAGCTGATCATAATAAGAATTTTATGAATATGAAGTACGTTGTGTCTTTACTGCTGGATTAAGCATGTTATGCTCCTTGGTATGTAGCACAGATCAGGTAGTGACAGGGACAGCCTCCTACGTAAATCAGATTAATCTCCTGCATCACAGACTTTGTGGTGATGGGATTTTGGGAGACACAAGGAAAGATAAAGGACTGAGAATATTGTGGATAAGGAGTTTAGTTTTATCTCATGGATAAAATTATATTTCATGGAGCAGTGCTTAGCACCAGTGTCCCTTCTAGGTTGAGGGTTTGAACGCTCAATCCTTCACTTAGGAGCATCACTCACCGATTTTACATGGTTGCTCACAAAAAAACCTGACTTTCAAACAAAATGAAAGTATACAAATAAAAATCAATTAAACTAAATCAGTTACTAATCCAATTCAAATGAGTTTCAAACAAAATCGGAAAAACAAACAAATTTACAAGGGTACTCACAATTATCTAAACTTCATAACTTTGAATGTCAGTCTTGAGGGCCTAACTCTCTGCCTCAATTAAGTAGACATAGTGCTGTCATTCAGCTGACCATTATGGTGGTCATCCCCACTGATACTTAAGGGGATAGGGTGCATAACTGAATATTAACATAATAAATTAACACACAAAATAATATTAAAAACATGCTAAAACATAACAGACACAAGAATGATATTTAAGGACTGACAAAAAGATCAAAACACATGGCACTACATTTAAGCTAACGTTGACACCCTTGTTACAACGTAACATTATCCAAGGTGGCTTTTGCCTTGCAACTAATGCTGCTTTTAAATCCCAGTTGAAGACTCACTACTTCAATGTAGCATACCCTGACTAGAGCTGCTGATTAGCTGTGTATACTGTATTTCTGATTGTTGAGTCATTTGTACAGAAATATAACAAATACAATATTTTTAAACTATTACTAACCCTCTTCTGTTCTGTTTCTGTCCTCGGTATCTGGATGTGGCACTTGTGCCACTGCCTTACTGCCAGGCTGCTTTTCTGCATATAGAAAAGTCATCTCAGATAAAGGAGCATTGGATGGAAAGATTATATCATTGGATTGGACAGCCAGAACAAATTCCAAAAAGTTAACTTAGGTCTCCAGGACTGGGACTTTGTTTTTGCTTTCTATTTTACAATTATAATCTAATCCATTGTCAGTGACCATAGTTTATGAATTAATTAAGCGACAGATACTGTTTGTTTCCATTTATATTTAATCAGTTTCTACCTTGTTCTCTGTGTATTTTAAAAAAAAATCTGTATTTATATGTGAACCAGTTCTGTATTTAGTAATTAGCATAATCTATACTTGTATTTTGACTGAGAATTATTCATAGCACTCTGCAGCAGAACATAGTGAAGAGCATAAAACAAACAATAAGTTGTATTGTATTGTAATCCCTTTTTTCCCAGTTTTGTTATTGCTTTCCTTTATTAAATCCTCAAAAGTCAAAGAAAGTATTTTTTTGTCCTGAAGACTAGGGTTTTACAGTAGTCCTCTCCTCTAAAAGACAATTAAAGACAATATTTTTAAACTTTAAAAGCCTGAGTCCCATTATGGGCCTGTGCTCACTGAAGCCTGCCTTTTAAATTTGGGGCAGATTGCCAGGGGTGAGTCCCACTGTAGGTTTCCAGTTTAAGACAGTAGATTGAGACCTGTACCCTTTTTTGTTTTGTGTGGTCACACTCATAATGTGGTCAAATTTAGAATTGCCAATCAATTAAATAGACACATCTTGTGGACAAAGGAAGAGCAAATCTGCATTTGTTGCCTCTCTGACCGTCTGTTAAATACATAATGATGTGAATATACTGTACATATAAAAATATCATTTGGAATAAACATGATATGCTCTAGCCAAGCTACTGTATGTATGAGCTCTGTCTTCCTTTTCTTCTGTTATCCATCATAAAGCAAAAAATTCAGATGGCTTTTTACAAAAAAATTAGGAAGATTTTTCTTTTGCATTCTCGACCTGCCAATGTTTCTTGATGCTCCTTTTAGGTCACTGCCAGTGAACCAAGCCAACCTACCAAGGGAAGCTGGTGCATTGGAATGGCATTTTCAAATGTTCCTAAAACACACACACAAAGCAATCTTTGTATTTATCATTGCCTACATCTAATATATACAATAAAAAAATATTTTTAGAGGGTTAGCTGTTTGCATATTAAACACCCATCCATCCATTTTAGCACAATTTCAGTTCAGTTCAGGGCAGGGTGACTGGGCAGAGGCTATCCCATTAGCACTGGTTGTAAACAGGAAACAACCTTGAAGGAAGAGTCATGTCTCGGTGCTCATTCACACACTCATTTGGGCCAACTGAGAACGCCCAATTACTCGCACACATCTCCTTGGTTGGCAAACTTGAGAAACATGCAGACTCCAAACAGACTGCCCAGAGCAAAGATTTAAACCCGATTGCTTGGAGCTGTGAAGCATTAGCACTAGCCACCATGACATCTCCAAAGAGATGTCTGAATCATTCATTCATGCATTCTGGAATGCACATAATGCACCTATCAGTTTGCATATAATATTTCACACGTGCAATTGTGCGTTGGCTCCATTTATAACAAATGCTTAACAGAGAATGGTGAGTGCTTGAGGGTAGCTGGTGATTGGCTGTGACACGGTTTCAAATGTCTTTATTTTAGCTTTTCATCTCTAGAGTTTTTCATTCATGTTGAATGCAGTGTACCAGGTGTGGAGACTTGCAACAATAACAGTTATTTTCCAGGTCAGCTGCAATTGAATTGATCTAAATGCTGAGGATTCCCACCTGATCCATATGACATGTATATCAAAGCTTTGAGGTAAAAAAAAATAGCGCAAAAGACTAATAACACGGTTTAGTAGAGGAAACATTTTCCAACACTGTTTGTAGCAAATTATGCCATTTAGCATTTGCTTGCAGCAGTTTAATTCTGTGTGTGATTAATAACTATATCCTATGACCCTGAATTGGATTATAGGGGTTCAGAAAATGGATGAATGGATAATAACTACGGAGGACAATTATGCTGGCAGATATTCAGCTATACATGTTTTCTAATTTGGGTTTACTGTATTTCTAAATGCTCAGATTTAAAAGCACCTATTTAAGTATGCAAAGATCTCAGCATCAACAATAAAAAGTCTGACTAATGTGAAGCTCATAATCCTTTAGTGAGAACAGATTGGGGATCATTAGCATCAATAATTATTATTTCAGCTGCAACAAGAGCAGGAAAACAACTGGTGGATTTTTGATAGAGGTAATTTTTTTGGATTCTACTCCTTATATAGCTACCATATTAATTTGGGGTTAATCGTTTATTTATTTTTTTAGTCTGTGGTCTAGAAGGCTAATCTATCAACCAGGTTCTTGCTTAGGTTATGTCCACAATGAGTGGTATTGAGGTGTGCTAGAGATCTGCATTTCAGATTATCTTGAGCATGATCTAAATTATCTGCATTGTTAATATTTAAACATGTGAGGACACTGTGCCGCAGCGCTAGCAAGTTCACGTATTGTTCCTGCCTCGCGCTGTATATTTGCTGAGGATGGTGCGACACTGGAAGGAATAGAAGGATAGAATAATTAAACACGTACTATGAAGATATTTCAATGTTTCTTAAAAGTTTTGAAGAATCGTCGTTGTAAGCTTACAGATGGCTTAACGTCTATTACAGAGCTGATTGTGTGGCGATTAGGTATTTGGGGAAAGAAAAGTACGGACAGGAATTGGAGGATAGAACGTTTGAAAGAGACAGTACTGCTACAATAATTTCATCGAAGGTTGCGCACAATCACGCACCGTGTTTCCCTGTTTAATAAAGTACTTTAACTCCTATCATCATGAAAAAGATATCACGTATACATCTCAGTATTTTAATTATTCAGAGAGCTGTAATATCATGAATGCAATGGATCCTGTGTCCTGTCGGAGAAAGAGAAAGAACAGAAGCATGTAGTGAGTCACACACATAGAGCACATTGAAGATCAAATACAAAACAAAGCATTTAACCTGCTACTTTAGTTACGATGGGATTTGAGAAACTAGTAAATTAAACGATTTTAAGATTAAGTTTATGTTCTACTTTAATGACAAAGTAAACTACATGATTAAAGTGGATATTTCGAGATTGAAGTTAACATTTCATGCTTTTTTCCTACTCTGTGCCTTTTTTTTCTCACTGTACTCTAATAAGCTTCCATATGACACTCGGAAGGTGGGCTACGTCTCGCCTTTTCACGGCGACTTTGATATGTGACAACTACTTTTTTATGTTGGGCACTGTGCGACTTTGTGAACTTGAGCTTGTTTCTCCAACACGCTATGTCACTCGATCAACTTCCTTTTGTTGATTATACCACTGTATAAGCCAATAAATAGTACGTTTTTCTTTGCCTCCACTTGGTATTCGCTGAAATTCTTATATTTTCCCTCTTGCTTTTGCCATTGCCTTTTCACAGAACGCTGAGCTTAAGGTCTATTTATATTGATTTGCATATTCAAAGAGGCGTAATTCTGGGAGGAGACGGAGCGGGACAGAAGGCGCGTGCACGTGCATTAGTTTTCACGCTGATCGGGATTTATGGAGCGGAAGAACGCGGAAGTTGGAGTACGCACAGATTCCTGCATCTGGAATTTTCTGTGCATAAGCACATTTCGGCTTTTGTGCTTACGTCATGTTATAGTGCGAATTCTATGCACGGCGTTATACATGAGGCCCCAGAAGCTCCACCACATCTCGCCCTTCCCTTATTTAAGATAAAGGACAACCAGATGTTAACATTTGAATTTTCGCTTACCAGAAGCTTTTATTCAAAGTGACTTACAAAAGAAGTCAACAAAATCAAGTAAACCTCAGTCTGGTGGTCTGTTTAGGAGAAAGTGTTACAAGGATAAGGTTACAAAATTGATCGTCACATTTTTAGAGCTCAGAAGAAAGTGCAAGGCAGTTATACTTTTTTTTGATTCAAGAGTCTATCAAAGACATCATCAATTAGACAGAAATTCACAGAACAGGATAGTCTTCAAATGCTTCATTGAGGGAGACAGAATTTTGAATGGAGGTGGACAGCTCATTCCACAAGCTAGAAGCTACACATGAAAAGAGTCTGGAAAGACATTTAATACCACACAAAGATGACATCACCAGATACTGTTCATCAGCAGACCCGAGTGGGCAAGAAGAGAGCTTAGGATCTCACAAGTGTCTCCATATAGTTGCTAACCTATTGACTACCTTGTTGGCAAGCATCAAGAATTTGAACTTAATACACGCTGCTACAAGGAGCCAATGTAATTGTCTGAAAGGAGGAGTGACATTTGTCCTCCTAAGCTGGATGAACACAAGGCATGCTTCTGCATTTTGAAACATCTCCCTCAGCTTGGTAGCACATTACAGTGCACCTGATTAGGCTGAAAGATACAGGTTTAACGATGAGTGATGCAAAATAAGTATCACTTGTTATATTATACACACTTTAGCTACCTTCAAGCTGCTGTAGCCACTCTTAAAGGCATTTTCCCTTAGACTAGGCTATGCTATAATGGCTGATGGCCTATTCTTTCCATTAAATGTTTCCTATTTCTATTTAGTCAAGTAATGAAAGCACCAATCAGCAATTAGTTTATGAAGACAAACAACACTCTAATATGTCCTCTGTTACTTTCTGGTATTTGGAATATTCTGAACTAAATTACAGTTAAAGAACTGCCAAAGCTGATGGTGCATATCACTACTACTGCCTGACCATCCTAAGCTGAAAGTCAGCCTGGATCTAGTAGCCTTTATGTTCTAAATTCTGGGCTAATACCTTATGTAAATCTTGGTGTGGGGCTATAGGGCAGTGGTACTCAGGTTCAGTCCTGGAAGCCGATTATTTTTGTCCCAACTTACTCCTGCTGTTAATGGAACTTCTACCTTTGCTAAACAAGCTGTTTTCCTAACTTCTGTGTTTTGGTATCAATACAAAAATTACAAAGCTAATATACACGGGAGTGCTTACAGGTGTGAGTATGCAAAACACAGAGTTTATCTTGTTTTATTTATTGATTGATTGATTGATTGTATTGCATTGTACTGTTTTGTATTATTTGTATTAATTGTCTTCTTCTTATTGTTATTATTATCAGAAGTGTGCTTGAGTGTACCAACCACAACCTGCATGTCTTTTTCCATACGATAAACTGTAAGCCTACTTTTGCTCAGCCCTGTATATATATATATATATATATATATATATATATATATATATATATATATATAT
>JANRMT010062841.1:36346561-36389173 GCA_026402145.1 Polypterus bichir lapradei
TATATATATATATATATATATATATATATATATATATATATATATATGTGTGTGTGTGTGTGTGTGTATTGATAACATTTTTATTATGTTAAAAATACACAATGAACATCATTATGTTAGGAAAGAGAAAGAGGTAAAAGGCAAACAAATATCAACACCCAATTTCCTCAACTCAACCCAACCCAACCCCAATCTGATGTATTAGCCCAGGGGTCCTTGAGGGCCGCAGTGGCTCCAGGTTTTTGCTCCAACCCAATTACTTAATAAGAAGCACTTATTGCTCAAGTAACATTTCTGCTTCACTTTAGTTTTCTCGCACGTTAAGATTTTGAACCCTTATTGCATATTTTAGTCTTAAACAGCTATATTCTTGGTTTTTAATTGCTCTGAATTTGCAATAACATGCAAATGACAAAAGAGACCAGCATTTCTCCATTTAGTTTGCTACCATTTACACCTGTGTGTATTTATCGTGCACTATTGAGTTTAATTAAATACTTGAAAGGAAAGAGAAGAGAAAAAAGTGAAGGACTGAGAATTACTCCTCGATTTTAGCCTTCAAATCATTTGGATGATATCCTTAGAAAGGGAATGAAAATCTAGGATATGAGAATTACCTGATATAGCAGAGTTAAGGCAGTAACAAGCCATGAAATTAAATTATTGGCAAGAATTGCATTCTAATTAACACTAGAATTACCAGAGCCTACGAAAAAACTCGTAAATCCGTCCCACCTTAAATCGCTTCTTAAATCCCTTCACACCTCTCTGCCAGCGTCCTTTGTCCTCTAAATGTGCTGATAAAGAGAAGCTAGAAGCAGCCGGCTATTCCATCCCCCCACCAATTTAGAACGTGCATGAACTTATCTCAGCTCATGCTTTGATTATCTGGGAGTGAAGTGGAGTTTTAGAGTGGAAATAATAGATTGTTATTTGGAACACACATATTTCATGTCTGTTCCGTTTCTACAGTAATCTGTGTAAACACATTGTTAAAACAGAAACGTTTTTTATATTCTAGTAGTAGATGACAAAATGTAGGCATAAACTATATAACTTAATATAGTCCTTGCCATGTGTTGCTCAATCTTATCCTTAATAATTCCTTCCATTAATTTTCCTGTGATGCATGTTAAGCTTACTGGCCTATAGTTGCTTGGATCTGCCCTGTCACCCTTTTTATATA
Source organism: Polypterus bichir lapradei (assembly GCA_026402145.1). Taxonomy (NCBI): domain Eukaryota; kingdom Metazoa; phylum Chordata; class Cladistia; order Polypteriformes; family Polypteridae; genus Polypterus; species Polypterus bichir. The sequence goes on from JANRMT010062841.1 coordinate 36,347,748, forward strand.
ATGGGATGATATTTGCCATTTTCCAGTCCTTTGGAATCTCTCCAGTGCTCAGTGACTTCCTAAAAATATGTGTCAAGGGTTTATATATGTACTCAGTAGCCTCCTTAAGAACATGAGGATAAATATTATCTGGGCCTGGTGATTTGTTTGATTTCATCTTATTTAATCTGAGCAGCACTTCTCCCTCTACAATTTCCAAATCCCTCAGTACCTCCTTAGTAGTCGCGTTTACCGCTTTCAGGTTATCCACTTGCTCACTTGTAAACACCTCAGAAAAATGTAAGTTTAGGGCATCTGCTATTTCACTGTCTGTATCTTTTAATTCCCCTTTACTATTCCTGATGCACTTGACCTCCTCCTTGACTGATCTTTTACTACTAAAATACTGAAAGAATCTCTTGTGGTCTTCTTTCGCCTTATCTGCTATATTCCTCTCCAGCTGTCTTTTAGCCTCCCTGATATCCTTCTTAATGGTTGCCCTCATGTTCTCATACGCTCTACGATTCACTTTGCAGTCATTAGTCTTATATGCCTTATACAGCAGTTTTTTCCTTTGCAACTTCTTTTTTAAATCTTTATTAATCCACTGTGGAGTTTTTTTTTTAGTTTCCTATTAATTCCAAATTTAGTTATGTATCTGTCCTGCTTTACATGTAAAACATTTTTAAACCTGTTCCACTGCTCCTCGACTGTCTCCACATTTAAAAGCTTATCTCAGTCTATACTACTTAGACTCAATATTAGCCCTACCAAAGTTCAACTTAACAATTTTAGTTTTTGCATCTGCACTCTTACAAAATACTGAGAACTGTATTACATTATGGCCACTTGACCCTAGTGGTTCAATCACCTCTACACCCTCAATTCTATCCTGATTATTACAGAATACTAAATCCAGACAGGCTTCACCCCGTGTTGGTGTTCTAACATGCTGTGTTAAAAAACAGTCACTGATTACTTCTAAAAACTCTTGCTCTTGTGCTCCTCCATCTGCAAGGTTATCCCAGTTAATATTTGGATAAAGTCCCCCATGACTATAATATCTCCCTGTAAACTTGCCTTTTTGATATTACTAAAAAGATGTGTGTTGAAATTACTGTCTGAATTGGGCGGTCTATAACACACTCCTAAAATAAGACCTCTTTCCCTAATATTTTCCAGGCGAAGCCACATGTCCTCACTAAGATGGGGCTCATCATCCAACTGAAGAGGTCTTACATTTAAATCCTGTTTGGCATAAACAGCAACCCCACCTCCTTTTCTGTTCTGTCTATCCTTCTTAAAAAATGTGTATCCCTCTATGTTACACTCATCCCCATCTTTGGTTTTTATCCAGGTTTCCGTTATTGTTATAATATCATAATTATGCTCTGCTACATACAACTCCAACTCACTTACCTTATTTTTGATACTTCTAGCATTAAGGCAAGCTATTTTTAATGTGTTAATCCTTCTACATTTACGTGTTTGCTTAGAATTTACATTACTATGCATTTTTATTTCTACACCATTGTTTGTTCTTCCATGTATAGATCTAAATCTGGCCTGTCCTAAACTCCCTGCCCCCCATTCCCTAGTTTAAACAATCCTCGACTAGCCTACACATAGGCCTCCCCAATACATTGATGCCCCTCCAGTTCAGATGTAACATGTCACGGCGGAACAGGTCCCATCTGTTCCAAAAGGAGTCCCAATGCCCCATAAACCTATACCCTTCTACCCTGCACCAAGATTTGAGCCACGCATTAAGCCTTCTAATCTCCACAATCTTACCTGGACTGGCGCGTGGCACAGGCAGAACTTCGGAGAAGACTACCTTGTCAGTTCTGCTCCTCAGCTTGGCACCTAACTCTTTGAATTTGGATCGCAGAACTGACAGACTACCCTTATGTATGTCAGTTGTTCCAACGTGGACAATGACAACTGGATCCACCCCCGCTCTGGTCAAGAGCCTATCCACCCTTCCAGGGAGGTCTCCCACCTGTGCTCCCGGAAGGCAACACACCGTGCGAGACTCTCTCTCTCTGGAGCACACCTGCACTTCAATCCCCGTAATGATTGAGTCCCCAACTATCACTACCTCTCTCTTATTGGGAACTGGTTTTGAGGTGGCCCGTTGGGGCTCCTCAACCCTGCCTACCACCTCAGAGTCACTGTCCAACTCCGCAAGGACATGATAACGTTTAGACACTTCTAATTCTTGGGTTGATGCCACCAGACAGTGTGCACCCTTTACCTTACGCCTTGTGAACGTGACCCACCTATTCCTACCTATCTGGTCTGGAATCTCCTCCCGCGCCACCTTAGGGGTGCATACTATTACTCATGGAGTCAACAGCATCCTTCAACTCTACAACAGAAAAAGATCTATCAAGTAAAGAAACTTCTTCCTCCGAGAGTCTGGGGAGACTAAGAGACTCAAGAAGAGAAAAGTGGCTCTGTGTAGTATACTGTATATATGGTCTCCCATAAAAAGATTAGCATAAAAGATAGAAAGTCTTATTTATTTCACTCTGATTATTAGTAAGAGCTAAAACTACTGATGTTAGAAAAGGAAGCATTTCCCCTAAGGTTATTTCAATATTTTCTTCATAGGCAAAAGTATTAAGAGATTTTTTTTCAATATTTCCCTGTTAAACAGACTGTAATTTCAATCTGTTTTTGCAAAGACTAAAAGAACTGCACTAAGAGAGAAAAGTTAACTATTTTTAAATTAGGCCTACTGTGAGTTGTAAATTTCCACTTTCTCATTTTAACTACTAAGAACGTCAAATCATTAGTAAAATCTCACCTCATTAATCTGCTAATTGAAAAAAGGAAACAGTCTTGTGTTCGTTGCTTGGCGGATGCTGTTCCATTTTGAATGTTACTTGTCAAATATTTGGAGTTGTTAGCAAGTTTCATTAAAAGACATGAAGGGAGATATCAGATCCCTATGAGGCAGTTGGTTTTCAAGATGTTACTTCAAGATCAGAGTACACCATATATATCTGATATAGAACAAATAAATCTTATTTTACACTAGAGAGTTTTGTCAGAAAAAAATCCATGGAAACAAGTGATGTCCAAACCAATTAGAAAATTAGATACATTGATCCATTCCCCACAACAGATGGCATGGTTGAGGCTGGTATTTATAGTTCAGACAGCCCAACATTTGTTGCATGAAAGATTAACAAGAAATTAATAACTGGAGGCAAAGGCACTTAACTATAGTTAGCTTGGATTTAGGAGAGTTATTAAAGCCAAATGACCTCTGGTGGTTCACTGATCCGATTGACAATGACAATATTACCATCACGGTTGATACTAGGAGGGTATATGTCACAATTTGCTTACTTTAGACTTTGATATAGTCTGAACGAGTAGAGAGGTAAAAGAAATTATTGTTGTGTCATGAATAAACAGCTGGCATTTAGGATGGAAAGGACTAATAAATTAGCGGGCCATGTTCTTTGTGAGTACTCTATACTTGTATATAGTCTGGAATACTGATAGTGTTTATTTTTCATTAAGGTCATGGCGATGTGATGGGAAAGTAATGCACAGTATGAGTTGGTGTTTAGAAGTTTTTCAATACTGAAAAAGAATTTAATAAACAAGCAAATTCAATATATCTGATAATAAGATGAACAGGCACAGGTTAAATATAACATAGTACAAATATTAATTCATTCATTCATCATCTGAGCCCACGTAACATGCAGATCTTTCAGAAGTAGGTGAAAAATTTTAGGATGAGATAAAAGAGACAGGAAGAGGTTGTGCAAACACCATACAAACAGTAATCATGTCTGCTATTTAATTCCTGGACCTGTTAGACACAAGCACCACCCACTGTGCCACAGTACTCTCTAGTATTTTGATGTTTACTGTCAAATTAAGAAGATAAGATTTCAGTACAGCCTACTGCACAGGTCTATAAACAAAATAATGACAATTATGCTTGTGGGGTGTATAATTTTGAAGAACAGTCCATATTCAGCAGTGACAGTGGCTGCAGAATGAGATAAGAACCTCACCTGTGAAGACCTTCTTGTGTGGGATAAGATGTTGTAACTGCCCAGCTGGAGTATAAGACTAGAAAATATTTAATGTGATATGCCCTGTGTATGACACGGAAGGCTTACTTACTCACAGAGAATCTCTAAATGTACTTAGGACATCTATCATTGGAGATGAAGTGACTGTCTGATTTACACTAATTAGAAAAAGATTGCAAATTGTCCAGACACTCTGAACTGTACCCCCATGCCACGGTAAAAACACAGAATTTTAGAAACTAGGAATTATGAAAAAACTCATCTATGTATTAAAACAAATACAATTTCCAAAGGCTAAGTCTAGTGTTTACATCCTTTTTTTCCTTCTTGTGAAAACATGAAACTAATCAGATTCCTATTTATCTGTGCATGAAGTATTGTTGGAAAAAACTATTTGTTTATGTTTTCAGAAAATGCAAATCTCATTGCCTTCTCACAGCCATATCCACCCTTGTCTGCTCCTGTTGGTCACGCATAGCAGAAGTAAGTAGATCGGTGCAGTGGTCAGAGCATAATTGCTTGAAGTTACAACTTTATGATCCACTGACATACAGTATTACTGATTTTCAACAGGTTTCACTGATATGCATATTAAGGATGTTCAAGATGATGTCATGTACAGTAAATGTAAATCTGTTACATGAAACCTCCATGTCATAATCTCAAAGAAGTCACATCTGGAAGAGATGCTCAAACCAGAATTTCTAAGAACCCATCAATGGTATATCCAACTCATTACAAAGGAGACAATATTTGCAAAACTAGCTATTTCCCAATTATAATAATTTTATTACTTCACATATGAGAAAAAAAATGTTTCATGCTTTTGACTGTTTCAGATGGCAATATAGCTTCCTAGCTCATCAGTGCTCTTGTCATTAGTAAGTTAGAACAATTGTGACAAGAAAAGTCCATTCAGTCCAACAAGCTTGTTCATTCCACTCACTTAGACTGTCCAAAATAACATCAAGTTAAGATTCAAAGTCCCCTAAAGGCATACACTCCAACACACTACTTAGTAATTTATTCCATATGTCAATGGTTCTTTGTATGAAGGAAAACTTTCTCACATTTGTGAAAAATCTGCCTAATAGAATCCAGGATTCTCAGCACTCATTCCTTTAACAATTTTAAACACTTCGATTATTAGTTTTGTTTGCTTCAAGTAAAAAGATTTAACTACTTCAATTACTCCTCATAGCTTGTACCTCTCAATCCGAGAATCAGCCTAGTCTCTCTCCTGTGGACTTTTTCTAGTGATAAGCCCACTATGACTCCTAGATTCTCTCCAGGTGTACTTCCAAGTTCCAGACCTTTCATTGTGTATTCAGATCTAACATTTCTACTTCCAACATATATTAACTTTTCACTTACTTACATTAAATTTCTGCCCAAATCTATATGGTGTCTACTTGACTTCATAGATGGAATGGGAGAGCATGTGGGGGTCATGAGGTCACTGGAATTGGATGGGTGGCGCTCCCGATATCTATGCAATAGGATGAAGGTTCATGTCTTTAGAGTCCCGGTGCTTCCTGTATTGCTATATGGTTGAGAGACATGGACACTATCTAGTAACTTGAGATGAAGACTGGACTCCTTTGGTACTGTGTCTCTTCAGAGAATCCTTGGGTACCACTGGTTTGACTTTGTGTTGAACGATTAGTTGCTCACGGAGAACAAAATGAGGCACATTACCTCAATTATTACCAAACTCGACTTGATGTTTTTTTGGAAGAAATAAGTGGATAGGACTGGTGTTGGGCTGAATGGCCTGTTCTCATCTAGAGTGTTCGAATGTTCTAATTACGAGGGAGCGTCAGTTACGGCACTATGGCCATGTGGTGCAATTCTCCGAGGGTGAGGATCATTGTTGAGGACCCAAGTGGCTGGACCAGGCCAAGGGGACACCCACGTAAGACCTGGCTGCGGCAAACAGATGGTCATTTCTGGAGGGTGGGACTGGACCACATGTGTGCCTGGGGGGTTGCCAATCAGGATCCTGAGCTGTTTCGTCGTGTGGTCGGTGTGGCAACACTCTGTACTAGTGAATGCGCCCCAACCTGACCTGATCTATATGCTGTCAAAGTCCCTTTCTAACAATTTAGCTGATTCTATATTATCTGCCCTTCTAATCTGCAAGATTAAATATATTCCTATTCAGATCATTGCTGTACATTAAAGGTATCAGCGGGCCCAAAATTGACATTTGAGGGAGAGCACTTTTAACATCATCCAGTTTTGATAAGGTTTCCTTCACCATAACCCTGTGCTTCCATTATTTTACCCAATTTTACACACATCTACACACTACAACCTGAACTCCCACTTCTTTTAATTTGATGCTCAGCCTCTCCTGTGGAACCTTATCCAATGATTTCTGAAAATCAAGATAAATAATACTATGCACTTCTCTTATCATATACTCTTGTTGCTTCTTCATAGAATTCCTCCATATTAGTAAAACACAACCTCCTCATCTTAACCTATGCTGACTGTTCCTTAAACTCCGATTCTTGCCATGCTGCATAATCTTCTCCTTAATAATTTCTTCCATTAATTTATTTGTGATGCATGTTAAGCTTACTGGCCTATACTTACTTAGATCTGCCTAGTCATTGCTTTATGTAACAGGATAGTATTTGCAGTTTTCCAGTACAGTCATAACAACTTCTTGTCTACTGTAGCTCAGCTTTCAATGGGGCCCTTACTACTTTTTATGCGTATTCAAGCTTAATGAGTAAAATCTAAAAATAAGTACAAAAAATACAGTCGTGATCAAATCCTAATTTCGCTTTTAGTTCATTTTTGGATATGCATTAGGGATTGCATCCTTATGTTGGAGTATTTAATAACAAATGTATTAAGAAGCCATTAGGATAGGCTTTTTCTCCACCTAACCCCAAACTGGACTAAGCAAGTGTGAAAGTAATTAGATGAGTGGATAAATCAAGGAAACAGGCCATTTCATTCATCTGGCATACATTAAGTTAACACTGAGTTAGTTCAGTGGTGTCTTCTTTTATTATGTATTCCTAAACTTTACTAAAAATCACTTCATAAGCATAAACAATTTATTTACACATTGACTTGAATCTGTTTGTTCTGTGTGATCGATCTGATAAACAAATAAGGAACCATTCTGACACTTGAGCTTCAGGAAAAAAGTTCATTAAAGGCAAAGTTTCATTTAATAATAAACAAAGGTCTCTTATATTTGGCATATACACTTTCTATTTTAAAGGAAACACTTTGCTTTGATTATGAATTTATACCTAATTTGGAAAAAAGTATAAAATACAAATCAATTTATGTCAGGCAATATTTAACAAATCTTTTGCTGTAGGAAATTATTCATGGAATGAAATAGATTTTGAAAGAGAGGAATATGTGAGAAAATATAATTTCTTGCAACTATACTATATGAAGCAATAGGGAAGTTAATTTTACATACTGTATCTGTATGGCCTACAATAATTTAATTAACAGGTATCTACATATGAATGGTTGAGTTAAATTTGGGACAGCCATTAACATTTACAGCTATTTGTCTTCTCTGCTTTCACAATTTGAAGTGAAAGAAATTGAGTATGGTTTTTGAAGACGAACTGCCTAAGTTATCAGATACTCCAAATTCTGCTGATTTTACACTGCACCTTATTTTTGAAGCATTCCTTTTAAAATTAAACACATCTATTAATATCTATTTCAGAGCTCTCAAATGTCCAGGTTTATCACGTGCTTTTAAACAAATGTATAAACTGAGAATGAGATGATATACAGAATAACACAATCCTGACCTGTAGCCTTGTCACTAAAACCCACAGTTCTATCCTCCCCTGGGATGGCAGAGTGCTGCCACCACACAAGAGACCTGATTTAAATCCAGGTCAGGTCACAGTCTGCATACTCTTCATATGTTTACATGTACCATATATACTCACATATAAGTCGGATCTTGAAACCCGAAAACTCGATCATAAAACCAGGCCCTGATTTATACGACTGTTCAAAAAATGTGACACTTAAATTTTTATTTTTTTACATCTTCCAGCCTCTTACAATCTCGCAACAGTTTCTCAGATGCATCAAATTTTGTTGCAGCAGCGCAGTTACCAAATTCTTTTGCTACTTCAATGACGTTTAATTTAAAACCAGCTTCATATTTTCTTATGATCGAACGCTCCATCATAGATAAGGGATGCTTTTACAATAAAGGTGTATGAGGGTGTGAGATACGAAAAACACAATCAGTGCAAACATTGCTTTAGAATAGTTTGGGTATTACCGTGTGGTCATGCAGGCACAATACATAGAAATAAAAGGCAGTGTGCTCCGTGGTTACTCTCTCAGGTGGGCGTTAGCATATCATAATCTCTTGGATGAATAGAATGAGTTTTCTGCATTCGATTGATATGACCAACATTATAAAATACCAGAAATTATATGATAAAATCAAGTCCCGACGTATCCGCGGGAGAACCTAAACGTGAATATATACGATATTTTCTTTCCTTCAGCCACTCCAGTTTTCCACCCACAAACCAAAGATTTTAGATTAATTAACAGCACTAAATTGGCCTGTATATGGGGGGTTGTATAATATAGATTAATATTTTATAATTTGATAATTGTTTTTAAATTGTCATTCAACAATGAATTGGATATTTAAAAGTAAGCACATATTCTAAGTGAAAAGTGTAAAAAGTATAAAAAGAGGCATCGTTTTCAGAAAGGCATGTTTTAATAATAAGAACAGCTGTGCTTTATGATGTGACAAACATTTACTTCACCTTCACCCCTGAGTCTTTGGAAATATTGTTAAGTGCTGAATCAGGATGTGGACAAGAACACTTTGATATAACAAACACACCGTTTCTGGTGTAGTTTAGAAGTAACTTGCTGAATACAAAGCTGGTGCTTCAACATTCTATCTGTGACATCAGGAGAGTGGATTTAGTTTGTATGAGCTTCACATATTGAAGACATGAACATTTTACATTCTGTGAGCCAGTCCCCCAAGGAAGTTAGTGTAGACTGGAAGGAAGACTTGAGAAGGCAGTTTACAACCTAATTACTTGTGTATCCTTTTTTTCTTGTTTGACTGAAATTGGAGAATATGCTTACATGTTGGAATAAAGCATGGGCTGGGCTGAATCTGTCTGAGCTGAGGCTTTAGGAACTATACACTCCCATTCATGCAAGGAGTATGTCAAGGACCATTAGAATTGGTAAAATGAGGCCTGCAAAACCATGCTCTCTCTCCTCCTGGCATTTTTCCATCCGTGGAAGAGGACATGGCCACTGCATTCAAAGGTCATGCAGAAGCAAAGACCAAGTTGGACCAGAGGTTAATCAACATAAGACGGTGAGCAACCTGATAGTACAGCGTTTCTCAATCTTTAAATATTTGCGACCCGAGTTTTCATAACAGTTTTAATCGCGCCCCTGCTAACATTTTTTTGAAATGTAGATGCATATTTTATTATACCTACTTAACTTTTATCGACATTTATCTAACTCTATATTTATTGTTCTAGTATCAGAATGTAGTTTAAGTTAATTTGTTTTGGTTTCAACAGATGTTTTTTGCATATTTTTGATTATTGTTTTCTTTTTTTCACATCTTTGCGCCCCCCTTTTTGTCACTTCACACCCCCCTAGGGGGGCCCACCCCACAGGTTGAGAACCACTGTGATAGTAAGTATTTAAATGCAAGATGAACTGCTTAATATCAGGTTGTATTATTTAACCAGCATTCATGTTTGTGCTCTGGGTACATTTTGGGCATATTATCTATAAAACATTACGGATAAATTTGTAACTTTTTCTCCTGCCTGTTCTGGTACTCTTATCTTGTTGCATGAGGTCATACAAATAAAAGGTAGCGTAAAATATAAGGACTATAGCAGGAATTTTGGGCCATTTTGTTATGGTTTACAGTGTAAAATATAAGGACTAAAGTAGTGATTTGGGCCATTTTGTTAAGGTTAACATAATAAAGAGTATAAAGAGGATGTCACCCTAGGACCCTAACATGACAAAACAGTATGGTAATGGACAAGTGTTCTGCTAAGGGATTGCTTTTGCATTGAACCCCACACTTTTAGCATTGACCATAATCTCTGTCAACATAAACTTAATTAAATGGGTTTGAAAAGAAGTTGATGGATGAATGGATGATGTTCCCTACAACCAACCTAGTCAAAATTAGCATTTTTCCTGTTTTTCTTCAATATTTTTCCTTCTCTGAATCTGTCCAAATACTTCTTCAAGTTTGAATGTTCCCTTATTGAAGGGAATATACAGTAAAGCCTAAAGCTTCCTGATTGCTACCATGTATCTCTTGGTACTGCAAGCATCACTCTCTTTATAGCTGTCATGACAAACATACAGTTTGTTTCCTTAACTTATGGAAACGTGAAAATACTATTATCATTCAGCATTTCAATTTTTTTATCATTAAGTATTTATTTTCACTGCAAATTAAACTAAAATGCAATCCCCTCCACAAAAATAAAAATAATTGGCCTTATTAAAAGTATGCCAGACAAGTTAATAATGCACATTACATGTAGCTTATTAATGTCATTCTAATTTGTGACTGTCATTTTAATACTTTTATTTTTTAATAATCCTTGTATGTGGATCTGAATGACCTTGGGGCTTATGAAGGGGAAAGAACACCTTTGGGGCAGAGGCAATTGTAAAATCACACACATTAGAAGATCCCCACTGAAATATGGTGTGGACAACAGAGCTAGAGCTGGAAAACAAAAGCCCACTTAAATATAAAATAGTTCAGGTTAAAGGGTTTTGCTGACAAAGGAACTGATTGTGAGAAAAAGATGCAGGGAATCTGGAATAATGCCAAACCTCATCCTTCTTACCTCAAGGATAATGCAGGGGTACTTAAGAGAGACTCATAACAGAAAGGCAGCCATTACAGGATATTAGGCATCTGTTGCTTTAAATAATGGAGGAGGCTGACAAATATGGATGCTTTACAGAGATTTCAGCCACATTAAAGCAGCTCTAGCTGTTAATATCCACAGCCTTCCATTAGGAGAATATATAAAAGGCTACCACAACACAGTCTTGATAGCCCCAAAGGAGGGCATATAGACAAAAGCTAGTAGAAAGTATGGAGGCCATATACAAAATGAAATGAAGCTGAAAGGGAAGTGTCATTTCAAATCTTTTGTGATGAAATGGCAAACAAGCTATCCTATAGGGAAATATGGATGCTCTTTGACACAGCAGGTAGGGCTTGTGCCACACTACATGTCAATTCTAGTGTACTCTTCATTTACATAACCTTAGCAAGTCAGTGACAATCATGGCACGCATTCATCACCACTGACCATAGAATATGACATGCCCAGTGACTTATAATGTATATGCAAGAGCTGATGACCAATAAGTGCTAAGCTAAGAAAACCCTAATCTTAAGAGTACAATGGCTTCAATACAGCTGCCAGAAAATAAGGAAAGTGGGGCTGTGCAAACAGAAGTATGGCTTGTCTGTCTAGCATCTTGTGTTTGTTGTACCACAACAGAAGAGAAAAAGTAAAATGACTGGTGGAGACTGTGGCCAGAGGTGGGTAGAGTAGCCAAAAATTGTACTCAAGTAAGAGTAGCGTTACTTCAAAATAAGATTACTCAAGTAGAAGTAAAAAGTAGTCATCCAAAAAATTACTCAAGTAAGAGTAGAAATGTATTTGGTGAAAAGACTACTCAAGTACTGAGTAACTGTTTGAACATAATAAATGATTTATTTTTTAGAAATGTTATAATAGGACAGACAAAAATATAAAATAATGTGCAAATTCCAAATAATAAAATAAAAAAATGAGTAAAAATAAATAACATCTTTACAAAATGAACATGCACAAATAATACAAAGTTCCAAATCTCAGTTTTTCACAACAAAGCTTTTGAAGCCAATACCTACAGTAGGTAACATGTATGTTTGAACAGTGCAAACTACTTACAGTGACATGATATACCGTACACTGACAGTATAATACTGCATATTCACTTTGTGATGTAGCGGGTCCGCGGCTTAAAAAAATAAAAAGGCCAGTTTCAAATCAATACAGCCATGTCACTCTCTGTGGGCACAATTGCACGACCGCGGGGAGTTAATGTGATAGTTGGAGTTCTCAATTGCTTCATTGGCTTCCTGCGGCGTGTGATTAAGGCCCACTGAGACGGGAGTGTATATATACGGGTCAGCACAAAAAAAGAAGGGGGAATCAAAGAAAAGGAGTAAAGAAAAGAGCCAAGATGGAGGTCGGTGGAAAGGAGCTAGTGGCTGCTGAGTCTCTGCCGGCTACACGAGGAATGGGTGAAACAGGAAAATGAGAAGGAGGTGGGCTCAGATCAGGAGGAGTTAGTCTGCATTTTTACCTCGGATTTTTAACGGATTTATTTATTGAATTTTTTATCCTTACTTTTCACAATGATTTTTATGGATTTATATATGTACTGTGTTTTAGAACACTGCACTGTTGACACTTTTGTTGATTTAACTTTTGTTTTGACTGGTTTTTAATAAAAGCACTTGAGCACTTTTTCCACCATCCTCTGGCCTCATCAGTGAATCATCCTCATATGTCAGCTCTTCTCGGTCATAACTATCGACAGTGTGTGTTCAGCAGACTCCCATGTGGGAAGAGGGAGTCTGTAGGGGACCGGCATCATCACACGCTTGCCCTCGAAATAGCACAGCTGATATAAAATAACATTAGAACAAGGCAGCTTGTGCCATACAAGAAGTCTCATTTTACCATGACTGTCTGTGCATATTTGGTTAAAACGTGTTTGTTCTTCTCTCAGTGAAGTGATGGTTAAGCTTCTCAAGGTTCTTGTAGTGAAGCTGTGACCATTTAGCAGTAAACAGGAGCCCCGCATGACTAAAAAGCCTCTCGCAGGCTGCAGACGCAGAAAGTAGTGTGTGGTCATGTGACTGCATGGCTATGCTTGATTGGTGAAACAGAGTCATGTGATTATTGTTGCTACGTCTGATTGGTGAAACAGTCATGCAGTAGATCCATTGGCGACTTCTCTCTGGCAAAAATATAGTGTAATGTATAAATGGAAAAAAGTAACGAGTCTAATGTTGCCCAATGTAGTGGAGTAAGAGTAGCGTTTGTTCTTCACAAATATACTCAAGTAAAAGTAAAAAGTATGGTGCAGTAAAACTACTCATAGAAGTACAATTTTTTTAAAAAGTTACTCAAGTAAATGTAACGGAGTAAATATAACTCATTACTACCCACCTCTGACTGTGGCTGAACTTATCATCAGTATATATCAGTATATATATATAAATATATATCACAGATTTTTTGCTGGTTCACAGATTTCTGCGGACAATGGGTCTTTTAATTTATGGTACATGCTTCATCAGTTGGTTGCCTAGTTGATTTCATACAAGGGAAACTATTGGTGGATGGCTGAGATGCTACCCAATCAGAGCACGTATTATGTATTGTGGACTATGCCCGGCAGTTTATCCCGGCCAAGTCCCCCAAGCCGCCAGATGGAGCTCTCCCTGCAATGTGGAGATGCCCCGAATTCCAGCAGGGCATCATGGACTTTGGAGTTGTAGTGCACAGCCCTGCTGGATAACGTCGGGGCTGCCAGGGGACGCTGCAGGGAGACACAGAGACATTGGCTTTTCCTACAGCCCGGAAGTACTTGCCAGTCACAAGGACGGAAGGAATGAAGTGCTTCCGGGCTGACAAAGAAAGAAGAGTTTTGATTTGATCTGGAAGTGCTAGGTAGTCACATGGACTGCAGGTTAAGGAGCACTTCTGGGTCGTGGACTATAAAAGGACAATGAAACACCAGAGCGTTGAGCTGAGCTGGGTGGTAGGTTGGCAACGCGTCTGGGAGCTGGAGGATTGGTTATTGTATTTGTTATTGGTTATTTATGAATAGTGTGGAGTGGAGGGTGCTTAGTGCACATTATTATAATAAAAATAATTATTATTGCACTTTTACCTGGTGTTTGGCGTGGTACCGGAGGGTTCAAGGGAGCACTAGCGCCCCCAACTGCAACAGTATTAAATAAAACTCCTCAATGATATATGATATGCTTACTGCGCGGTGCTTCACAAACTTAAAAGCTCGAACAGCACGTACTGATTTTTGATTGTTTGCTGTTCTTTCTCTGACATTCTCTGCTTTTCACCTTTCGCGTGGGGTTCTGGAACGCAACCCCCGCGATCGAGGAGGGATCACTGTATATATATATATATATATATATATACACTAGCAAAATACCCGCGCTTCACAGTGGAGAAGTAGTGTGTGTTAAAGAAGTTATGAAAAAGAAAAGGAAACATTTTAAAAATAACAAAACCTGATTGTCAATGTAATTGTTTTGTCACTGTTATGAGTGTTGCTGTCATCAAGGATTTGATTATCATTATTTCTTTCAATCAGGTTCGTATTTGGAGGACGTGTTGTTTTGAAGTTACATTCCATGTTTGTCAACCATTGTAAAGATAACAGGTTTCATTCATCAAAGTGTTCACTACGCAAATCGCTACTCGTGAATGTAAGATGTTTAACAGGCATTCCCGGTATTAACTTGTGCTAAACGTACCATGGTGTGACGTAAGGGGAGCTAACTGTAAAAAGGCAAGCAGGCGCGTATTTTGAACGAAAAGGGAGAAGACAGCGAAGGAGCGGAAAAGTGAGAAGGAAAACTGTTTAAATAAAGAGCTAGGAAGGTGAATGGAAAGAAGCAGCCAGCAGTAAAGCAAGGAAGACCTCGTAAGGACGGTTTGGTGCACGTAGAAGCTGTAACAATAAGATTGTTTAGCCTTATGATAATGTTCCCGCATGGAGGATTTAGAGAGACACACTGGGAGAAGTATAATCTGAACCTCTTTACAGTTTTGTTTATTTTCGGGTTGTAATGTTCATCAAATTTACATATCATCTGGTCCAGTGGCGGACCATGCATCTCACACCTAGGCCTTCAGTAGTGCTCTGTCTGAATCAACCTGCCCCTCAAAAATGAATTTATGGTTATAAAAACCATCTTAATATGCAGAAATACAATATAAAGAGCTGCTACATCGCAGATAGATAACTCCTGTAGCCACAATAAATATCTTTATTGAATAGACAAACCAGGGGTAAACAAGTTCCTTTCTACTGCAGCTACAGCCGAGACACACATAAAAAACATTAATAATAACTCATAAACCTGAAATATTATTTAGGAAAATCGCAACATTTTACTCACCAAAAATTCGGATTATTTGTAAACAAAATCCATCCTCCTCTCTTTCCTCAAAAACAGTTCAATTACTCTGTCGTAACAGATTATCCGTGCGCTTCAGTTCCATCAAAAAGTCCCTTTCTATCGCCATTGAAGGTAATGCTGAAAGTCGAACCTCCCTTGTCGTATTTCTGGCATAAGTTTTAATTCGCTTTAGGGCTGAAAATGTCTGCTCGACAGAAGCAGTGTACACGGGAATGGTCACCGCCAAATATACCAATGTGAACAGCTGCCCCAGGCTCTCATTCAGATTTTTCTGATGAAGGAAGTCAAGGAAATCAGTGGGAGATTTTCCTGCAAAATCATCCATGGCATACATTACAGTCAGTTCTGTTTTTAGCCGAGACAGATCAAAAACTGCTCCGTTGCTCTTATGTCAAACTGGAGAAGGCTGCATGCGGGAAATTTATCTTGTATTCCCGAAACTTCTGGGGGTCGAGGAGCGTGACAAACATCAGTTTTTCATGGTCTTGAAATCTGGTCTGTGTCTGGAAAATAATATTGTCCAGAATCCTGCCATGGAGTTGGCGGTAGTGTGCACGAGGATTTTGCACTCGGAGCGCCTGTGGTGCTTTCAGTGGCCTCGTAGAGTTCCTCATATCGGCTTCTATCCAATCAATGGGTCTGAATACGGTGACGTTGCCGTACGCCTGCTAGAGGGCCATACTGACACCAGCTCAAAATCTGATTGGTTGAAGCAACAGTTTAATCAACATTTATTCTGTGTTAGAGGGCCTGCACAACGGATTGTGAAGGCCTCTCTGCCTGGCAACAAACGATGGCTGAAATGTGATTGGTTAAATGCTTTAATACGAAAATACATGTCTGGAAGCAGCACAACCATCGGAAAAGCTATGAAAGGAAGCGGACAGACTATTTGGAATTATTTAATAAGTATTCATGGACAAAATATAATTAACATCAGTTTGTGATTCAGATATTTTTTTAGGCCAGCAGAGAAGGCATGACTTCGCCAGGTCTTTAGCATCGAGACTTTATACCCTGTGTCTTCTCATTAAACTTGTATCTCACGAATATCTTGTGCGATCTTGCGATGTCCTTGGCTTTATTTAATTTTAGCTCAGACCCAGCACTTAAAAGTTTCTCTCGCACTTTCGCTGTGGGAGGGTTTCCGCAGTAGCTGCACTTATGAATATGCTAAGCACAGTCCTTCACCCGCAAATATTTACCTTATATGGGCAGGTACTCAATTACGTGGGAGGCGTGATGATGCGAGACGTAACTCCGCCTCACACGGCGACCGAGCTGCAGGCTATTACAGTATATGGGCGAAAGTAGGTTCCAGTTATGACCGTTACGCGTAGAATTTCGAAATGAAATCTGCCCAACTTTAGTAAGTAAGCTACCTACACGGGAAGTTGGAGAATTAGTGATGAGTGAGTCAGTGAGTCAGTGAGTGAGTGAGTGAGTGAGTGAGTCAGTCAGTCAGTCAGTCAGTGAGGGCTTTGCCTTTTATTAGTATAGATAATAAAGTATATAATTTTAGACATGTGCTTGGGAGGCAGGCTAAGGACTTAACTGAGGACAAAACACAAAAGCAGGGGTTAATGAGGTACCCTAATGTCTCTTCTACAGATCACCAGAACAGAAGCCCACCTAAATCATGACCAGTTCCTGCATTCCCTTCCAAACCACACCCTCCTACTGACCTCACTTCTGGCTAGAACCCTTATGGACCCACCTCTTCCTCTCCTCCAGCTATAAAAGCCAACCACCTTCCCTTGCCACCTTGTCCCGTTTTGGACAGTGACCCAGAAACAAATCTGGAATCTACATTTACGGGTGTGAACATCTCTTAACAGTTGTGTCCTCTCTTGAGTGCATTCCTGTAAACAACTGTCATCATTTTTGAGGCTCCTTTCTGACCTTCTGCCTGGTTGTACACTTGCTGTCTTTGAAGGCAACTCTCTCAGCATGCCTCATATGCCTTTACTCTTACTTGTGTGCCTCACACTTGCACTTTCTCTTTTGTCACATCATCAAAGCCAAACTGACCAATTACATCAAAGGGCCAAAATCACTAATCATATAAACACACCCCCAACCACATGTCTCCTCTTAACTGAAGAAGCCAAAACATCTAACATCTAGAGTACTTTGTTTCTACTTCCTACTTTGTTTTTTCATTTTTTCCACTTCAGCTACTTTCTATACCTGGAAAATATTTATACAACCACTGGTGCTGTCAGAGAGCATGTTAAATGGCCTCTTTCTTCTTTCCTTGCAACTACATTGTATGCATTGTACTTACAGGTGAGCATACATTGGCCGTTAGCTCTTGCACATGCACAAGCCAGTTCATAGAGCTTAAGACAAAATTGTCAAACTGAGTCACAGACCGGTATGAGTGAGTCACTGGGGATGTTACAAAGGACATGGGAGTGCACTGTGACTGCCTCTGACTCACTAAGATTATGTAGTCTTTGACTATTCAGCTCAAGTCACATGTAAGTCTGCGCCAGACTGGGATTGTGTTAAAGGGTGTTCAAGTTTATTATTTTTACTAAAATACATTTTTTCTATTCTTACTGTGTACATAGCCTACTGTAGAAATAAAATTGACATTGTAACTAATGGGTAATATGAAAATGACATTAGGCTATAAATCAGACACTTAATGTTATAGTGTTTGATTACTTTAACCCCTTGATGACACTTTTTAAAACAGTGAAAGTGCATTTCTAACATTCTTGACTCTTGGCATGGCTTGGAAAGGTAAACCTGGATGTGATGTGTACACCCTGTGCATTTACCGTTCTTATTTGTTGTTATGTGGGTTGCAGATACAAGAAGAGCTACTGTTATTGAATAAATTGCTGTGTTACAAGAAAATACAAAAAGTCCCCTCAGTAGCTTGTCACTTATATGTTGACAGTAAGCACCTGTGATGCATGTTTCTATTTTGATTCCTGTATACCCCACTGGCAGCTATAGCAATTTACATCTCTGCTTTAAAAATAAAAACATTACATGTTTGATGGATGAGAGAAGATCATTCAGCTGGTAAAGCTGAATTAATTAGCTAATAGCTAAGTTTTCCCAGTATCTCATCCAGATAATTGTCAAGCCTTCAGCCTCAACTACATAATTTAGTAAATTTAGAAAATGTGGGAAAAAGTGCTTCCTGATTACAGTCCTAAATTACCCCCAACCCCCCCCCAATTTCCTATGTCACTGTATATTTCACTATTTGGATTCAATTCTGTCAAAGGAATGGTAATAGGCAAGATCCCAGTTAGAGTAGCTCTTTACCAGGCATCTTCTTTAAATCCTTACCTCTTTAATCTATTAATGGATTTGTTGACTCATGGGATAAAAGACCAATCCTCCTGACGCATGCTTTTTACTGATGACATTGTGTTGTGTAGCACCAGAAAGGAGGAAGTGAAGATGAAGTTGGAAGAACTGAGAAGGGCTTTGCCTGATAAATAGGTAGAAGACAAAATATATGAGGTTTAAAGCTGACCAGGACTGAGACGTTAGTCTGTAGAGAGAGCTATTGAAAAGTCTGGATAAGTTTAAATATCTAGGATCAGTGATAGCCCAAGATGGAGAATTTGATACACAGATAATTCACAGAATGCAGTGTGGATGGAAAAATTGGAAGAAGATATCAGGAGTATTGTGTGATCGAAGAATTCAAGAGAAAGTTAAAGGTAAATGTATTGAGTTGAGACATGGGAGCACAGAAGAAGAAGCTGGGTGTTGCAGAAATGGGAATGTTGAGATGGATGTGTTACATATTTATCCCTGTAATGAGACATTTTCAAGACTTGAGACTATTTTCTATGTTTTTGAACTTTAAAGCTCAATCTAAATTTTGAGACCTAGT
Source organism: Polypterus bichir lapradei (assembly GCA_026402145.1). Lineage (NCBI taxonomy): Eukaryota > Metazoa > Chordata > Cladistia > Polypteriformes > Polypteridae > Polypterus > Polypterus bichir. The sequence goes on from JANRMT010062841.1 coordinate 36,366,946, forward strand.
CAGGCCTTAAGCCTACCATTTTCCTGGGTCAGGCTTGTCTTATCTGTTCAGTGGGTTTTTTGAAGGCCTCGCCCCTATGCTATTTTGTATAGCCAGAGATTCATGATTCTTGTTGAGAGCATGAAATATCATTATAAAAGCAAGATTTTTTTGACAGAAATATGAATATAACCAAAGAAAAAAACACAAGGGCAAAAAAATAATTAAAAACAATGTAACACAAATGAGATCCAAACTGAAATCCTCAAGAGTAATCCAAGCAGTAGCAAAAAGTTGAGAATCAGAAAATCGTAATACTCACGAGAACCACCTAAATGCACCAAAGCGCATTTGAATGATTTGCCCTGAACTCCAATTCCCAGCCTGCCATTATAGGGTGCAGACCATTAATGGTGATGGGTGGGTGGCCCCACCTCATGGGGATTCATACACAAAATAAAACAAACATGATACAATTGCAAGACACACATTGATACTAATTAATAACCAAACTGAACAATAGAACAATATCATGAAAACAATAAATGATGATGAAAAAAGATGATGAGAAGCACTTTAAACATGAGATAGGGGATGATCCCTGCCTTGATCATAACAACATGAGGGAGACATGGAACAATATCCTATTGTTAGTAGACTTGCGAAACACACAATTCAGCAAATGAAGAAACTGTGGCATACTACTGTCTCTGTGGGCAATGCACCAAAACCAAGAACACCTACCATCCTTGCAGCAAAGATTGTAACTGACATTGCAGACTGTATGGGAAGAAGTACTCAGAAGCTAGCATAACAAATCTCACAACAGCTGTGTGTATCAGAAGGGTCATACAAGCACTGTATGTCTTTCATGATTTGCAGGATACTTTTCATAAGTCAATTTTATTCTCTCTCATACCCCTTTCTATGTTACTCTTCATATGTTTCTATTTATTTACAATGTTTTTATGGCAAACGTTGAATTGTTTCAGAAAGAAGCATGTATTTTGAACTTTAGGAGTAACATTCTACAGAACAGATTCTAGGGCATGAACCTGTACCCATACAAATGTATTTAATTAAAAAAACAAACAGTATGCTAAATTATGGACACTAACAATTCAGGATTTAATGTACCTTATTGCAAAAGCAAGTTGTATCTGTAGTGATAGTAGGGAGCAGGCTGAGGAGACCCTGGAGAGGTGGAGATATGCTCTGGAGAGAAGGGGAATGAAGGTCAGCAGAAACAAGACAGAATATATGTGTGTAAATGAGAGGGAGGTCAGTGGAATGGTGAGGATGCAGGGAGTAGAGTTGGTGAAGGTGGATGAGTTTAAATACTTGGAATCAACAGTACAGAGTAATGGGGATTGTGGAAGAGAGGCAAAGAAGAGAGTACAGGAAGGGTGGAATGGGTGGAGAAGAGTGTCAGGAGTAATTTGTGACAGACGGGTACCAGCAATAGTGAAAGGGACGGTCTACAGGACGGTAGTGAGACCAGCTATGTTATATGGGTTGGAGACGGTGGCACCGACCAAAAAACAGAAAATGGAGTTGGAGGTAGCAGAGTTAAAGATGGTAAGATTTGCACTGGGTGTGACAAGGATGGATAGGATTAGAAATGAGTACATTAGAGGGTCAGCTCAGGTTGGATAGTTGGGAGACAAAGTCAGAGAGGCGAGATTGCGTTGGTTTGGACATGTGCAGAGGAGAGATGCTGAGTATATTGGGAAAAGGATGCTAAGGATAGAGCTGCTATGGAAGAGGAAAAGAGGAAGGCCTAAGAGAAGGGTTATGGACGTGGTGAGAGAGGACATGCAGGTGATTGGTGTAACAGAACAAGAGGCAGAGAACAGAAAGATATGGAAGAAGATGATCCGCTGTGGCAACCCCTAACGGGAGCAGCCAAAAGTAGAAGAATTCCAAAAGCAACTTGTTGTTCATGTAGCTCCTCTGTTGCAGGTGATATGGGAAAGAAGTAGAGAAAGAATGCAAAATATAAGATATGTATGCATTATAAACTGGAACAGATTATTTTTAACATTGTGTTCATTAAGAATTACCCTGGTGATTAAGAGTAAACCAATAGGCTCCTTCAGCAACAATGATCAGAAGGAGTTGAAGTTGTGTATGCCACATCAATTGACCCCAGAGGTTCACCCTCTAATGGGATACAAGGGATCAAAATTACTCCTTCTCACAAAACCTTGAAAAAATGGGGGGAGGGAATTTAAGCATGTGGAGTGTCATTTTATGCTGTTTCAAGGTTGCTGACCATGAATATGGTGCTGTTTTTGATGTTTAAATCTTCACCAGTGGTCTCATTTTTTACAACCATTCCCAGAAGGTTAAAAATTTTAATTTCAACTTACAAATGTGGGGTATTGCTTTATACTATTTCAATGTCAGTGTTTACGAATTATCCATCCATCCATTGTCCAACCCGCTATATCCTAACTACAGGGTCACGGGGGTCTGCTGGAGCCAATCCCAGCCAACACAGGGCACAAGGCAGGAAACAAACCTCGGGCAGGGCGCCAGCCCACCACAGGTTTACGAATTATTCGTAATAATAATGAATGTGATTATTTTTGGTCTTTTACTATGGATCTAGGCTCTATGGCCTTCTATCAGAAAGTGAACAATTGATAAATTTCTATTAGAGTTTGGAATATTCAGACTTTAAATTGAAGCACATGTTTTAATACAGCCAAGGCATTACTAGTGCTTCTAAAGACTATTACTGATTAAAATGGCTGATTTTTAGTTTATTATTCACATATGACTACAAAGTGCCATTTTCAACAGCCATTCCTTTAGTGTCCTAATTAGACATTAGAGAAACCTTTTGAATGTTAGTGGATGTGGATTATGAAGGTAAAAAGGATGGCAACTTCCTGCAACATCTCAAAGCTTCCCAAGCTCTGCAGGTTTCTCATTTATTCAAAATAATTACATAAAGCATCCCACACTTAGCCAACCTTTTTAAAGCATTTAGTAAAGGTGATTATGGGATTTAATTTATAAAAAAACTGATGGTTTATTTAAAAATGAGCACCTAAAATGAACACTAATTTTTTACTAAATTAAGGATGAGGGCAAGGAGTTTGGTTCTGTCGATGTATAGTCATTTCTTAGACACCACAGAGCTTAAGCATTTCTGGTAAAGGCACCTTGTTTCCCATTGGGTTTGCTGTCTCTCTTTAAATATACGATGGGTAGTTTGCTGGTTTCTCAGGGGGTTTGACTATCGCTGCATTCTAGACATGTTCTTTGCTAACTGCATTCTCCAGGAGTGGCTAATGACGGCTTTCATATTCAATCCAATTACTTGAAATATTAAACATTTTTCTTAAGGAGCATTTCCACATCAAAGATATCAGTATTTCACATTATCTTCTCCCCAAGTCTGAGGGCACGATAGTGGTGGCACTTCAACACAGCTGTTAATGTCCCTGAACCCAAGGAATTCCAAGACACAAATGGATCAAAAAATGTTAATTTTTTTATAACTATCATTCCAGTTACTGCGGTAATTGATTTTATAAATGATTATTTTCCCCTCAGAATATTTGCTGCTGCATGCCAGCATATCAGTGTCAGAGCTGTGACTGTTTCCATGACAATGCGATACTAAAATATTTCCATTGTTTGTATTCCCTGCATCTCTGGAAATATAGTGAAATCATAAAGCCTTTTGCAATGCCTAACGGTGCCTTAATTGTCCTTTTTTTATATGGGAAAAAAGGCAGCAACAAGCAGGGATGCTTTAATAGAGGGGATTGATTTCTATATTACTGAGTGGGCATAAATATAAACCTACTATATTATAGCAGTAAGTTCATAGTATAAGCTAATGCAGCGGACAGATTTTACATAAAGCATTCAACCTGCTCCTGAGGCTTCTAGCCAGCACATAAAATAATAAATGCAGACAAGACTACAGGCGGCTGTCATCACACCTGCCTCAATTATGTACTGAAAAAAATCTAGCTCGGGGTCTCAGAAGTCTCTACACAGTCTGATCACTCACATTTCTCCATAGCACACATTGATAAATAACAAAGCCAGCATCAGTGCACATTTGACAGAAACAAATACAACATAAGCTATCAGTAAAGTGAAGAGACAAAACAGGGGATTGCTGGATTGACACATCAGGCCTTCTCTTTTTTGTGATTAGTTGTATTTCCAATACAGCAAATTAGTTGCACTTTGTTAAAAATCATTTTTAGAAGCCACTCAGCTTCAAATGCTAAGAATCCAAAAAGGAAAATGATGTGTTTTATCACACATGCAAATTTATGACTTATTTTGCTTATCTTGCAAGCAGAATGGGATAAGAAGGAAAGGATTTTAGCTTATCAGATGATCCTCTAAGATATACTGATTGAGATTTTGCACAGACTTTAGTATTAAAATAATTATTTATAGAATTACATTTCTTTTTAAATCACTCATTATACATACATGAATTAGTGAGCACAGTATAGCAGTAATACAATTTTTTTTTTCATTTATTTGCTGACATTTTCTGTTTTTCTATGTAGTCATGTTTTCATCTGCTTGTCAGATGTCTACCACAGCTTTTTAATTTCTTAGTCTGAAAAGAAAAGAAAGTAGGTCAGCCATCAATGTTTTCTGTGTAATTTTACTTTAGCGCATTATCTTTTTAATGCACATTGCTGTGTGATAATTTCAATGTGACATATTTTGAAAACTTGTTTTAGGACCCACTGCATGTCACCCACGAAAAATAAGAGATGATTTTCAAAGGCAATTATTTGTGTCGATTTATAAATTCAAACTTTCTTTTATTTTATCACAGTAGGGTCATTTTATTGCAATCATAATCGGTACGTCTCTTTGGGCTGCTTCACCAGGCTTTAATGCAGGCAATTGCAATTACAGTCAGGATGACCAGGAGTTACTAGAAATGCCTCAAGGCAATTGTGTGCTTATTACCTAAACCGATAGATACTGCAGTTGTACCAACTCTGCTGGGTGGCAGCAGCATTTAAATAAGAATGGAATCAGGAGGACAAACAAACTGTTACTGCCTTTACTTCACTACTATCACATAGACTTATCTTGCTCAACTGGAAGAATCTTAACCCCCTCTTCTAAGTCAGTGGGTAACTGATGTTTTATATTATTTGAAATTGGAAAAAAATCAAATTCTCACTTAGAGGATCTGTACAAAAGTTTTTTAAAGCCTGGCAGGACCTCATCAATAATATTTTAGAATAAGCTTTTATATTGGGGGAGAAGACTTCTTTCTCTCTTTACTACTCTTAACAGTTTTGCTCTGGTTGTTGGTCTTCCTCTCTTTCTCATGGGTGGGGTTTGATCTGATCTTAGTATAGTTAAGTTTGACTTGATTATATAGAATGTTATAATCTTTTAATAAATTCAATAATAAATAAAAAAGGAGACAGACTGGTGTTTGATTAAGGCTGAAACTGGGAGGACAATACTCCAATAAATAAGCCCAGATAGCAAAGTTGGAATTGTAAGTCAAAGAACATAATAAAGGAGTCAAAACCAAGATTGTAACCAGTTATAATGAATTAATAAAAGAATTTTGTTGCCAAAAATCCAACTGGAACACTAATGAGAGCTAGCTAGTCTTTTCTTTGTTTGTATACCAGGAGGTGTACAAGTATAATGCAGATGTTCATACTCTTGACCTGACAATGTCATGCACAGCATGCTTCTGGATAACCTTTCCTAGAACTGCTTGGTCACCACATCAAACAGAATACACAGAATGGCGGTGCCCACATCCAAAACAAAATTTACTTTTAAACATTAGAAGAACATATCTAAATAAAAAGAAATGAACCCTTGACCATATCAAACCCCCAAAAAGGCCAAGTAACAAATAGGGGAGCCCAGGATTCCCGGACATTTTTTGTAATTCCCGAGAATGGCCAAGTTTGCATATATAGCGTGTAAATATGTAAAAATTGATGAAGAAATAACAGAGTTATAGTTGAAAATAATTAAGTGGCATGGTTTTTTGGCCCATGGTGTAGTGTGTTCCTGATTAATTCAGTCAACAACAGACCAGCAGCAGTCAGTCTTCCGGCTCCCACTAAGACTGAGCACAGTGCACTGGGAGGAGTCTGTACTCTGCAGCTCACAAATGCTGGGACGGGGCAGACTTCATTGACATCTGTCAGACAACAGCTTTGAACAGCAACTTGAAATTGCAATGCGTCAGTCTGTTGCATCCGCATTAGAAACTTGCCACCACAGAATGATGGCAAGAAACTGGATGCATCAGTAAAAGATGAAATGGCGGTGTTTCAGAGCAACGGCAAGAGCGTTCATTGTTTAGAACAAGTGTATCAGTATCTGATGACTGTGCCACCTACTTCAGTAGAGGCAGAGCATGCTTTCTCAGTGGCTGGCTTACTCTGCATGAATGTGCGCTCTCGCCTGGACGCCTGCACGCTGGACACATTGTGCTTTCTACGCTCTTATTACCGCAACTAACTAGATACATGTACTTATATGACAGCATGAACTGCTTGTAGATAAGGTTAGTCTTTTATTGGTGTCAACATATTGCAGTAGTTTTATTAAAAATAAGCGTTGGTCGTTCTAAAACCGTTCACATGTGAGATGCCCATGCACTGTGTCATCCCCAGGCGCCCGGGATTCCTGGGAATAACATGCAGGATTCCCGAATTCCCAGGAATGGATAAACCTGTCCGGGAATTAATTCCCTAGTAACAAATAGAAAAGAATTAAAATACAACTCAGGTTATGACAATGGAGGTTATACTTCAAGTCAGGGCCCTTCCTCTATTTTGTTTTATGCATTTTTTGTTAATTTTCGAGTCTTTGATTTGTGTTAATGTTACTTTTGTTTACTAGTTGCAGTTTTAATCAAGAAATGATTCATTTCTCATCCGCAATGCTACTTGTTTCAGTTTCAGCAATATGCATATAGCGAGAACAACGTGCTTACCGCAGTGCATTATGGGTTACGTAGGTAATTCCTAATGACGTATTCGAAATTCCGCAAGATGGTACATTTCCAAAGAAGTAAATATTACCGATGTTGTAGGGGAAAAAAATAATTGCATCTAAGTGAAGATTTTTATTGATATTTCATAAGATTTGGAAACCGTTAGAATGTTTTCTTCTTTATTTTTAATAAACTGACAGCGCAAAACCAACTTGTTTTATATGAAAAATTCTCTACTCAAAAACGATCTATAGACAGCTCGTCAAAATTGATGTCACGCAATAAATTTCTTAACTCCTCAATAAATCACAACCTTACGCGAAATCGCAAATTTCAGGAAAGATTAACTGCCTAACAAGCTTTATGTGGCGAAAACAATTGCATTGTAGGTGAAATTACCACATTTTTATGTAGAAAAAATGAATTTTATCAATAATATATAAAAGTTATCGATTATAATGAAAAATCATCAAATTACATCGTAATGTCGGCATGAAAAAAAATGACCGCATCTCCAAGCGTGTAAATAGTAGGGTAAAATACTTATGTAAGACCACAAGAGTGATTCCTCTTTGAAAAATCAGCCGTCATTTTGTAAACAATATTGAATACCAATTTGAGACATGAAGAACATGCCTAAGTAAACTGTTTCCGCACGAAGTACGTACCCAAATGTTTAAAATTTGAAAGTAGTGGTAAAAATGTGTCCTGCATAGCACATTTAATTCTTTTTTCTCCAGAAAATTGCACTTGTCCGCGGACAACTGAAACCAGAAAAACACGCATGTCCGCTGGTCAATTTACCCGTGTCGGACGAGTCGGGTGCTGGATTTCCGCACCCCTGGTGTTCACTCCGGAATGGTCAGAACACTGGTAAAGGATTCAGAGTATTCCACAAAGCTGCTCAAGAAGAAATTATGGCTGATTGATTTGAGGATATACTGTATATAGAAGCATATATGTATTTGAATAGGTGTGTGTGTGGTCTACAATAAAGAAAGGATACAGAAAAATCTATAGTCAATTACAAAAACATCCACTAGATGTCAGTTTTATTCTCAAATTAGTCTATTTAGTAACGTCTGCAGTATGAAATTTTAAGCAATAAAGTTTATCATTAAACAGTATCAAAAACTTAAAGTCAAGTATTATAGTAATGTAGTAACATGAAATTATTATTGAAATAAATATTACTATATGTAAATAATACTGGGGTAAAAATTCTTAATTTTGAAAACACTAAACAGTATACTTTAAACAATGTTATATCTTAACTGTATAATGAACAGGTAATGCAAGTTACATACAAATTAACTTACTTCTGGTCATTAAATGCACACTTTCTTATTGATTTATGATAATAAGGACTACTAGTTATTACAAATAACTATTTCTCTGTGCGGAAATGACTGGTACATGTGCTCATCTTTCTCTCAGTCTTCTTCTTTTTCTACTTTCGGCTGCTCCCGTTAGGGGTTGCCACAGTGGATCACCTTCTTCCATATCTTTCTGTCCTCTGCATCTTGTTCTGTTACACCCATCACCTGCATGTCCTCTCTCACCACATCCATAAACCTTCGCTTAGGCCTTCCTCTTTTCCTCTTCCCTGGCAGCTCTATCCTTAGCATCCTTCTCCCAATATACCCAGCATCTCTCCTCTGCACAACGCAATCTCGCCTCTCTGACTTTGTCTCCCAACCATCCAACTTGAGCTGACCCTCTAATGTCGTCATTTCTAAATCTATCCATCCTCGTCACACCCAATGCAAATCTTAGCATCTTTAACTCTGCCACCTCCAGTTCTGTCTCCTGCTTTCTGGTCAGTGCACACCGTCTCCAACCCATATAACATAGCTGGTCTCACTACCGTCCTGTAGACCTTCCCTTTGACTCTTGCTGATACCCGTCTACCACAAATCACTCCTGATACTCTTCTCCACCCATTCCACACTGCCTGCACTCTCTTTTTCACCTCTCTTCCACAATCCCAATTACTCTGTACTGTTGATCCGAAGTATTTAAACTCATCAACCTTCGAAAACTCTACTCCCTGCATCCTCACCATTCCAATGACCTCCATCTCATTTACACACATGTACTCTGTCTTTTTTCTACTGACCTTCATTCCTCTCCTCTCTAGAGCATATCTCCACCTCTCCAGGGTCTCGTCAACCTGCTCCCTACTATCGCTACAGATCACAATTTCATCAGTAAACATCATAGTCCATGGGGACTCCTGTCTAATCTCGTCTGTCAACCTGTCCATCACCATTGCAAATAAGAAAGGGCTCAGAGCCGATCCCTGATGTAATCCCACCTCCAATTTGAATACATCCGTCACTCCTACTGCAGACCTCACCACTGTCACACTTCCCTTGTACATATCCTGTACAACTTTTACGTACATCTCTGCCACTACCGACTTCCTCATACAATACCACAGCTCCTCTTGAGGCACCCTGTCATATGCTTTCTCCAGGTCCACAAAGACGCAATAAACTCCTTCTAACCTTCTCTAAACTTCTCTATCAACATCCTCAGAGCAAACATTGCATCTGTGGTGCTCTTTCTTGGCATGAAACCATACTGCTGATCACTAATCATCACCTCACTTCTTAACCTAGCTTCCACTACTCTTTCCCATAACATGTTGTGGCTCATCAATTTTATTCCCCTGTTACTGCAGTCCTGCACTTCCCCCTTATGCTTAAATATCGGCACCAGTACACTATCGGCACACACATCCAAGATTCCATTAAACATCTGGTTAAAAACACCACTGCCATCTCTCCTAAGCACCTCCATGCTTCCATAGGTATGTCATCTGGACCAACGGCCTTTCCATTTTTCATCCTCTTCAAAGCTGTCCTTCCTTCCTCCTTGCTAATCCATTGCACTTCCTGATTCACTATCTCCACATCATCCAACCTCTTCTCTCTCTCTCGTTCTCTTCATTCATCAGCCTCTCAAAGTACTCTTTCCATCTGCTCAACACACTCTCCTCGCTTGTGAGTACATTTCCATCTTTATCCTTTATCATCCTAACCTGCTGCACATCTTTCCCATCTCGGTCCCTCTGTCTAGCCAATCGGTACAGGTCATTTTCTCCCTCCTTAGTGTCCAACCTCTCATACAACTCATCATACGCCTTTTTATCTACTTGTACTCTTGTCTACTTTCTGCATCTCTGACTATCCCACTTCTTCTTTGCCATCCTCTTCCTCTGTATACTCTCCTGTATTTCCTCATTCCACCACCAGGTTTCCGTTTCCTCCTTCCTCTTTCCAGATGTTACACCAAACACCCTAATTGCTGTCACCCTTACTACATCTGTTGTAGTTTCCCAGCTGTCTGGTAACTCTTCACTGCCACCCAATGCCTGTCTAACCTCCTCCCTAAACTCAACCTTGCAGTCTTCCTTTTTCAACTTCCACCATTTGATCCTTGGCTCTGCCCTCACTCTCTTCCTCTTCTTGATCTCCAACATCATCCTCCAGACCACCGTCCTATGCTGCTTAACTACACTTTCCCCTGCCACCACTTTGCTGTCTTCAATCTCCTTCAGATAAACTCTTCTGCATAGGATGTAATCTACCTGTGTGTATCTTCCTGCACTCTTGCACGTAACCCTATGTTCCTCCCTCTTCTTAAAATACATATTCACCACAGCCATGTCCATCTTTTTGGCAAAATCCACTATCCTCTGACCTTCTTCATTCCTCTCCTTGACACCATACCTACCCATCACCTCCTTGTCTCCACTATTCCCTTCACCAACATGCCCACTGAAATCCGCTCCGCTCACCACTTTCTGTCTCTTGGGTACACTGTTCATCACTTCATCCAACTCACTCCAAAAATCTTCTTTCTCACCCATTGCACACCCAACTTGTGGTGCATATGCACTAACAACATTCATCATCACACCTCCAATTCCCAGCTTCATAATCATTACTCTGTCTGACACTCTTTTCACCTCCAAAACACTCTTGACATACTGTTCCTTCAGAATAACTCCTACTCCATTTCTCCTCCCATCCACACCATGATAGAACAATTTGAATCCACCTCTAATCCACCTGGCCTTACTCCCCTTCCATTTAGTCTATTGCACGCACAATATATCAACCTTCCTTCTCTCCATCATATCTGCTAACTCTCTCCCCTTACTAGTCATACTGCCAACAGTCAAAGTTCTTACCCTCAGTTCCACTCTCTTTACTTTCCTCCTCTCCTCCTGCCTCAGGACACATCTCCCCCCTCTTCTTCTCCTTCTTCTTCTTCAGCCAACAGTAGCCCAATTTCCGCCAGCACCCTGTTGGCTAACAGTACTGGTGGCAGTCGTTGTTTACCCGGGGCTCAACCGATCCGGTATGGATCTTTCTCTCAGTACATATCCCATAATATTATGTGCTCTTGTGTATGCTGGGGCATGCACCCTGAAATGTGAGATATGCACCCTGATTGGCGCTCCTCTCTAACAGACCAAGAGAATGCAAAAAGCGGAAAAAACAAACGTAGCTGTTTAAACATGACAAGAAGGTTAGAACCATAAAGTCAAAATGAGCCACCAAGAAAAACTAGAATGCAAAACCAAAATTGTGACTGTCCTAACACTAACTATCAATAACACCAGCAAACTTTATGGAACACTTCAAAAAAAGCAAAAGCTGGGAATCGGTATACAGCAATCCCTCCTCGATCGCGGGGGTTGCATTCCAGAACCCCCTGCGATAGATGAAAATCCGCGAAGTAGAAACCATATGTTTGTATGGTTATTTTTATATATTTTAAGCCCTTATAAACTCTCCCACACTGTTAACATTATTAGAGCCCTCTAGACATGAAATAACACCCTTTAGTCAAAAGTTTAAACTGTGCTCCATGACAAGACAGAGATCTTCTTTCTTCTTTCTCACAATTAAAAGAATGCAAATATATCTTCTCTTCAAAGGAGTGCCCGCATCAGGAGCAGAGAATTTCAGAGTGAGAGAGAGAGAGCGAGAGCGCTGGCAAAGAAAAGCAAACAATCAAAAAATCAATACGTGTGCTTTTATTCCGAAGCACCGCAATAAAGCGGCATTTTTAAGAGGAGCGTCAGTATCTTCTAAGCAAACAGCCTCTGTGCAAACAGCCCCTCTGCTCACATCTCCTCCGTCAGGCGCAGAGAACGTCAGAGAGAGAGAGAGAGCTCGAGATTAAAGCAAACAATCAAAAAATCAATACGTGTGCTTTTGTGCTTTTAAATATGCCGAAGCACCGCGATAAAGCGGCATTTCTTAGAGGAGCATCCGTATCCACTAGGCAAACAGCCCCTCTGCTCACACCCCCTCCGTCAGGCGCAGAGAATGTCAGAGAGGGTGAGATAGAGGCAGAGACAAGCAAACAATCAAGCACCGCGCGGGATGCATATCTTATATCATTGAGGAGTTTTAGTTAATACGTAATAAATACTCTGATTGGGTAGCTTCTAAGCCATCCGCCAATAGCGTCCCTTGTATGAAATCAACTGGGCAAACAAACTGAGGAAGCATGTACCATAAATTAAAAGACCCATTGTCCGCAGAAATCCGCGAACCAGCGAAAAATCCGTGATATATATTTAGATATGCTTACATTTAAAATCCGCGATAGAGTGAAGCCGCGAAAGTCGAAGCGCGATATAGTGAGGGATTACTGTAGTGTGTGCCACCATCTTAAATAGGTGTAGCAAGAAGACATCACTTTCTTGTCACGTGATTGGCAACAGGCATAGAAATTCCAAACAACATTGCTGTGCCATGTAAGTAGCAACATAACGTAGCAGTGATGAAAAAGAAGCAAGATCATAATATAGTTAAAATGGCCACAAGTCATTCACAAAGACAACAGAGGGGGGAAAATCCAAAACAAACAAATATTATGATGGAGGGGAGAACACCCACCTGAGTAAACATTACAAACCTTACTTGTGTTATCTCCTACACTCTTTAGTCAAACTCATCTGTGAGAATACATTTGAAAGTTTGTCATTCAATATATTCTATTTTCCTGCACATACAATGCATTTTTGCTGCATTCGGCTTTTAAGTATTGCTAACTGCTTTGCAAAAAGTGCTTTGCATCAGTTTCTCAGTATGGATGACACTCTACAGAAAGTGAAATATTGATTAATTACAGAATCATTGCATATAAAGAAACTATTATAGGCCTTGGCCCTTACTGCATATGCTCTAGCTGGTAAAATAGTAATGTCTATTGCAATCAAAGTGAAAACTAGCATCATTTTTATTTGAGAACTCTCCCTTATGCAACACTGTAGGCTCAAGTGCTACTTCATCTTCTTTTTTACAGGCTATCCCACAATGTCAGTATCAATACAAAGACCTCTTTTATACTGTAGAAAAGAACAATGTGCTAATACAATGGTCCAGTTGAGCGCCTTATCATTTGTTACCATCTTTTCAAATTATTCAAGAATGATTGACACATCCACTACACCCATGGCAGCCAGCCTATTATTTATGTGAAGTATGCCCTCTTTTAAAATAGCCTTGCAAATTAGATGTGACTGTAGTGATTTTATTTTTCTGATTTAATTATACTGAACTGTTCATATTTTTGATATTGTAGTACAAGCTTGTTTTCTTTATGAAGGTGCATATTCTTAGTGATTCTACATAAAACATTTTATAGTTCACTTGTTACAGTTCAAGTCTCTATTTCATAACATTTTAAAACTTTATTAACAAATTGTCACGGTTATGGGCGGCTTAAGCAAGAATCATCTGTGCATGGGGTACCAGTCCATCGAAAAAAACACACACACGCACACCCATACAGGGCCTGCTTAGATTAGTAGTTACTTCTTACACTGATTTGAATTCTGCAATTTAGTGTACATCATTTATTTAAAGTTACCTCTAACTGAATGCCTTGGTTATTCATTTAAATTCAGTGTGACTATTGGCATCAGGAATGTGCTTAGTTTCAGTGGCTTGCCTGTTAAAATACTCTCCATGTTTCCACAGTAAGGAACTGTGTTGATGGATCTGTCTGTTCTATCTATGATGTTAATATACAGATTTTTCTTTTTCTTTCTGATATCATATTTATAAGACTTAACTGAATATATGAGCAGTAACCCAGCCACAGGGGATGCACAAACCAGTGTGTTTCTTCGTGCCAGTCCAAAGCCTGGATAAATGGGGAGGGTTACATCAGGAAGGGCATCCGGTGTAAAATTTTGCCAAATCAATATGTGGATCACCATACAAATTTCCATACCGGATCGATCGAGCCCTGGGTTAACAACGACCGCCACCAGTACTGTTAGCCAACAGGGTGCTGGCGGAAATTGGGCTACTGTTGGCCAAAGAAGAAGAAGGAGAAGAGAAGGGGGGAGATGTGTCCGGAGGCAGGAGGAGAGGAGGAAAGTAAAGAGAGTGGAACTGAGGGTAGGAACTTTAAATGTTGGCAATATGACTGGTAAGGGGAGAGAGTTAGCCGATATGATGGAGAGAAGGAAGGTTGACATATTGTGCGTGCAAGAGACTAAATGGAAGGGGAGTAAGGCCAGATAGATTGGAGGTGGATTCAAATTGTTCTATCATGGTGTGGATGGGAGGAGAAATGAGGTAGAAGTTATTCTGAAGGAACAGTATGTCAAGAGTGTTTTGGAGGTGAAAAGAGTGTCAGGCTAAGTAATGATTATGAAGCTGGAAATTGGAGGTGTGATGATGAATGTTGTTAGTGCATATGCACCACAAGTTGGGTGTGCAATGGGTGAGAAAGAAGATTTTTGGAGTGAGTTGGATGATGTGATGAACAGTGTACCCAAGGGACAGAAAGTGGTGATTGGAGCGGATTTCAATGGGCATGTTGGTGAAGGGAACAGAGGAGATGAGGAGGTGATGGGTAGGTATGATGTCAAGGAGAGGAATGAAGAAGGTCAGAGGATAGTGGATTTTGCCAAAAAGATGGACATGGCTGTGGTGAATATGTATTTTAAGAAGAGGGAGGAACATAGGGTTACATACAAGAGTGGAGGAAGATGCACACAGGTAGATTACATCCTGTGCAGAAGAGTTTATCTGAAGGAGATTGAAGAATGCAAAGTGGTGGTAGGGGAAAGTGTAGTTAAGCAGCATAGGACGGTGGTCTGTAGGATGATGTTGGAGATCAAGAAGAGGAAGCGAGTGAGGGCAGAACCAAGGATCAAATGGTGGAAGTTGAAAAAGGAGAGATGGCAGTGGAGTTTTTAACCAGATTGTTTAATGGAATCCTGGAAAGAGAGAGGATGCCTGAGGAGTGGAGAAAAAGTGTACTGGTGCCGATATTTAAGAATAAGGGGGATGTGCAGGACTACAGTAACTACAGGGGAATAAAATTGATGAGTCACAGCATGAAGTTATGGGAAAGAGTAGTGGAAGCTAGGATAAGAAGTGAGGTGATGATTAGTGACCAGCAGTATGGTTTCATGCCAAGAAAGAGCACCACAGATGCAATGTTTGCTCTGAGGATGTTGATGGAGAAGTTTAGAGAAGGCCAGAAGGAGTTGCATTGCATCTTTGTGCACCTGGAGAAAGCATATGACAGGGTGCCTTGAGAGGAGCTGTGGTATTGTATAAGGAAGTCAGGAGTTTCAGAGAAGTACGTAAGAGTTGTACAAGATATGTACAAGGGAAGTGTGACAGTGGTGAGGTCTGCGGTAGGAGTGACGAATGTATTCAGGTTGGCTGTGAGCCCTTTCTTATTTGCAATGGTGATGGACAGGTTGACAGATGAGATTAGACAGGCGTCCCAGTGAACTATAATGTTTGCTGATGGCATTGTGATCTGTAGCGATAGTAGGGAGCAGGTTGAGGAGACCCTGGAGAGGTGGAGATATGATCTAGAGAGGAGAGGAATGAAGGTCAGTAGGAACAAAACATTATACATGTGTGTAAATGAGAGGGAGGTCAGTGGAATCGTAAGGATGCAGGGAGCAGAGTTGGCGAAGGTGGATGAGTTAACATCCTTGGGACCAACTGTACAGAGTAATGGGGATTGTGGAAAAGAGGTGAAAAAGAGAGTGCAGGCAGTGTGGAATGGGTTGAGAAGAGTGTCAGGAGGGATTTATGGTAGACGGGTATCAGCAATAATGAAAGGGAAGGTCTACAGGATGGTAGTTAGACCAGCTATATTATATGGGTTGGAGACGGTGGCACGGACCAGAAAGCAGGAGACAGAGCTGGAGGTGGCAGAGTTAAAGATGCTAAAATTTGCATTGGGTGTGACGAGGATGAATAGGATTAGAAATGACGACATTAGAGGGTCAGCTCAAGTTGGATGGTTGGGAGACAAAGTCAGAGAGGAGAGATTGTGTTGTGCAGAGGAGAGATGCTGGGTATGTTGGGAGAAGGATGCTAAGGATAGAGCTGCCAGGGAAGAGGAAAAGAGGAAGGCCTATGCGAAGGTTTATGGATGTGGTGAGAGAGGACATGCAGGTGATGGGTGTAACAGAACAAGATGCAGAGGACAGAAAGATATTGAAGAAGATGATCCGCTGTGGCAACCCCTAATGGGAGCAGCCGAAAGAAGAAGAAGAAATGAATATCTGAGCAGTCACAATAACCACTCTTCCCACCCTTTGATTAAGCTCTTTCTGGGATTGTAGCAAGAAATTAGACAGTTTTGAAAAGCTGAAAAAGCAGGAGTAAGGTGGGCATTGACTAAATAATTGCTTATTCAGTCTGCCAGCTAGACAGTGAAATGGATGTCATGCAAAGCTTCCTGTGGAGCTAGGATTCCCTGCACTACCCAGATCTCTCCTGTAATGTTTTGTGTGTCTCTGTATTTTACTCCTATTTAGATCAATACTTGCTGTCTGATCCAGCCCATTGGGTATTGTTTCTTTTAACCATATGCTATTTCTATACTTTACTTAGCTTGCAAGAAGCAAAATTTTAATTCTCAGAAATGATGCAGATGCCTATAGGCTAAAAAAAGTTTGCCATTCTGCCAACATCACCTATTCAACTGCATTTCTATATTCACTAAATACCACTAAATTCTTCCCCATTTTATAGCTTTCTTTATGGTATCAAAAACATACAAACATATCATACTTGCTTTTATTTGATGATACATTACCTGAACCCACCTATCTTAATCTTACAGTTAGGGGAACTGAAACATATCCCAGCTTTATCAGGTATAGGGAAGGTGTTATAAAAAAAGGAGTTCCAAACATGGCAATTGGTGGTGTAATCCTCTGAAATCAGTAGGCCGGGACCTTAAAAGCCTCAAGCCAGTCCCTAACTACTCCTACAGGCTTCATCCTGCTCAGGATCAGAATGGGGAACAGGCTTTAAAAATTCAAAATATAATCAAAGTTCAGAAATATATCAAAACATTTTGCAAGAGAGAGAAAACCATAAAACTATGGCTTGTAAAGACACTCCAAATAGGATTTTTTTTAGAAAATGCGGAAATACTAACAAAAATAGAACAATAAAAAGAGGCACATAAAGGGCAGAAGGATGAACCTAAAAAGGCAATCTGAGGCAAGTAAGAAAGTGTGTTGATGGATCGGTCCCCAGTTCCTGCTTTGCTACCGATTTTGCTGGAAATGGTTGCTTTCCATGACAATATTCATCACTAGTTGAGCATTCAGTGTGTGCACAAAGCTCTTGAATGTTCAGGTGTATTGTTAGCTCTCATTGACTCATCATTCAATAGGTTCTGGAGGTACCAGCTGGTCTCTATGTATGGCATGGAGAAACACCAAAAACTCTCGTTTTCCTCCTATTTCCCCAAAGATGAGCAATGTCCGAGTGAGTGTGAGCATGGTACATGACAGGGCTTTATGATGGACTGGCTCCCTGTCTAGGATGTCTTCTTTCCTTGAATCCAAAATTACAGTGATAAGCTCTGGCCTGCTGCAAGTTGAATTGAGTTGGATTGAGTGGGTTTGGGAATGTTATGTTCTCTTAAAGACAACTCATTTCTAAATTCTGCTACTTTAAATTCTCAGGAGAAATCTATTTAACTGTACAGTTTTGGCAGGCATTAAGCTGTAAATAACTGTTTTACATATTGGTTTCAGGGCAGGCTATAAACTCTCACTCAGACATCTCATTTATAAGGAGGTAAGGAGAGAATCTATACCATGTATATTGCGCAGAGTGAGCAGCTTTCTTGATTTAAAAATGGCAATATCTAGGTTGTAATTTAATGAGCTTATTTATCAGCAATTCTTTTTTATTTGGTAGTCCACTTGAATGATTTATGTATAGCTACTGTGCATCTAGTACTAATTAAATTCATAAATGCTCCATGAATTCACATAGAGAAAGTGTCATGGGCCCTGCGCTCCAATTTTTGTGGCTAAAAGAGTAAATAAATAAATAAATGAACAATTTTAGTATTCCGCACATAATAGAGTTTTTCTGATGACTGAAACCCTTAATTGTCTTTAATTTAATACGGTCAGTTCATAACTTGAGGCTTCTTCCCTCTTTAATTATATACTTATGCTTCCTATAAATAAATGCTACAGTACATGTCACAATCGTATCTCTCTCTGTATTATGTTAATGTTTGTAATTTATCTTAATTTTTAAAGGACTGATGAATGTTTGGAGGACCTGCTGAACTATACTGCATGATTAATTTAATACATTTAAGCTTTGTAAAACTTACTTTTTATACATTACTTATCGTAAAACAAAAGGGGATAAAATGCAAGTCTACAGAAATGTAGAAAAAGAAATATTGGCATTGAGATTAGTGCTACTCCCCTCCAGAGGATCTGAGTAAGGCACTAGCCATGATGTTTACCTCAGTGTGTTTGAGTGTGTGCTCTCGATTTGGTCATGTGAATATTCCCCAGGTACTTCAGGTTTTCTCCAACATCTCAAAGAGGTGCGCTAGGCCTGGTATAATTAGGAGTGAGGGGGTGTGTGTGTGCCCCCGACAACTGGCCCACATACTGAGTTAGTTTCTGCCCTATGTCTGATCACTACAGCTCTGAAGTTTGATGGGTGGCTTCAGAAAAAGTGAATGCATTACATCTCTGATACAAGAATAAAGTTTTTATCAAATTAATAAAAATTGATTTATAGTAAGCATTCCATTTTTCCTTTGAATTTGTAGTTGTGAATAACTTTGTCATAAGTAAAATGAGAATGCAAAAATGTCAAAATGTTATCTGTGTCTGCTGCAACAGTAGCTAAAAGAAATGTGCTTAATTTGCATGGAATCAAAACGCTTTTTACTGTTCAAAGGATATCCCCAAAATATCTTTGAGGAATTCAGAATAACTAGTAAACACCCTTCCTCAGAGAAATACATATCTCACATTCAGGTTCCCTGAAGAGTTATGTTCAGCAGTCTAACTTGTTTTTCCTTGTTTTTAGGTGTTGAAGCCGAGTTAATCTGTCACCATTGGGATGCCCATCACACTGGGTATTTTTTGCTCTCAGGCTGCCTCTTTTCAAAAGAACAGTATTTCAAAACAATATTTTTTATACTATTCTAGTTCAAGAGCCTCACTTATATATAGGAAAATATACTATCCATCCATCCATTATCCAATCTGCTATATCCTAACTACAGGGTCATGGGGGTCTGTTGGAGCCAATCCCAGCCAACACAGGGCGCAAGGCAGAAGACAAATCCCGGGCAGGGTGCCAGCCCATCGCAGGGTGAAAATATACTGCATGCATTTAAATGTTTTATACAGCTACTCAACAATATTGTTTGCACTCTGCTATATGGGCTGCAGGGCTCTACGTCTCTTAAAAATGGAGTAAGTGTGTTTAGACAGTGAGAGGATATCTCTCTATTATATACAAAAAATTCGGGAAGATACGTGATTTTCTCGGGGACACTTTAACGTCCCGCGAGACAAAGAGGATAGCTGCTGTACAGGCTTTTAAATGTTTGAAGCACAGCACGACATGCAGATCACGCAGCACGGCACAAGCAGCAGCAGCAATCTTGCTGATCAGGCATAAAAGAGGTAAAAAAAATGTATTTGTTTCCCAATGTATCACCGTTTAAGAGGGGGTTTTGGAGGAGCGACCACATCTCCTTAGCGTGCTTTTAGCCCACCTCTTCACAACGCAACAGGCACAGACACGAAGTGGCTGCCCAGTGTGGGGTAAGAGGGTGGGCAAGCAAAGCCCCCTAGTAAACCCCTAATTTTAAAGATTGAGTGTAGGCCTGTGGGGGTGATTGCAGGTGTATGCATGAGTTTGCCTTGCAATGGGCTGACAAAATATGTGTGTTAAATACGTGTGTTAAAAAATGTATTGTAATGGCACTGACAGGGTGCATGAGCCTTGGGATGAGTCACCAGTACTATGTGCTGCCATTCCTTCATGTAGATGGAATCCCAGCCAAAAAACAAGTAAGCCTGCCAAAGTTATATAAGAATATCAACTAGTGTGGCAACAGTGAGTGCTTCTTGTAAAGGTAGCAAGCTACATAAAAGAGTGATGTAAAGAGCAAGAATCTATTGGCACACGTGCTGATGTTACAGAATATATTTACAATGTACAGTATATAATAATCTGAAACTCATTTAGTTCAGGTTAGCCGAAGCCTTTCCCAACAGAAATCGAGGGACCTTTTGCTTAGACTGTATAATACACTACGCTACAAAAAAGACATAGCAGCACTTGAAGTTGTGCAGAGAACAATGAAGTGCATCCCAGGATTTAAGGACATGTCCTACTCTGACAGGCTCAGAGAATTAAACTTGCTTAGTTCTCGAGCTGAAGAGACTGCAAGGGTAGCTAATAAAGACCTTGAAAATTCTGAAAAGCATTGATACAGTAGATCCACACGACAAATCACATACTCGAGGACACCATTGGAAACTAAAGGGAAATGCATTTAGGAATGAACACAAAAAGCACTTCTTTTTTCAAAGAGCTGTGGGAATAAAGGACAAACTACCAAGTCATGGAGTTCAAGCAGGAACCTTGACAACCTTTAAGACGTTTCTGGATAAGATAATAAGACATGTTAGATACTAGCTAAAAATACAAGCTTGATGGACTGAACCATCTCTTCCCATCCACCAAATTCTTTTGTTCTTTCTCATTCTCTTTATTCAACAGCATACCAGCCCCAAACAGGGAGCACTCCTGCACACATCTATTCTGTGCAAATATGGAATTTTCCAATGAAACTAAAACACACATGGCACCAAGGATAAGGGAGGAGTACTCAGAAAAGAAACTCACAAGGAAATTTTGGGAATGTGCAGAATCCAAAAAGGCAATGTACTTACATGGCAATCAAACTCAGGATGCTGGACTTGTAAGGAGACAGCACTAGCCATGATACTAAACACACGTGTATAGCCAGGGGAGGAGATTTTAGGTTTTAAACCCTGAAATGTATTTTATGACAGTCTCAACTTGATCATTTACAGAATTATGATTTATGTACTTTCTCATCCGATCCAAATAGATTCCCTGGCTATGTAATTAAATATATGAAAACAGCAAAATATATCAAAATATTATTGCCTTTAGTATTTAATTCAAGAGGTTGGGAGCATGAGCTGATAGCACGATGCCACAACTACCACAATATGAACCACCTGGATTGGGACCCGAGTGCAGCGGGTGACACCTCAGCACCACACTGAACTGTGTGAGGTTTTTTTTACAGTGGCTGGAGTGCCAATCCTGCCACTAACCCACAAGTTTTCCCTGTAAATTAGAGGACCTGCTTGCAGGGCTGGATGCATTTAACGTCATACCCTAGATGGCACAATTGCAGGTTAGGCCCTTGCTGAAGTGCCCAACGGAGTAGAGTCACTTCTGGCATTTACAGGATTGACGGCACACATCCCTAGTCTAAGAGCCCTGTTTTATTTTAGAAGCAAACTAAATCAGAAGCAAGAACTGAAGAACTATTGTGTTATGTTCACATAATGGTGTTGTGTAAATAAGCTGACAAGAGTTTGAGAGCTGAGCAGGAGAAGAGTGAAGGACAGAAATGGGTTCCAAACCAGGAGATTAACACACACGATTGACAATCCAAAAATAAAATTTTGTAAGCACAATGTCAGAACCAGAGTAATAAAACAAAATAGACTGAGCAAAAACTCATTTTGAAAAAGGATTTTCTATCTGCAATTTGAATGAGGAAATGCACCTTCGGCCTATAACTCATCATGTCAATTACCATCCGGTCACGACAATGACAAACAAAATGGCAGGTGAAATTCTGCAAAAAATTAAAAAAAACTGCTGTAATAAAGTGTGCGGAAAAATAAAAAGTAAATGG
>JANRMT010062841.1:36394173-36432057 GCA_026402145.1 Polypterus bichir lapradei
AGACAGG
This sequence comes from Polypterus bichir lapradei, assembly GCA_026402145.1. NCBI lineage: Eukaryota > Metazoa > Chordata > Cladistia > Polypteriformes > Polypteridae > Polypterus > Polypterus bichir. Next base: position 36,394,181 of record JANRMT010062841.1, read on the forward strand.
TAGACATCGTTTAAATGCACCACACACGTTTATTTACACTAATATATACAATAAAGTGAAGCACACACAACCTACTTCACCCCAAAGTCCAGGCCTTCTTGCTCAATGCCTTTTCAGGTCTGCCTCCACTCCTCTCCTCCGAGCTCTGTCCTGCTATTCTCCTGACTCCAACCATTGAATGGAGGGAGGCGGCCCCTTTTATACACACCCAGATATGCTCCAGGTGCATCCCGATTATCTTCAGCCAGCACTCCTAAGTGTAGCAGAAGTACTGGCTGCACACCCGGAAGCACTCCGGGTGTCCCTAGTCTTCTTCCCCCCAGCAGTTCCGGGTGTGATGGAAGTGCTGAAGGCCAGGGCTCCTCAGGCATTGGGGCGCCCCCTGGCAGTGACTACGGGCCCCTATAGGGTTGAGCTTCTAAGCTCTGTTCCCTTGGTCCCCAAAGACACCAGGGCGGTCGCCCCCTCGTGGTCTGGAGGAGACGTAATCCCTCCTCTGGTCCTTCTGGGCGTCCCGCCTGGGTACCACCCCCAGCCCCTTGCCACAATATATATATAGTGAACCCTACCTACTGTACATCTACACACACACACACGTGAGCTGTAGCTGCCACATGCCCATGTAGTTCTAAATGAAGAAAATAAAGTGCAGAGAAATGTAAAAAAACAAGCACAAATCAACACTGTTTCCCTCCTGGTATCCCTGTAGCCAAAGACGTGCCACACTTAATAGTGAAAGTGAGACTGTAGAATGTCATATTTAAATAGTAAAGTATAAATATTTTCAGTATGCAGTCTGTGCACATCCAAAATTATTTTTAGCCATCTACAGGAAGTTTTCATTACACCAAGAGAATAGGTAATATCGTTCACAACAGCTGTCATTTGGGTTTTAAATTGTTCACTGTCAATGTCAATTTCAATATCAATTTATTTATATAGCACATTTAAAACAACATAGAAATGCTATGGCCAAAGTGCTTTATATCCATCTATCCATCCATCCTCTTCCACTTATCGGGATCGGTTCGTGGGGGCAGCAGCTTAAGCAGAGAGGCCCAGACTTCCCTCTCCCCGGCCACTTCTTCCAGCTCTTCCGGGAGAATCCCAAGGCGTTCCCAGGCCAGCCGGGAGACATAGTCCCTCCAGCGTTTCCTGGGTCTTCCCCGGGACCTCCTCCCGGTTGGACATGCCCAGAACACCTCACCAGGGAGGTGTCCAGGAGGCATCCTGATCAGATGCCCGAGCCACCTCATCTGACTCCTCTCAATGCGGAGGAGCAGCGGCTCTACTCTGAGCCCCTCCCGGATGACTGAGCTTCTCACCCTATCTTTAAGGTGCTTTACAATAATAGAATAAAAGAAAAACATACAATTAACATGAATAACATAAATAGAAATAAAATAAATCAACATAAATAAAATAAATAATAAATAGAAGTATCCATCCATCCATTATCAAACCCACTATATCCTAACTACAGGGTCACGGGGGGGCTGCTGGAGCCAATCCGAGCCAACACAGGGCGCAAGGCAGGAAATAAACCCCAGGCAGGGCGCCAGCCCACCACAGTAAATAGAAGTAATGTTATATAATCACAATGAGGAAACCATCAGTATTACTGAAGGTCACGGAATGCAAGTGAATAGAAATGAGTCTTTAATCTCGTTTTGAACAGTTCAACTGTAGACAACTCCTTTATGTGATGAGGTAAAGAGTTCCACAGGCAGGGAGCAGTAGCTGTAAAAGCCCTGTCTGTTCCCCTTGGTTTTACACTTGGTACGAAGGACAACAAGAGACAACTGACCAGAAGATCAAAGCACTCTGGATGGCTGGTGTAAAACACACAATTCAGATAAACAGGCAGGAGCGAGCCCATGTAAAGATTTAAAAACTAGCAACAAGATTTTACAATTAATTTGAAAACTGACAGGCAGCCAGTGTAAAGAAGCTGTGAGTGGCAGCATTCTGGACCAACTGTAACCTGCGTATCAGGGATTTACTAATCCCAGAATACAGCGAGTTGCAGTTATCAAGGCGAGAAATGATAAAAGCATGAGTAGCTTTCTCAAGATCCCTAGAAGATAAAAAAGGCTTGATCTTACCTAATAGACGAAGCTGGAAAAAGCAACTCTTGACTACAGAATTTACTTGTTTCTCAAAAGAGACGTTACTGTCAAAGATAACACCAAGATTGCGGACTTGAGGCTTGCAAAAGACAGAGAAAGAGCCGAGAAGTCCAAGACCAATTTGGGCTTTAGCTGATGGACCCACTATAAGCACCTCTGTTTTATGTTGATTCATATTGTTTGAGTTGTTTTCATTGTTCAGATTGTGTTTAGATTATTAGGGGGTCTCTTACCATTTATGAGCAATCACTGAACGTTAACATGAAAATTCATCTCTCATGTGTAGGCCATCTTAGTCCATGAAAAACTTTCCAACAGCTCCAGCCGATGAAGGAGTTTACCAACAATGAAAATTTCTCCAGCTACAATGGCATCTCTATGACTGGATGAGGATGCTGTTAGCACAGCCACACATTTTTTCTGTTTATCAAATGTGAGCTCATGGATGTTCAAGAATATCAAACTGTTATCAGTGTAATTACCAATGGATTATGTTGCAGACAATTATAATTGAAGTTTATTTTGGTTATAAATGCTGGACATTCATAGATGTGATGTTTAAGCAAAACAAATATAACCCAAAAAAAGTATTTGAGTACAGAATGTCATACACTAAACATTACTTTTCTGTAACAGAATGCCAAATGGCATGATAGCAAATAACAAGTGACAGTCTCACCATTTTTCCATTAGATCCATAATGGGTATGCTTGAATTTAGGTAAACAAATAATATATACTCAAGAGATAAACACATTTTTCGTGAATGGATCATAAATACCTCTAAATTGTACTCTTCTACTGTCCTCTTCAGTGGGTCCACAATCTGCCAGCAAATCAGGATGCAGAGGTCAATCAACAACATCCCACCAACAATTATCAGTAGCTTCTGGTCCTTAATAATCTAGAAACAATAAAGTAGGAGAATGTTTTAAAATCCTGATAGGAAAACCATCATAGAATGCTACAGCGACAAAAGATTTTTGAAGGATGCTACTTTTATTTTTCGAACGTCTAAGTGACATAATTTTTCCCTTTTCTACACAGCATTTCTATACCCATTTTTGGGATGTACTGTAGCTACCTTATTATTTTGTGCTCCTTTGTAAAGCACATATTCATAATGTTCTTTGTGAAAGTTGCAATGTAAAATAAATACTGATTGACTGCGGAAGGCTTAAAGAGGTTCATTAATATGAAATGGGACACAATTCAGAATTGGAATCGTCAAGGTTAATGGCTGCAACACCTTTTTGTGCTACTGTATGAATTACTAGAATGACTTGAAGGTGAAATGCCTGTACAGGACGGACCAACAAAACAAACCCTCAAATATCAGCAACCCTCCATTAGGCAGCAGTGTTTATCTATCAAAACTCTGACATTACTGATAGTCCTGATTTTTTTTTCAGATATCTATATTCATGCAGTAAAGATGCTGTAGATGTCACATACAATACTAGAATTATTGACATAAAAGAAATTCTCATAGGTGTAGAAATAGAGAAAAACAAAAAAACAGGAGACTGAAATGGTAACACACAAGCTAGTTAAATTTGCTGATGAAATAAAATAATAAAGAATTAACGTATACCTTAAGAACATATGAAGACAAATGGAAAAAGAGTTTTCAATTCTTCAGGATTGCTTGGTTAGCTAATAGCTAAGCTGTCCCAGTTTACAGTACATAGATCATTACCAATGAACCCTAAAACAATACATACTGTATATTAAAACTGAAGAGAAGTAAAAATTGGCCAGGCATCTGGCAAAATGTTTAACACAAACAACTATAGAGTGTTACATATGGGAATTTTAAATAATAACATTAATATACCATTTAATATCTGGTTCTGGGAGTCACACAACCCACTGATACTCTGACCACTCTCCTTGGCAACACATCTAAGCTCCGTGATCCAAATTTATCAGCAACAAAACCAACATCAGCAGTCATTTGACAGAAGTAAACATCATTTAACTACAGGAGACTAAAAGCAAATGGAGTATAGCCAAGGGGACATGTCAGACATAGCAAGCTTCATAATTTCTACCATTGCTCAAAAATGATTGAGGATTTCAATAAGTGTTTCATATAAATGCCACAGATAATTTTATTCCCAGCCACTTTCATTTGAAACATTTCTATGCAGAAAATGAACACATAAAATGAGAGCACATATAAATATATAACTACATTAAAAATGTACTCTCATGCAAGTTTAAAAGACTCGATTTGAAAATGAACAAAGTTAGTGCTGACCTAAGATTAAAGGCTACACTACTCCAAAGCTTAGGGGTCGCTACTGCAAAAGCACAGCCACTTAAGTCTAGACCTTGGCACAACCAGATAAATCTGGTCAGAAGACAAAAGTGATTGGAAGAATAATGGGTCACGAAGGTAGGACGGGGCTAAACCATTCACAGACTTAAAAACAAACTGAATCCTGTAGCGAACAGGAAGCCAGTGTAGAGAAGCTAAACTTGGTGTTATGTGATTATGTTTACGTGATTATGTTGCTGACCACAGCGTTCTGGACTAGTTGAACAAGGATAAGGGAAAGAAAAGACAAATGCATATATTCGTTTTTGAAAATCACCTGCAGAAAATAAAGGCTTGGCTGTAGTTAATACCCTGAGCTGATAGAAACAGGCTTTAACAATGGGGTGAATTTATTTGGATATTACCAAAAATCACACCAAGATATTTTTGCGAATGTTTACAGTAGATTGTCAGAGGGCCAAAATTACTTGCAGGAGCACAAGTAAGATCAGAAGGTCCAAAACGGACAAGCTCCGTTTTTTTTGTAATTTAGATTAAGAAAATTTACTGACATACATATTTTAATCTCATTCAGACATTCCAATAGGGGTTTAAAAGAAACTGCTTTGCTTTGTTTCAGTGGAAGATATATCTGTGTATCATCTGTGTAGCAATGAAAAGAAATGTTAGGTTTTTAAACAAATGGATAGTAAAGACAGACTGATAGAACTGTATTTGTCCCCAGGGGGAAATTTGGATTTTTGCACAAGCTTTTTAAATAAATAACACATAAATAGGAAGATAGATAATGTCCCATGCCCGGCTAGGACGCCCCTTCAACACTGGATCTGGGGGAGCAGCCATAGGATGCACTCTACATCCCCCGGAACGCATGGTGGCAGCCCTCCTGGGTTACATCGGGGCCACAGGTGTGGGACCTCAGGACTCAGACCTGTTGGGCTCTGTGGCCACCACCCAGAGGAGCTGCATGGGTTAACGAGCCTCTGTGGGCTGGAATGCAGCCACACCCGGAAGTGCAGCCTAATTAGGCCAATCACCACCTGGAGCACTTCTGGGAGGGCTACAAAAAGAGCCTGCAGCCACTAATACAGGGCCAGAGTCAGGAGGTGGAGGACGAAGCTAGACGGGAGGAGTGGTGGTGCCAGAAAAGTGTTTTGTGTTGCCTTAAAGTGCTTTTGGGACTGCATATTGCCTGTGGGGTTCACAGGGAAGACGTGCCCCACAGGTAAAGAAAAATAAAAGTTCTTAGAGTTTTCCACGTGCCTCAGTGTGAGTCTGTTTCGAATCGGGCACTATATAGCTTCCGTATCATAATAAATAAATAAATTCATACATACACACATAAATATGCACACATCTGCATGACTAAATAACAAATAAATTCAAACTAAAGAAAAGTTCTAATATGGCTGTCACAGTCCCAGTGAGGCATTATGAAGACTTATTGCTGTTTGTATAAAGGAGCGCCCTTATTGTTTTTTGACACACTTCTGCTGAATAATTTGTTGGCTGGAAGTCCTAAGTGCTAGTGTGTCAAAGAGAGGATGTGCAGTTTATTCATAATGACACTCAGTTTTGTTTTAATTCTCTCCTCTGCTGCTACCTTGAGAGGGTCCAGAGTGTGTCCAATAACTAATGTTGCCCTTTTATTCAGCTTTTTGATTCGGTGATGATACCAGCCCATCACACCACAGATTAGAAAATCACACTGGCTATCACAGGGATATAAAAGGTGTGAAGGAGGTCGCTTTTCACATTAAAGGAACTCAGTCTCCTAAGGACAAAGAGCATTTTTTGCCCTTTATATAGTTTCTCTGTGTTCTGAGATCAGTCCAACCTATCATTAATGTGGACCACCTCTATATCCACTCGTCAGACAGGGCAAATTGTAGAGAGAAAAAAGAATAGGCCCAAGGACAGATTCTTGAGGGTCCCCACAGATGAGAGGAGAAATTCCCCAGGCTGACTAAAAAGTTCTTCCTGTCACTTATGACCTCAACCATTCCAAAGCAGTAACCTGGATGCCCACATGGTACTCATGACAAGCAATGAGGATGTCATGATCAACTGTATTAAATGATGCAGTTAGATCTAAAAGCATTAGTTCAACAATAATATTGATGGAGAGATACTGTTAGGTTCAATTTATATTAATCAGTTTGAAACTGCTTTATTTATTGTGTGTTTAAAACAATCTGTATCTTCATGTACCTGCACTCAATGAAGAACGCTATACAATAATAAACTGAACTAAGATAAAAGAAAAATAACTTTTAATTTTTTTTAAATTTAAAACACTTTTAAATATGTATTAAAGTTCTTTTGTTTGACTGCATGGAACCTCTAACCAGATGTAATCTCAATCTGCTGAACAACACTAGCTGTTTGTTAGAAGGTTTTGGACCCAGTTTAGCCCGGGATCTCTCTTAAAGGAATACTCCACCCATAAACATTTTTTTACATGTTACACTCCCCATGTACTTTACAAGGGGTAAGTAACATATAAAAAATGACCAGTTCTAGGTAAAGTGTTCCTTTAATTGTATTGGCCTTTGTATTTTTCAAATTCACTAAAAATAGGTGGACACCAAGACAAACTTTCACATGTGCATTTTAGACAGGGATTAGGACTCAAAAATATATATCAAATGATTTTGCTGTACAGTTACACTTGAAACAATGCAGATATTTAGCATTGTTATTTGATCTATTGTAATACATTATAAATGTATGTTTACATTGTTGCCGGTACATGACAGGAAATATGAAACTAAATGTAAATAATAAATGATCTGAATGTAGCATACAGCTGTAGATCAACAAAATATGAAAAGAGAGTTGCTCATATTATAGAGTAACAGGACATAATTTACGTATTTTGATTGATTCATACTCATTCTGTTTTAATACAGGTTGATTACAGTACATGCTATTGATTTTCATATATATAAACTATTTTGTTTATCAGTAATATGTGTACTGGTTTGTACGCATATATTGTTGATTTACATTTGATCCATATTAGTTTGGGCTGTTTGTGTTTACTGTTGGTTTGCATATCAGTTTTATTACTGTATGTATACAATACTTTTTTACATATGAATTGTATTGGTAAGTAGCTCAGCAACTCAAGAGAGCCTCAAAGTAGAGCCACTGCTTCTCGACAGTGGGAAGAGTCAGCTGAGGTGATTTGAGCATGTCCTAAGGACGCCCTCAGGTGGCTCCCCCTGGAGCTGCTATAGGCATGTCCCTCTTGGTAGAGATCCTGCAGCAGATCCTTGGCTGGCTTGGAAATGGGTAGGATTCCTCAAGAGGAGCTGGATTCTGTAGATGGGGACAGAATAGTCTGGATTGACCTGGCTAGCCTGCTGCCATCGTGATGCAGAAGAGAACCTGTGCTATACAGCAGGAGGACAGAGAACTATTGAGGTATTGAAGGTATTGACCTTGGAGTTTTAGTCAATTTCCTGTGTGGGCATAGTTCTAGCCTTTTGATCAGTAGATGCTGTATAATTTTGTCATTCAAGGCCAAAAAAGATGAGCTTTTGGCCACTTTCCTTGCTAGCCAGTTTGGGAGGTGTTTATAAATGGAATTCCCTAAGTCATCAAGACACCAGAGAGATGCCACCACTCATCAGACGTAGAGAGCAGCTTAGTTGCCAGATTTTGGTTTGCATGAAGTTGATGCATACCAGGAGGTCCATGCTACTAGTTATCCAAAACTAAACCCATCTTTTCAGTGTGTTGAAAAATGTAATAATTTAAAATATGAGTTAAAACTGGTTTTACCTTTTTCTTCATTTTCACATTCTTAAATATAGCGTGAACTCTCCAGGTTTTTGCAAACATGGCTCCAAAAGCAGTAGTGTATCCCACAGTTAGGATCCAAGTGCGCACCTGCAGATATACAAAAAACACATGCACAGTCAAAAACAACAAAAAAACAAAAACAAAATCTTTTACACTTGTAAAATATATTACACTATATATTCTTCAGTGATTTTTTAGAAAAAGTGATAATAAATTAGTCACAAATCACTACATTTATTACTCATTTGGCTGCCTACGCTCATTTAATAAGTTCCTGTTTAGTACGATGAATTTACATACGAATCAGTTACTATTATTTAATCACACAAATTCATTAACATAAATAACTGAATTTTATGTAAAATGAAATTCAAAAAGTAAAGTTTGGACTGATTAAAAGTTATTGTTCATTTATCAGTTTGACAGTTTTAGTAGATAATAAAGCAGGTCAGATGCTGGGTCAGGAGGCTGAAGGAAATTAACCGGAGATCTTCACATTTTCAGACATGATAGATGTCAGTTAAGCTAAGGCCATTATGAACAGATGCCAGCCTCCCAGGTCAGGTGCTCATTTCATGCTTGTTCCCACTATAACCCTCTGGTTAACCACTTGGATCTGATTAGATGCAGTGGACAGTGGTAGGATGGCAAAGCTATAGTTGTTGTTGAAAAATCAATTCAAATAGATGTACTATAAGCACCAATAGCAATATATAAACTGGTATGGATGCAGGGAAGGGTATCTATAAATGATGAAAGAGTAAAGCAAACAGCTGGCACAGAAATTAATGCTACACATAGCTTTGAATGTTAAACTGGAAAACTGATGCTCTAAAAATAACATTGTCTGCAGTGTTTTGATCAAGACTGAACTTAAACGAAACACATTGTTATTGTACATTTGGAATTCACAGATTGATGACTCGAGAACTGACATTCACTCATAATCTGTTACCCTCTAAATAAGGAAAGCACAATAAACACTTTAAATGTTTATCTATCCTTTCAATTTTAATACAACAACTTGCATGCTTAATTTATTGTGTGTTCCTGTGTTTGTACAGTAGTGTGAAGACGCAGGTGTTTATACATAGAAATTGTTCTGAAATATTGATCTGAATAGGCATTATCTGACTCAGGTTCAGGATTCTGCCTCCCAAAACACCTTCACCTTTTATGATATAATAAAGTGATCCCAATCAGAAAAAGCAGAAATCATTGCATATTTAAAATAGAAAAAGAAAAATGAATACATGATGTATGAAAGTGAAATGTTGGATCAGCTGCCATCATGTACAAGCCTTATACCTTGCGGTAGTAAAAACAAACAGGAATAAAGTGCACTTAAGAGGACTTCTTAGATTTATTTGTACAACTCTGAACCCATTATACAATATATGTGTAATGACGTAGTGACTGGTGGTTATCAGCTTCATTCTTCTATCCATTATCCAATCCGCTATATCCTAACTACAGGGTCATGGGGGTCTGCTGGAGCCAATCCCAGCCAACACAGGGCGCAAGGCAGGAAACAAAACCCAGACAGGGTACCAGCCCACCGCAGGGCGTGCACACACACACACCAAACACACACTAGGGGCAATTTAGAAGCGTCAATGCACCTAACCTGCATGTCTTTGGACTGGGGGAGGAAACCCACACAGACACAAGGAGAACATGCAAACTCCATGCAGGGAGGATCGGGAAGTGAACCCAGGTCTCCTAACTGCGAGGCAGCAGCGCTACCTACTGCGCCACTGTGCCGCCTGGTTATCAGCTCCTCCATACTAATCATGTCACTAGCACACATAAAGTATGCAGTCTAATGCCATTTATTGCAGAGGTGTCTACCAATTCCAAAGAATTACACAGGGTAGGGGATGTGGACCCACAGTAGTGGACATGTTTTTTTCAAAAAAACTATCACTTCTTTCATAATTTACTGTTGTGGTGTGATTATTATTGACTACTGACTGACTGCTATGAGCTGCGCAAACAAGTTGATTTGATGTAAATTAATTTGTTTGCTTTGATGTTGACTTCAGTACTAGCACATGTATAATGCATCTGCTCATAGAGAGCTCACTTTACATGAAAATGTATGTTGAGGCATGATGTAACATGAATGATGCGCACAAAACAGTGGCAAGCAAAATGAAGAATCTGATGGATACAGAGGTATCAGGTATGGCAAAACCCAGTAAAACTGGGTAATGTAAGGTAATAGATTTTTCTTTTTACCTATTTTTGCCTCATTGGTAACACATGAATTTGACTTAATACCACAATTGACGTAAGCAGTATCTCATTGATAAGGAGATGCCAAACATACTTGTTTACCTATCCAATGAAACTGTCTGTCATGTAAAGGAATGGATATGTGTTACAGGATGAATTGATATATGGCATATGTCAAAATAAGGAAATACTGTATATATTTGACTAGAATATTCAAACCAATATACATAGTCAAACCAATTTATACAACTGTTCAGTAAATATAAAAATAGATAACATTATGCATATATACATATTGCCACATGCACAAGATTTTTGTGTTTCTTATGGGTCTGAGGAGAAACTGAACAATTGAAATGGCTTAGAAGACTGCACAGAAACTCACATGCCTTCTTCCTCTGCCCTCAGCATTGAAAAAACCAACTACTTCAAAGACCCATGATGTCACCACTAGCTCTCATGCTTCCTAGGCATTTATATATTTATACAGTATATAAACACACTGTATATGTATATACACAATAATATGAATAAAATAATGTACTGTATAAGAAGGAAGTGCATATATTTTCAAACTCAAGTCAGTTTGCCCTATGTCTCTATAGAGTTTTATTGAGTTTTACCTTATTATGCAGGAGTGTAAGGAATCTAGCCCCAGATGTAGTGGTGAAGGATAGAATTAAAACAAAACTCAGTGCCATTCAGCAGAAGTCTGTCAAGAGACGTGACTGGGGATCCTTTACACCAAAGGCAAAGCACCTGGCATAATGCCTCACTGGGACTGGGACCGCCAAGTCAGAAGTTTTTTCTTTGTAATTTTCTTCCTTTTTAGTTATTCTGGTGTGTGTTCAGAATATAGTGTGTATATATATACATATATATACGAGGTGGAAGCCAGCCCCGGACACAAACAGACAGACACCGGGACATCTACAAAAAGCACACGTTTATTCATATTAAAGTTCACAGCACACAGTGCCCCTGCACTAATCACCCTCTTTCAAGTCCTTCCAAAGGTCCTTCACTGCTTCCACTCCTCTCCACCGAGCTCTGTCCTCTTCCTCTCGACTGCAGGTCCCAACTTGAGGGAGGCGGTCCCTTTTATATCCACCCGGACGTACTCCAGGTGTTTTCTGACCGACTTCCTGCATCACTTCCTGGTGTGGCGGAAGTGCCGCATGAGCACCTGAAAGCACTCCGGGTGTCTTCGGTATTCCTTCCACCAACATCTCCAGGTGTGGCAGAAGCGTTACCGTCCAAGGCTCCACAATCGACTGGGTGCCCCCTGGCGGTGGCCATGGGCCCTTACAGGGTTCAGCTTCCATGCTCAGACCGCGTGGCCCCCAAACCAGGCAGGGCAGCTGCCCTCTTGTGGTCCTGGGGAGGCACAGTCCCTCTCCTAGTCCGTCCTTGTGTTGCGACTGGGCACAGCCCCCAGCCGACCACCACAATATATATATACAGTATATATATATATATATATATATATTTTTTTTTTTAATCTATTTATTTATGTAAAGTGTTTCTGTGAAAACCCAGATTTCCCCCTCAGGACAAATAAAGTTCTATCTACTTTGAGAAAGTACTGAATATTTTAATTAAATACACAGAATTCATAATCACAGAAACTAAGCTGATGGGGGCTGTATTTGTCACTCTTCTGTATGTTATGTCAATGTTCTGATCCTTTTATTATTGTTTATATACAATGAGCCAAAAAGAAGTACCACATTTCAAATATTTATTCTACAAAAACTCTACAAGATAAAATAAATTTAATTACGACATTACAAAGGGTATGCAAAATAGATTTTTTTTCACTGTTTTAAAAATTATGTCTTCAAGGTGGTGGCCAACATTAGCAATACACTCTTCAAGACGATTTCTGAACACTCGTATGACTTGTTTGGCCACTTCAAGGGGAATAGCGGCAATTTCGTGGCGAATAACGTCCTTGAGGGCTTCAAGGTTTTGAGGTCAGTGTGTGTATACCTTCGACTTGAGATAGCCCCACGAGAAGAAATTGTACAGAGTGAGATTGGGCGAACGTGAAGGCCACCTGACATCGCCGCACAGGGATATCAGCTTCCCTGGAAACATCCCCCACAAAACTTGCAAGGATCTCTGCGCCATATGAGCTGTTACTCCATCCTGTTAAAGCCAGGCATCCACCGCATCCAGTTTCTTACAAAAGTTCTCCTCCATTTCAATGTAACATTCTGAAGTGATGATGACTGTTGCTCCCCCCTCCTCAAAAAAGTAAGGGCCTACAATGCCAAATTCTGCAACAGCGTACCAAACTATAACACGGTCACTGTGTGGTTTCAGCCCAATAGCGAAAATTGTGCTTATTTACGCAACCATTCAAATGGAAATGTGCCTCATTGCTGCACATAACGATGGCATCTTCATGAACGGTTTGAAGAATGTTCGCGCACATGTCTTGACGGCTCTCTCAGTCTCTCTCAGTGAGTTCCTTAACTACCATCATTTTATATGGATGAAAATTAAGGTCCTCATGCAAAATCCTCCTTAAAGATGTGTTGGAAATGCCTAAGACAGAAGCGCGCTGAGCGTCTAGGAGACTGCAAAATTGATGCCCTTACAGCTTGGATGTTTTCAGGCATTCGTACATTCTGAGAATGGGCTGGGGATTTTCTGTTCCATGTTGTACCCGTCTGAAATATTGTTTTCTGATTTGGGATGTCACTGTTAGAAGGAAGGCTGAAGTGGGTTCGGAAGGCGCGTTGCGTAGTGATGATGGATTCGTTGTTTTTGAAGAACACTTCAACAGTGAAATCACAGTGCACACCGGACAAAGGCATGTTGCTGACTGAAAACTACAAGGGATTGCCTATCAAAAAACCCCCACTCGGCTGCCTCTACCTTGCGCAATGACCTTGAGAAATGTGGTACTTCATTTTGGCTCACCCTGCATTAACCTTTTAAAGCCATTAAATTGGCCAGTGATGCAGATGTGACAGACTGCTGTCTTCTTCACACGTCTCGGTGACATAATCCAAATGCTGCAGTGCCTGCTATTATTAACTATCTCTTCTTTTCCCTATAAGAACAAAATGTAATACATCAGTAAAACAGAAAATTCTAAAAGCTAAGAGTATCAATATCAGGAGATATGCCCTAACATCATGTTATAAAATGAGTTTATTATTTTGGATATAAGGCTCCAACTAAATAGCAGTTTAGACTGAAACATAATTCTAATAGCAGGAGCTACCATTACAACCAAACTGTCCCTGTTCAGCTGAAGTCCCTCTGTGCTCTCTTGGGTTTAAATTAGAAACTTTATAAGTTTTCCATAGTCTAAAGTGAAGGTAACTGGTGGATTGATGTCTCTACATAGACTCAGTGTGAGGGTGTGTGGACTGGGAGCCTGCTGAGACAGGCTTGGTCCCTATTTGACTCTGACCCAGATACAAGGAGTAAAGATAATTGATAAGCACGTATGTTTTACATTTAGTACTGAGAATTGGACAGAGCCTGGAGTATATCATTTAAAATCCCAGACTCCTTAAAAATCTATGGAACACATCAGAAACAGAGCAAAAAAGAACGAGCCAACTGAGAGTTAGAGTAGGAGTTAAAAGTTACAAGAAGACAAGAGAAAGGAGTTACTGTATCAGGCAGAGATGGCTTCTTTGAAGATTAATCTATGACAGTGGCTTTCAAACTCCACGTTGAGGGGCCCCCTGTGGATGCCTGCTTTTATTTAAGCCAGTTTCAGTATTAGAGGCGAGAGCCTTCTTTAACTGAATTTGCTACTTAATGTCTTTCTTCCTGCTCCAGTACACCACACTTTCATTTTTTCTAAAATGTTTGAAAAGATGTGAACAGCAGTCATAGTCTTTAGTACTTAGGGGTCACAATTGTATTTGTGTTCTTTTTTTCCTTGACCTAAATCAATTTCAACAACTGTTTGCTAAGATTTTGCCTTGCAGATTATTCCTTCTAACAGGCAATTAACAAGGGATGGCAGCCTGTGTGCTTTTGAGTACTGCGGTAAACCAGCTACTGTTAAATTTCCTTTTCACCCCATAGGAGGATTCTTCTTGGCCATGCCGCAAATAAATCTTAGATTCTGTACATTTCAAGACCATCTGAAGCGTCCCCTAGGAAATCCCTTATACACTATATGAATCTGCGGCCATCAGAATGAAACACAGGGAAATACCTCTGAGACTGCATCTGGTTGACTGGAAAACCCTGTGTAATAAACAGCCAACAAAGCAAAACTTTGCACCATAAACCCACTTACTGTATAAGAATATTTGAGAAGTGTGCCTTATCTCTACTTGCATTACCATGTTTTTGATGTCAAGAGGTTTCACATACCAGGTGGGTCAATTAATGTCATTATTTACTACCACCTATCCCCCGCAGCTCCGCCAACATAGTAGTGAAACAGGACAAACTTAAAAATCAATTTAAAAAAAATGTAATTCTGGCCAAGCAGAAGGTAGGTATGCTCTACCGTCAAACGTTGGCTCTGATGGGACAGCGTCCCCCACGTGGAAAGAAAAGCATGTGGCTGTGATATCTCTACCAATCAGCAACTACCCTCTAAAACACACGTAGCTCTGGTGTCGCTCTCAAAAACGCCAAACATTATTCCTTAACAATCTGTAGATAATAATGTCTGCTGAACAAACAGGTATCACTAGCTAAGCAGAGCAGAGCTAACTACACTCCAACACGTGGTGAGAGGTAGACTGATTCAAATGGAGGCCGGCGTGTGAGTGAGGAGGGCCCCGTTCCCCATCTTGGACTCGCGCTAATAATTCAGCGAACTGATACTTAGCGCAATGAGAGAAGTCACAAAGTCAACCGAAATTTTCAAGCAACTTGTAGAAAAAAAAAACAGATTTAAGTCCGTTAAGTAGTTCTCTCGTGAAAAGTGGACAGACATACAGACGTTGGATTTTATATTATATATATATATTGGGCCGGGACGCCCAGGAGGACCGGAGGAGGGCTTGTACCTCCTCAAGATCGCGAGGGGGCGACCGTCCTGGTTATGTTGGGGGCCACGGGTAAAGGGCTTGGAAGCCCAGCCCTGTAGGGACCCGTGGCCACCGCCAGGCGGCGCCCCGGTGCCTGTAGAAGTCTGGAGCCCAGCACTTCCGCCACACCAGGAAGTGCTGGGGGGAAGAAGACAGGGGACACCCGGAGGGCTTCCAGGTGCGCAGCTGGCATTTCCGCCACACTGGGGCGTGTCTTCGGTGGAATGCCGGGAAGCAGCTGGAGCCCATCCGGGTTCCTACTTAAGGGGCCGCCTCCCTTCAGTCAATAGCAGAAGTCGGGTGGAAGAGGACGGAGCTGGAGAGAGGACTGGAGGCGGACAGGAGAAAGGCACTGGAACTGTGGGGCCTGGACTTTGGGGAATCGGTGCTGGAGGCACTGGGGTTTGTGAGTGCACGTAATTGTAAATATTGTGTAAATAAACAGTGTGTGGTGGAGCCAACGATATCCGTGTGTCTGTGTCTGGGCCAGCGTCCACTATATATATATATATATATATATATACATATATATACACTTGGGGGGCAAGCACCCCTGGTGCCTTTGGTGCCCAACCCCCAGTTGCGGTCAGCCTGCCGCTGACGGCGTGAAGAGCGGGGCTGAATGCACCCCAAGGAGATGCGGTTGCTCCTCCGAAACCCCCTCTTTAAACAGTGATACAATGAGAAACAAATACAGTTTTTTTTTTACCACCTCTTTACTTGATCAGCTGCTGGCTTGCTGCTGCTGCCGTGCCGTGTGATCTGCATCTTGCACAGCACTTCGAACATTTAAAAGCCCGTACAGCAGCTGTCCTATTCTTTGTCTTTTATTTCCGGCGCTGGGTGTGGTTAAATCTCTTGGCACTCTTGGTTAAGTCTGTCTTGTGGGAAGTGAGTTCTTGGTATTTTTTAGTTTTTAATTTAAAAACGGAATAAGAATCTGAAAATCTAACAACATCACATTAAAGTTCAATAAATTCTGAAAAGAATGATACCCAACATATATATGTAGGTTTTAAAATAAGCTCGATTTAAAGTGTGACAAACAATGTGCCATAAAAAGTCACATAAAATCGTTACACAAAATCGTTGCACTTTTAGGCTTAGGATTTTATATATATAAAGTAGATATATATAGATGACAGGTGCTCTTCATGGGCACTCATTCATGACTGATGAAGGCTCCACAGTCAGAACAGTTTACAATTAATCTAAAAATACTGTTTTCTTTCATATTGATTAATCACAGACACTGACAAACTGTGTTTTAACTTACTTGAACAAATACAACATTTTTACTGCGGTTCTTGTGAATTCAGCAGCTTTTCTTTTTCTGTCAGTGAGAAGCAATGACAAGTTTATGTAGTATAAACCCTGATTTCTATTTTGCTTTTCTGCATTAGTCTTTGCAATTACTGTGAGCCAGACCTCTGCAACTGTATGCAGTTTGAAATTATGTCTTCTTGTCATACTGTTTTTTTTGGCAGTGGCTTCAAGAGGTCAAGCGTTTGCAGCCTTGTGATGTTTTTTCGGTTTGTTTAACTTGACATGGATCTTAGGGTTAATGGAAGCTGTAAGGTTCAAGCTGTTACATTCTGCAATATGCATCTTTATGTCAGACTAGGAAAGAAGCATTTCTGTAAGCAACAATGTAGACTAATCCGGAAAGAGTAAAGTAAAAATAATACTGGGTTAAGACGTATTAAAACCAGAATGTCAGCTATTAGATTGGATAAACAACAGAGGCCCACCATATATTATATGGAAGGATTTTAATTTGCTTTGTGAAATCAAAATCAAATAAATTATCTGCACCATAATATTCTCTTGTACTATATTTTATTATGTATAATTTTTTGCAAATATTTTAACTGAAATCTGATATTAAACAATTATTGATAAAATATAATGTTAAAAGAATTATACATTTTATATATTGTTGACACCTCTTGGAGCATTCTGGGTTAAAATCCCATGCCTGGTCACTGTAAATGCAGTTTGTACTTTTTCCCTGTGTCTGTAAAGATTACTAACTGGGGACCCTGTATAACTATGACTGTGAGTGGGCAGAGTGATGGGCTGTTGTGTTGTACAGAACTACTTGTACCCAGGTGTACTTTGACAATTGGCCAGACAGAGGCGCTTGAGCAGCCCAAACATGACACAAGCAGATGCCAGGACACAAGTTCCAGGTGTGGTGGTAGTGCTGCAACAAAGGGTCAATCATCCCTGTACCACCCCCTGGTGATGCCCACAAAACCCAATAAGGCTGTACCAAACTCCAACTCCCTGTGGGAGGCCGAGGCACCTCTGAAATCCAGGGGTCTGCCATCTAGCATTCCGGGAGAGGTAATGCCCTGAATATGCTTTCTCCCCCAGACTTTCCATAATCTTCACATCCTGGCTGGGCAAGGGTCCTGGCCATCCGCAACAAGTAACAGCTTCTTCCCCTGATCTACTTTGAGATCTCCAGTTGGGACTTAGCCTGTTCTGCTTTCTTTTCAGGAAGGAGCCATACATTTGTCAAACTAGAAACACCCAGGAAAGTCCATGAAGGACGAGGAAAGCCAATGGTTTCAAGAGCAGCAGAGAGGTAGCTCACCTAAAACTATGATAGGGCACAGAACTGAGATGTTGTCACTCCTGTCATTATTATATCAACAAAACAGGAAGTCATTCCCAGATTGTAAGCTGGGGGGTCCAAGCTTTGTCTTTCTGTGGATTACAAGCAGGCACTATGAATTAACTCTTGATTCAATTAGAGATACTTAATACTTTAAAAAGCATTCTGCTCCACTAAATGGTAAATGCAAAAAATGAGATGAACTAAAACTCATGTGTTCCAAGTTCCAATGGTCTGGTCTTTTTGTGTACTGTGAAGCCGCTGTAAGTGGAAACATGCAGGCAAAATTTCATAAACTCTGAATCATTTTGGAGTGATGCTTTAATTGCTCAACTTTACAACTACCCTTCCCAATGAAATTTTTTGAAATGCATTTAGTCTCAATTTTTAGTTGGGTCAGATTTATCATACATGCAAAATTTCATTAAGAACAACCCAGACATTTTGAATAATGCATAGCCTTTTGGTTGCACTACTATTACAATCCTCTTCCCTTTTTGAAATACCATATCTGCCTTAATTAAAGGTCAAGTGTCTGAGTATCTGTTTGTACGTACAGGGCTATGTTTCTGTTATATGCCAGTGGGTATGGGATTCATAAAAACAGTGCTAATGTTTGTGATGTGCCATCTGTTGGAATGAAAAACGTAATGCATTTTATTACTTCAAATGTTTGTGATGTGTCATCTGCTGGAATGAAAAGTGTAATGCATTTTATTACAACATGTATTACAAAATACATTCCAACAGATGGTGCACTAGAAAGTTTAATGCTGAATATGCTGAGGTCTATGTTGATTACTTAGATTTCAGCCTTACATGGGTACCTCAGCTAGTAGCCTATATATTAATATTGATCAACAACAACCAACCAATTGATTCAGCCATTTTTGTGTGACTAGAAAACAAACTGACAAACAAATAGATAAAAAAAGAAGAGATATGATCTAAGGCTTGGGATAAGAGTCTCAGTGTGCAAAACGGATAGCATCAAACAAACATGAAAAATTCAAAACACTCCCCAGCCGCCACTCTCTCGCTATGCTTACCCCTCTGAAGCTGCATTGCAGCAGAATGACCAAGGCAGTAGTAGAAGTAGTAGAAGTACCAGTTCAATCACATGTAAAGTGTACAGCGAAGTTCTTACTTGCACATTTCATCAACAAATTATATGGCGCCACTCTCTTGTGTCACGATTCATAAGAATCGAGTGAATGACATCCAGTCATTAGAATGTCAGGTATATTTTAGTGGCAGGGGTTTATAAATTGATATGATTAAGATGTAGTATCATATGTCTTACTGATTTATAATCTACTCACTGTAATGGAATCCTTAAACAGGCATGCAAAGCAAGGAATGAATGTACGTGGGGTACTGGGAATGGTTTGATCATCTAGTGTGATTGAGAGAGTACAATTCAAACAGTGCAAGGTAAAACTCCGATGTTTCAGATCTGGAACTCGCAGCCATAACTTGAATGTTAACTGTTTTCTCATAAAAAGCAGGAAGCTAAAAGGTATTGTATTATTGCTATTGATGACTAAACACTTTTCAAATTCTATACTCAGTGATGCTCTTGTGTAAATCTGAAACTTATGCAAACTGTCTAATGTACATGTGTTGACAGATTTGACATTTGGTTGAAACAAAACCTAAATGTTGTCAGACGCCTTTCTAGAAGGGCAGAATGGTCTTTAGTGACAGGGTGTGAGCATTTCACCTCAATTACCTTTTCAAATGGCCAAGGCAAATTTTTTTTGGTTATGCCAACAAGTAAATGGCTTAGATAAATTCTAGGGCTGTGATGATTAAACTTTGATCTTTGGGTCGTACAGAAAGTGTCATATTTTTGCTGTTTTTGACGACAATGATCATAAGTCATCACCCAAACAGGATCACGTTTTAAGATGTGTTTTTGTTTTATTTTTTCAACAGTTCATTAATTCTTAACAATTTGATCTAAATAGTGTTTTAGTGATTTTTTTTTTTAATACTGATCTGAAAAATGTATATAGATTATGATATTCTTCACTCTTTTTACACTTTCTGACTATATGTCACACTTTTTGTTACTCCTCGTTTGTCCAGTACCGGCATAAAGTGTGTGTTAAATGGCCACATTAGGAAAAGATGTTATTATTGCAAGATCTGAAGTTCAAAATTAGTTTTTCATCTATAAAGATTTCAATAATCCTGCTGTTTACAGTGCAGATTTTATTACATTGTTATCCACAGTTCTTCTGAAGACACTTAATCCTATGGGGTCAAGAGGAGACAGTATCACTGAATGTAAGACACGAGTCTACTTTAACTTCACAAATTCAATGTGCACACTGCATGCATTTGTGTGAGAGGAGCTTCTAAAAATTTAGTTAGGAGTTACATAACATACACTTCTAAACAGAAACCACCAAAAAGCCAGTTGTACTGTGAAACAAATACTAAAAACACCTGAAAGACCCTGGAAAGTATCATTTATTACATCACACATTTTGAGAACTGAACTTTTTAGTATTGTTTGCCATGTGACATAAAGAGACTTTCAAAACCTAACACCAATAATAGCTTGGCATAGATTTTGAATAAAGAGAAAAGAAAACTGGACACACTTGCGTTAAAACATTCAGGTAGATGTCACTTCCTAATAGAGTGAGTAAGAATATTAAATAAATACATACAGTAAATACATTCATATATACAGTACATAAAAACTAAAGACATGACTTGTAAAATACAGGCCTTAAAAATTAACAACAGCACAGGTCCCCTGTCTGCGTGATTCCACCTGCTTAGGCCAAAGTAATTCAAGAAGTTCTAAAAACAAATATGGCATTTTGCCCTAAAAGAGAAAACCAATTAATAACAATTTCTGAGCAAAATATTCCCAAAAAATTTTTTTCATAAGGAGCCTATAAAAGTGCCCTTGATCACAGAATTAAAACACTGCATCACCTGAGCTGTGCAGCAAACAAACACTATAGGAATCACATTAACAAATATTAGGCAATATGTAAACAGCACTGATAATTATTTTGTGAGACTTACAAAAAATATTACTTCATTAAGCATTAGTTTAAAGATAAAGTAATATGGAATGATGATAAAAAGAAGGAAAATCTATGCAATGTACAGACTATGCGGATGAACTATAAGGAGAAATCGGTGGAGTTGAGTGAGTTAATTTTAAGCAAACAGAGGTTACAGAGCAATAGAAGTGTTTAAAATTAGGAAGATAATTAGTAGGGTAGGTGCCAGTGTAACAGTACTGCAAAATTAATTCTTTCAACAACAACAAGGGGGCACAGATAAAAGCTGGTTAACTGTAATCAAAGTGATAATATTATTCAATTTTGCCAGTAGTACTTTGGGGACCCTCAAATTTCAACTTGACAGTGAAATAGAGATTAACATGCTTGGTTCAGATGAATGGCATCGCCCTCTTTAAATCTTCCAGTCATTTTGTTCTTAATGGCCCAGCACTGTCATTACATTGGAAACACAATGCCACTGAATGCAAAGAGTAAATCAGTGTTCAAATTAGATTCTCTCGCAATTCAAAAATGGTTAAGACATGCTAGACTATAAGTAATTTTGGACAAAGTGGCAGAAATATGAAATTGGTTATCCTTCATCTGTAATAAATAGACTATGAATACATGAACTGAAATAAACTAATGATCACAAACTATTTTTAAGACATAAAATGTGGTAAGAGATCTAACAAGATCCCGTATGATTTTTAGAAACATTTTGTTTGAACCTGTATTCAAGGAGTCATTGACATTATTGAATTACGTTTTGTGTTTGCATTTTGTGCTGTAAATAAAGATGTATTATTTTGATAGAGAAATTCAGTCTAATATGTATTGGTCTAACAAACCTGAACCGTTGAAATGAATTTGGTATATATACAGAAAGCAAGAGAGGACATGCAATATCATTATTTTTCTTTCTACCATTTTCTTGAAATTATGGAACAATTTCCTCAAGGAAGAAAATATTATTAGTTTGTTTGATTGTTTTCTTTAGATAACAGAATCATTTTCTCAAGATCTTGAAAAATCTAAACTAAACCTTTGGTCCTGACAAAACTATTAACATAAGACAACAACTGAAAACAACAATGATAGCAACTGACGAAAACTCATATGACATACACAGATGTAAGGATATATGTATCATCCATTTCTGCCAGCAGTGTAATAATGTTGGATGATTTCTTATATGTTGCCTTTGTGTTGTTTTGTGTCAAACTTCAATGGCTAACATAGACACGATTTCAGTGCCGATATCCATTTCAATTATTTTTAGGCAAACCCATTTCCCCTCCCCTGTTGTGACTTTATCATAAATGTCCGTGCGCAAAATGTAATTTGGTCCCCTTGTTTGGGGTCTCCTGGGTCTTCTTTGTAGAATACCCACTTGGTCCAAACATGATTATACTTTATAAATAAGATCTATAGTGACCTGATCCAGTCATCATATAATATCTTAGAATTCTCTTATCCTTCTAAAATGTGGTATAAATTAAAACTGTGAATTCAGTAAACTACAAGTAAACATCTGAGGCATCAGTAGGAAAATATGTTCATTACACATATTCTTTATAATTAATTTTGTTAAAGAAGATACTTACAGTACATAGAGTTTCAAAAACTTTATCAGATACAAATGATCCATCAAGGCCAAAAAGGAAGATCGATGCATAAGATAGCATTCCACCAAGAATAATCAAATTGTTCATATATGGGCTGGACATCTTTATCAGTCTGTAGAAATGAAAATGGGCAATGTTAAGACAGAACAATTCAGCAGGTGTCAGCTTCTAACACATCTTAAATTCAGTTCAGTTTAGTCTTTTTGGGTTCACTGAGTTTTTACATAATTCTCAAATGTAACTTGTCATTTTATTCTGTAAAATGTGTAAATGATGTCTCCCTGTTCTTGAAAGGAACAAAATTTTACATATCAACATAACCAAAATTTACTTAAGTTGCATTTGGAAGCATTCTTTATATCTATAAATTGAAAAATAAGAGTCCACCAGCCAAATGGTGAGCTTTGATTGGAGGAATTGGACACACCGAATTCATGGAGGTGTTACTTCATCAGTGACTGCACCACCGCAATTTGTAGATTGCATGCAAAGGATACAAGGATAAGCCAGAAACACTAATGAACTTTTCAGGGATGAAAAATGCAATAACGTATATTTATGCTTTATTTAAAATATTCTTCATTCAATGTGCTTTCTCTGAAATTTTATATAATATGGTTTCTTTCCTACATTGACTTTTTGGCCACTAGCGGTGAGGTCTGTCAGTTCATATTATAATTAAAGTCTACATTGTGATAGAGAAAATACACTCACTGCACAGATTATTAGGAACACCTGCATCCCTGCTTCTCCGTGCAATTATCGAATCAGCCAATCAAGTGGCAGCACCATAATGTATAAAATTATGCAGATACAGGTGAGGAGCGACATCAGGGTTAATGTTCACATCAACAGCAGAATCACGGAAAAAAGTGATCTCAGTGATTTCAACTTTGGCATGATTCCTGGTGCCAGACAGGCAACTTTGAATATTACTGTAACTGTTGATCTGCTGGGATTTTCATACACAGCAGTCTTTAAAGTGTACACAGAATGGTATGAAAAACTAAAACCATCCAGTGAATGGCATTTCTGAGGATGAAAAAACCTTGCTAATAAGAGAAGACAAAGGAGAATGGCCAGTCTGGTTCGAGCTGACAGAAAGGCTACAGTAACTCAGATAACCTCTCTGTACCAACTATGGTGAACAGAAAAAGCATCTCAGAGCACAACATAGCGAACCTTGAGGCCGATGGGCTACAATAGCAGACTAAAAGACTAAAAGAATAAGTTGAGTTCCACTCCTGTCAGCCAAGAACAGAAAGCTGACGCTACAGTGGGCACAAGCCCTCCAAAACTGGACAGTTGAAGATAGGAAAAATGTAGTCTTGACTAACGAATCTCGACTTCTGCTGAGGTAGACAGATGGTAGAATTTGGTGCAAAACGCATGAATCCATGTACCCAACCTGCCTTGTGTCAACAGTCCAAACTGTTGGTTGTGTAATGGTGTGGGAAATGTTTTCTTTGCATAATTTGGGACCATTAATACCAATCTATCATTGCTTGAATGCCATGCTCTATTTGGCGATTTTTATATGCTTACCATGTGTAACCCTTCATGGCCACAATTCATCTTCTATTGGCTACTCACAGCATGATAATGTGACATGTCACAAAGAAAAAGCTGTCTTAAAGTGGTTTCATTAACAGTGGTTTCAGTGTTCTTCAGTGGCCTTCCCAATCACCAGATCTGAATCAAATGGAACACCTTTGGGATGTGGTAGAACATGAGATCTGCAGCACAAATGTGCCACTGACAAATCTGCAGAAATTCGCATGATGCAGTCATGTCAACATGGACCAGAATCTCAAAGGAATCTTTACACCATCCAGTGTAATCCATGCCATGAAGAACTGCGGCTGTTTTGAGAGCAATAGGAGGTCCTACCCAGCATTGGTATAGTGAGTGCAAATTACTAATTTATTGAAAGCGTGACTCTTCAAAGCAATCAACATTTCGTGTGACTATTAAAGAACAAATATTGACAGATTTCAAAGGCATTGCATTCACTTTACGAGAAAGAACTCAAGGGCAAGAAAATAGTTCATTTTACTAAAGGATGTGTTTTGCCTGCTTCCAAGACTTTGTTGGGACTGTAATCCCATGTCCCAGTGGCATCTGTCCTTATTTGGAGCTTTGGTCACTTCAATCTTTCATGCTTTCATGAAACACTGAAACATCTAGTTAAATTCAGTCATAACACAGACAAGCTCTTAATCTGGCAAATAGCCATTCCCAAAAGAATGGTGGTGAATCAGCTCTGCAATTCAGTTCAACCTCTCATGGGAATGCTACTGTAATTTAAATCAGATATATTTAATGAAAGTCCAAGTCAAATCTGCGCAAGCCTTTACTTGTTAGTGTGTCAGATAAATAAGAATATCCAGGAACACACATGAGCCATTGTTAAGTTTCTTTCAAGTAATATTCAGAAATGGAGCTGTCTGTAGCAGGGACACAAAGGTGACAAGCAATTGCAAGCAAGAAATGGAAGAATAAAGAATATCTTACTTTTGGTTTCTGTTTTTGATGTTGAAGAAGAGGAAAGCACCTGCCATAAACATTCCCAATATAGTAAGGGCTGAAAGAATGCTGTATAGAGGAAGATTAATTTGACGTCGCTGGTTTCGAGTAATTGTTTTGTCTTTTGGAGGTTCTACACCTGTGCATTTAGAAAGGCATAAAGCATAATACTGGTTAATTACAAATTGTGCTTTTACAAAAAATGTATGAGAATGTGCATTGTCATGAATTCAAAAAAACTATTAATAAACACTGCTTCAAAGCACACTGTCAGAACTAATGATACAATGGTATTATACAAAGAGTAAACCCATCAATTAAGGAAAAAATATAGTAAAAAGAAAACTGTCATTTTGTAAGCAATTATTTATACAGATAAAGAAGATGACAATAGGTTTTATTTTGTTTATTGTGAGATTTCTGGCCCCTGTGAATTCCGTTCAGAGTAAAAAGGGCTGGACCCTATCACTTACCATTAAGTGCAGGGCAGAAGCTATCTCTGGGACACCAAATACACCACTAGGCGCATTCACACTGAGGGACACACTGGGCCAATATAGTCACCAGTCACATGTTTAAGGCATGGGATGGGAAAACTGAAGTGTCTGGAGAAAACCCTGCATGAATACAGTGAGAACATGCAAACACTGCAGATACAGTAGCTGGGTGGGAATTTAAATCCTGACCACTGAAGTTAAGTGACAGCAGTACTAAACACTGCACCAATACAACAGTGCACAGGCCTGCTGCAAATTATTATATGTTTTCATGAATTTAATGTATGGCACATCTTTACAAATAATGAGTTAGATCATAGGGGTGGGCAAAGGCTGTCCTGGAGGGCTGCAGTGGCTGCAGGTACTTATGTGATCAATTATTTTGTCTTTTATATGTGTAATTAATTTACACCACTTTGTAGAGATCTGTTTTCACTTTGACATTAAAGTCAAAAAAGCAATAGTAAATCCACACTGATTTTAACCTTATATAACACATGACAATAAAATGGGAAAACTTGCAAGAGAGTGAATAATTTTTATAGCCAATGTATGCAGTCTATACTGTATATTGTCACACATGAATGAATTGGGGACATCACTCAGGGCTTATTTTCTTCTGTAATACCACTCTGAGAAAGGGATTGGGATTGTTGTTCATATCTTCTCCCCTTTTGCCTTTAGAAGGAAGATTGAAGGAAACAGTAAAGTGTGATGTCATTTCTGCTTCTGCCAGTGAACCTGCCTTTTCCTGCTAGGGGCACATTTAGGAAACATCACTACAGGAAGAAGTCAGTTAATCTACAACTCCTGTATGAAGAAGATGTATTTCTGCAGCACTGACAAACTTCTGGCCAATTCACTTGCCAATTATACAAATTCACCATTTGTTGCAACAACTCATTATCTGGGTCTTGTTCTTGTTCTCTCTCTCTCCATATATATATATATATATATATATATATATATATATATATATATATATAAAATCCAATGTCTCTCTGTCTGTTTGTCTGTCTGTCCGCTTTTCATGAGAGAACTACTTTACAGATTTAAATCGAGTTTTTTCTATAATTTGTTTGAACTTTTCAGTTGATTTTGCGCTAAGAATTATAGTTTGCTTGCAGGAGTAATATATTCGCTCTAATCCAAGACAGAGGCTGCAGGCTGAGGGGAGGGGGAAGTGTGACGTCAGGAGTAGGGAAACGGGCAGGACCCCGTTTAAAAAAAAAAAAATGTAGATATTTTTAAAGTTTGTCCTGTGTCACTGCTACCCCCATAGCTCCGCCCACGTAGCAGTGAAACAGGACAAACTTTAAAAATATCTAAATTTTTTTTTTTTTATGATTTTACATTAGTGTGCATGTGTGTATTATTTTATGCATCCGTACATAGATAGAAGGAGATCTAGTAGGCAAGTTTTTCTCTTTTGGCAAGGGATGACTGGAAATGTCTCCAGACACACATACCCCAGAGGGGAATTTAAAGTTCACAGGAGTGGGTCAACAAGGAACAATTTAAACAAGAGAGAGGAACCAAGCAGTTCAGTTTCCTTTCTGTAAGCCAAGGGTGAAGGAACTCCATTTAGTTTTGAGCCCAAGGCGTATCATTGAATTTTCAAAAGAGTGTCAACTTTACAAAACAGGGAATACACTCTTATGGTGCCTGGACAAAGTCATGGAGGAGTATAGTATTTAAAATAATCCAATTTCAAAAACTGGATTAATTAAGACAAAGGATTCCCCTGAGGAACCGTAAATACACTAATTCTGATTGTGTTGTACAAACCCTATTAAATGCATCCACCATTTTGGAACAGATTCTTTATATATATATTGTGGGGAGCTACACGGCTTAACGAGCCCATGTGGGCTGGACTGCAGCCACTCCCAGAAGTGCAGCCTGAAGTAGGTCAACGAGCACCTGGCACACTTTCAGGGGTGCTATAAAAGGAGCCTGCATCCACTACGCTAGACGCCAGAGTTTGGAGGAGGAGGAGGAGGAGGAAGCTGCCTGGGAGGAGTAGTGGAGGAAGAAGAGTGTGGTTTGGGGTCAATTACTTTGTGTGTTGTTTTGGGATTGTGTTGGGCCTGTGGGACACGGGGAAGACATGTCCCACAGCTGAAGAAAAATAAAAACCCTTTTTCATTTATTTCTACACGTGCCTCCGTTGTCAGTCTGTGTCTATATACAGTACAGGCCAAAAGTTTGGACACACCTCCTCATTCAATGTGTTTATATTCTTTATTTTCATGACTGAAGGCATCAAAACTATGAATGAACACATGTGGAGTTATGTACTTAACAAAAAAAGGTGAAATAACTGAAAACATGTTTTATATTCTAGTTTCTTCAAAATAGCCACCCTTTGCTCTGATTATTGCTTTGCACACTCTTGGCATTCTCTCGATGAGCTTCAACAGGTAGTCACCTGAAATGGTTTTCACTTCACAGGTGTGCCTTATCAGGGTTATTTAGTGGAATTTCTTGCTTTATCAATGGGGTTGGGACCAGCAGTTGTGTTGTGCAGAAGTCAGGTTAGTTGTACGATCATTTATTTTTCAACAGGACAATGACCCCAAACACACCTCCAGGCTGTGTAAGGGCTATTTGACCAAGAAGGAGAGTGATGGAGTAAATGGTCATGAAAATAAAGAAAACACATTGAATGAGGAGGTGTGTCCAAACTTTTGGCCTGTACTGTATATATATATATTTGGTATTTGTGTGAATATACTGAAAATATGACTGTTCATCCATTCATGCACTTTCTCATCTGTTCATCCACTATTCAGGCAGTATTATTAGTAAGGCATCAAATGTAGATGAGGGGCTATTCAATCACAGGACAAACACACCCTTACTTAAATTATGTGTGAGGGGTACAAATTTAGGTCACCAATTTTTCAACATGCACATCTTTACCTTTTATTCTAACATTTCATATAGATTTTGACATCTAAATGATATGGTATCTTCTCAGACTGCCTGGCTGATGCCCCATAGTCATAAACTCTAGCATTCCATATTTGTATCTCTCAGCATGGAATGACCTTTGACCTGTTTTTCTAATCATACAGATTAAGCAGTAATCTCATCTTTTTGTTTTACTTTATTTCCTTACCTTGAAACCTAATTGTGTTATTAATAAGTTCCAGCACATCAGCAATCGCATTGTATTCTCCCACCTTCACTTCATGGCCTTCTAAAAAAAGAAAACGATAAAAAAAAGAAATGAAAATCACATTAAAAATGCCCAAAATTAATTAATTAAAATTACTTGCATGGTAAAAATTACTTTGACAGCTTTTGCTGATTTGCAAAGCATTTTAACTCCAGGGAATAAAGACATCATGTGCTTATAATGTACAGCATAGTGCTTACCTTTTTTCCTGGGGCTTTCAATTAAGAAACCATCACCCATTATAACAGGGATTATCATTTCTATTGTGGTAATGCATACACTATGCTTTTAGGAATTACAATCTACACAGAGCAGGCTTGACCAATCTTGGGATACAAAACACTCATTTAATGTAATATGCTTTGTGACATTATGCTTTACACCTTTTCACTGGAAACTACAGTGTTAGAAAAAAAGGCTTCTTCAACTAAAAAGAGTTCCCAAAAAATAAAATATTGTAGAAAGGTAAACAGAGTAAACACTCCATTAGCACTGTCTAGTACAGGTCCCCAAGCAACCTTTCACTGGACAAAGTGAATGCGGAAAATGGATCTACAGTGGTGTGAAAAACTATTTGCCCCCTTCCTAATTTCTTATTCTTTTGCATGTTTGTCACACAAAATGTTTCTGATCATCAAACACATGTAACCATTAGTCAAATATAACACAAGTAAACACAAAATGCAGTTTTTAAATGATGGTTTTTATTATTTAGGGAGAAAAAAAATCCAAACCTACATGGCCCTGTGTGAAAAAGTAATTGCCCCCTTGTTAAAAAATAACCTAACTGTGGTGTATCACACCTGAGTTCTATTTCCGTAGCCACCCCGAGGCCTGATTACTGCCACACCTGTTTCAATCACGAAATCACTTAAATAGGAGCTGCCTGACACAGAGAAGTAGACCAAAAGCACCTCAAAAGCTAGACATCATGCCAAGATCCAAAGAAATTCAGGAACAAATGAGAACAGAAGTAATTGAGATCAATCAGTCTGGTAAAGGTTATAAAGCCATTTCTAAAGCTTTGGGACTCCAGCGAACCACAGTGAGAGCCATTATCCACAAATGGCAAAAACTTGGAACAGTGGTGAACCTTCCCAGGAGTGGCCGGCCGACCAAAATTACCCCAAGAGCGCAGAGACGACTCATCCGAGAGGTCACAAAAGACCCCAGGACAACGTCTAAAGAACTGCAGGCCTCACTTGCCTCAATTAAGGTCAGTGTTCACGACTCCACCATAAGAAAGAGACTGGGCAAAAACGGCCTGCATGGCAGATTTCCAAGACGCAAACCACTGTTAAGCAAAAAGAACATTAGGACTCGTCTCAATTTTGCTAAGAAACATTTCAATGATTGCCAAGACTTTTGGGAAAATACCTTGTGGACTGATGAGACAAAAGTTGAACTTTTTGGAAGGCAAATGTCCCGTTACATCTGGCGTAAAAGGAACACAGCATTTCAGAAAAAGAACATCATACCAACAGTGATAGATGGAACCATGAATTCTACTGTCTACCAAAAAATCCTGAAGGAGAATGTTTGGCCATCTATTCGTCAACTCAAGCTGAAGCGATCTTGGGTGCTGCAACAGGACAATGACCCAAAACACACCAGCAAATCCACCTCTGAATGGCTGAAGAAAAACAAAATGAAGACTTTGGAGTGGCCTAGTCAAAGTCCTGACCTGAATCCAATTGAGATGCTATGGCATGACCTTAAAAAGGCGGTTAATGCTAGAAAACCCTCAAATAAAGCTGAATTACAATAATTCTGCAAAGATGAGTGGGCCAAAATTCCTCCAGAGCGCTGTAAAAGACTCATTGCAAGTTATCGCAAATGCTTGATTGCAGTTATTGCTGCTAAGGGTGGCCCAACCAGTTATTAGGTTCAGGGGGCAATTACTTTTTCACACAGGGCCATGTAGGTTTGGATTTTTTTTTCTCCCTAAATAATAAAAACCATCATTTAAAAACTGCATTTTGTGTTTACTTGTGTTATATTTGACTAATGGTTAAATGTGTTTGATGATCAGAAACATTTTGTGTGACAAACATGCAAAAGAATAAGAAATCAGGAAGGGGGAAAATAGTTTTTCACACCACTGTATTAAGGAACAAGTGAGTCGTAGTGGACTCATCACTATCAACTTCCAGATTGTGTTCACAAGCCATTACGAAGACTAACAGAATGTTACATTATATAGGAAGACGTGTAGAGTACAAGTCAAAGGAGGTTATGCCTAAGCTTTTTAACGCATTGGTGAGGCCTCCTCTGGAGTACTGTGTGCCGTTTCGGTTTTCAGGCATTAAAAAAAAGACTTTGCAGTGCTAGAGAAAGTCCAGAGGGGATGACTAAGCTGAGAATGGGACTAAGCAGTATGAGCTATGAGGAGAGGAAAATGAGATTAAGAGGTGACGTGACTGAAGTGTTTGAAATTATGAAAGGAATTCATACAGTGGCTCGAGACTGTTACTTAAACATCAGTTTAACAAGATGATGGGGGGTACAGTTGCAAACTTGTTTAGGATAAATTTTGCGTAAATGTTACAAAGTTTTTCTGTACACAAAAAACTATAGACGCATGGAATATGTTACCAAGTACTCTGATGGAAAGCAGGAATTTAGGGACCTTCAAAACTTGACTTGATGTTATTTTGGAGTAATTAGGCAGGTAGGACTGGCAAGCTTTGTTGGGCTAAATGGCCAGTTTTCCTCAAATTATTTTCCAAAGTTCTAATGCCCTAAAAGTGGATAAATTGATTTTTTTTTTTCAAAATAATACGTCTTTTACAGTAAAATCTCTTTTCAAAATAAAACAATCTATTTCCGGTGAAAAATGTTCCTTTAATTTTTGAAGAAAAAAAAATTGTTACAATGTCCGGAATCCTGAGTTCAAGTCCCACTATCAGTTTCTGTTTGTGTGGAGTCTGCACATTATCGTTCGCTCTCTGTTGGTTGTTTCTCTGGGTACTCTAGTTTTCCTAACCACAGTTTAAAGTCACTTTGCAAGAATGTTAACCTTGTAAGAGTGCAAGTGTGTATTTTTGAAGAAGAAGGCTTTGTCCTGTTCAGGGCTCCTGTCTTGTGAAGCCAGGATAGGTTCTGACACCATTTAAATCCCTGAGTTGGATTAACTGGGCAAGACAATTGTAGTTCTTCTTTAAAAATGGCAGCCTTGTGTTTATACATAATACTGATTAGGTACTTATGACAAAAAAAATAAATAATTAAAATCAATGCAGTTAATGAGAAATGTTTATTTTATATTGTATTCTTTCTATAAAGAGTGGTAAACTTAGTTACATTATGCCTTTGTGTAGCTTTTTTGTGACTTTGTATTCTCAGTTTCTTCTTAGTATTTTATTAAGATTCTTTTCTGTGTGTTTTACTACTGGCACATTACACACCTGTGATAATATCATTCTTATCGTCTCCTCAATATTTGTTGGGCATATAATAATCTTGCTGCATGATATTAACATGACGTCACTTTTTTATAAAAAAAAAAGTAAAATTGCACCTATCAGTGCCCTGATTCTGCTTGATGACTGAGTCTATTGCTGTTTACTTGTCTTAAAAAAATCACCACTCTCAATAAGCAAACACCTTGATAGATGACCCTTTTATGGATTGACCTATCTGGTCACAACATCCATGCATTATAATGGATCTGTACATCGTAGTGTTTGTGACATGCAGTATTTAGCCAAGGTAGTGGTGAAATAGTCAATGATGCAATCCAGTCTATTTCTGGAATTGCTATGTGTTTTTAATTGTGAATAAAAACTTTTTTTTTTGCTCTCTTAATGTGTCTGTGCTCTAATTTGATATTTTTAATAATATAATTAGTTAGAAAGTGCAATCAAATTCAATTTGTGGGAAAAACAAAGGTACAATAGACGGAAGACAAACTCCAGAAGAATTGTGATATTAGTAACACTTTGGTTAGCAAATTGCATTTCTGTGTTATTAATACCAGGGTAAATAAATGTCAAAGCATATGGAGAATCAAAAAACAGGAGTTACTGTTATACTGCATAGTAATGAATATCAAAAAAAACCCTATATCATGTACCTTGGGATTTTTAGGGACCAGGGCTGGGCACTGGTCAGTGGGGCAGACGAGACATTGTCATGTCAAGTGTAGATCAGACTGGCCAACCTGTGCATCCCAGCAATCATATTGTTATCATTCTTTGAGTTTACAACTAGCAATGCAGCTAAAACAGTTGCTCTCAAACTTGGTCCCGAGTTCCCCATGTGGCTACAGGTTTTTATTTTGTTCTGTTTCTATTTGAATTGCAAGCCATAATTTCCCAGTTTCTATGTTTTGAGGTCAATGTAGAAACTACAAAATTAAGTTAGGTAAATATTTATTAGAGAATCTAGTGGCTGACCCACCATTTATATATGTTACACTGGGATCATTTTTAAACCTGATTTTTAAGATTTTCACCCCTTGATTTTCATTCATTTCATTCTAATGAGCACACTAATGGATATGACATTGAAGTAGTTGCAGCTTTTCAGCAGTCATTTGTCCAGGTTTCTACTGCACTCGATTTTAATTATATTTTTATGATAGAATTAAGGGAGCCAATCACACAGAAATAAGGAAAATTAACAAGAAAATAACAAAGTAGAGATACACATTTAAAGCTGTAATAAAATCACAAATATTTTTTTAATAAAAATCTCACTTCTGTTCTTTTCTGAATGCAGAATAAGAGACATGCAAAAAGACCAGCTAATGATGAGATCAATTAGAGGGAAAATCTGCAGCCACAAGAGGTTCTCAAGACTTTATAGTTTAACACTAGAATTACCAGATCCTACGAAAAAACTTGTAGATCCGTCCCACCTTAAATCGCTTCGCACCTCTCCATCAGCGTCTTTTGTCCTGTAAATGTGTGGATAAGCAGCAAAAAGCAAGCAGCCTGCTATCACATTCCCCCACCCTGCAAAGTTGTCTCAGCTCAAGTCTGTTTACCTATGTGTCAGTTGCTTAGAGTTGTATAGAGTGAGAAGTCAAGCAAAATGACACCTTTTATAAATACTATATTGTTATTTGGAACACTTGCATTTCATGTGTGTTCCGTGTCTACAGCGATCTATGTAAACATATCGTTAAAACAGAAACGTTTTTCATTTTTTAGTAATAATTGACAAAATGTAGACATGAAGTGTATAATGTGTGAAGCCTGAATTCCAAATATCAAAGAAACACTTTCACAAAAGGTACAAATATAACAGAACAAGTGCGCTTCTATTCAAGAATATAACTGCAGAAAAACAACCCGCATTAGGGTGCGACATTGACACGTATTTGCTATGAGCGCTTCGGTGGCGCAACGATATCAACTGTTGACTGGTAATCAAAACTTCACAGGTTCGATCCTGGATGAGTCTGTTTTGAGAAGTGAGCTGCACGTATTCTTACTATTTTAGAATAAAAACATACATTTGATTCCAGTCTGTAACAGCCGGTGTAATTTATGATACTTGTAAAGGTTAGTTTTGTTTTTTTTTATTCAGTTTTATTCCGTCAACCACGTTCATGATCCCAAACCCCCACCCGCGCCGCATTTAACACTGCTGTTTTCACATAGACGCGCTAGTCCATCTAGTTGCTGCTCTGCATTGCCCATTATGCACTTTCCTCTTCTTCAGAATACAGGAAGACACATTTATGAAGACTTTGGTGCAGGGATTTCTTCTCAGCCTCTTTGTTTTCACCTTCTATCATGGCAGCACTACTGATATGAGTCTGCGGATCTTAATTGTTAATGGGCTTTCTGTAGTCTGCCTAAGGATTAGTTAGAGAGAACCACACCCAGAAATAACCAGAAGGTGAATGATTTATTAGTTATCTTTTAATGAGAACTGTACTATGTAATGTTCAATATCTTATCTATTGTAACAGATCCCTTATAAAACCAGAACTTACTTTTTTTGTTTTTTTTTTCCGTGTTCCTATTTATATATAATATTTTTGGGTAATTGTTTTAGGTAAAATTTTAACTTTCTTAATATTCGTCTTCCATTTCCTATTTACTGTATATCCTAAAGTTTTTATAAATTTTATAATTAGACTTTTTTTTTGAAAAGGCACAGAAGTCGCTCCACACTTGCCGAACAGTGGGCACAGATTTCCTAATACAGAATTTTGAACCATGAAAACTCTGATATGAAGAGGCAGCTTAATATCCATGGTATTAGTAATGGGCTTCAATCTTCATGGTTCCTTTCAAAAATCTACAATATATGAAACAGATCTAGGTTGCTTAAGTCGGAGAAGACAATACTCATCATACAGCCAGTTTATCACACATCAGGCATGACTAATACATAGGACAGGTGTGACAGTTGAGAGGAGCAATTAAATAAAAGTGACCCAACAATTTCATACTTCCCAGCTATGTAGCTGCAAACTCTGCCTGCCCCTGTTTTTCAACTGAAAACAAATTAGGGTGCAAAATTGTCAATTTTTTCACAAAACATTATGTGTGAAGAAGAGGAAAAAAGCCTCTTCAAACAATGATTGCCTTAGTTCAATTCAGGTATTTATTTATATTATCCTCTGTTAAAAAATGTAATATTAAGACACTTTGAATAAAATCTTAAATGGAATTATATTTAATAAACTGCAATAAACGTTTAAAAATAAGTAGTGAAATTAAAATCACGATATATTAAAATCTCTGTACTCTATTAGTACTCCTGAATGAGCCCTCATCTGCCATGATACTCAAGTCAACGTGCGATCCTCGAGCATCTCTGATGGTTCTCTTCTGCTGCTTCCTAATATTTATAGATGCTCAGTATAAAGGAGATAGCATGCTCACTAGTGTATTGAGTATGGCAGTGCCCATGCAGGCTGCGGCTTACAGAGCTCCCGAGTCTGCGGTGTTTAGTGTTAATCTTTGTTCATCTTTGTCAACTAGTATAAGAAAAGAAGTAGATTAAAGTGATAGTAGTACGCAGACATGCATTTACAAGCGGCAAATCCTGCTCAATTTCTGAAGAAACTGCATCGAAGTATCCAGTGAGGTGACAGAGACATTCCGCAGCCTTTGCTTACTTCAGCAGCCTGAGAAGCTGAGCTGGCGGAAACACAAGTGCAGCAATCGGAAGAAGGAAAACAAGGGAAACGCGGTGGTGCGCACGAGGCTAAAAACTAACCCCACCAGACCTGTGATACTGTCCATTCTGCTCACGAACGTCCAATTACTGGACAACAAGCTGGATTACATAAAGCAGAAAATCACATCCTGCCCACATCCCACTCAGCCTCAATGGTTTAGATGTGGAGACTGTTAGGAGTACCAAGTTCCTCGATGTGCACATAACTGAGGAACTTACGTGGACACATAACACCTCATCACTAATCAAGAAAGTCCAGCAGAGACTACACTTCCTGAGGCAGCTGAAGTGAGCAAGTCTTCCCCCTTCCATCCTCACCATGTTCTACAGTGGCACCATTGAGAGTGTTCTGATCATCTGCAAGTGTCTGCAAAGGATAGTGAAGACAGCAAAGAACATTGTTGGGATGCCTCTCCCTCCACTACAGGACATATTTTACAAACGCAGTGTCCGCAAGGCCTGCAGCATTGTGCAGGACCCCTTACATGGACTTTTCACACTTCTGCCATCCAAGAGAAGATACTGAAGCATCAAAGCCAGATCTGCCAGGCTGCAGGAGAGATTTTTACCCCCAAGCTATCAGACTCCTTAACACCATGCTGCCCCTTGGGATCTTCCACACTGCTTCAACCACCTCTAAAAACACAACTTTAATACATGCAAGCCACTTTCCTGCAAAGACTTGTGTGCATGTAGAAAAAGAACTGAAAATCTCATACTGACCTTTAAGTATTTTGACACTCTTGATCTCCTTCTGCTGTGAAACACTCTGACCTCTAATTGTTTACACATGTCTTAAACAACTATTATCATACACTGATAATTTCTGTATTATCTACATCTACTATTTATTATTTATTTATTATATTACATATCCATTGACTATATTTATGAATCTAGATTGCAAATACCATACATTGCATCAATGTTCATAGTGCTAACTACACTTCAGTATTGCTGCTACTTCTTTGTCTTGTCTTTGCACAATGTTTTGTCTTGTTTGTGTTTTAATTTTAAGTTAAAATTTTAATTCTATTTTTAATTTATTATTTGCATGTCATGTTGTTACACTGTGAGCTTCGCAATTTCGTCTGTCTGTATACTTGTATATGGTTGAGATGACAATAAAGTTCACTTTGACTTTGACTTTGATGAGCAAGCCCCTTTGATTTTGCTTCTCCTTGAGCTCTGCAAATGCATGGAAATGTTCGGTAACACTGCCGAATTCTGTGACATGCACTGAAGTCAATGGGGAAGGAGAAACTTAACTAGTTTTGAGTGTATTATAATGGTGCAATGGTCTGTTAAGTGTCACTGGGAGTTAGTGAAGCATCTGAAAACTTCGCTATACCGATTATTGAGGCCAAATAGTGACCTGGACTGTGCGTGTGAGTGCTAAGCTCTCGGCTACAGTACCTCCCTGAGATACTATTAAAAGAATTAAATATCAGAATGGTAACATTTCTTGTAGACAGTGGCAAACAGGAAGAACAAATTCATTAAGGATTTGCCCCCCACAGAATTTAATAACAGTTACCTCTTTTGAACCAAAAAATAGTTTTTTTTTTTTTCTTGCCAGCTCACTGCCACTGCAGCCAAATAAATACAACACTAAAGCATGTGGATTCTTCACTCCTTTCTGTATACATCAAAAGCACAGCACTCTGGGTAATACTACTAAAGGGGTAGGCTCATGTACAGTACAGGCCAAAAGTGTGGACACACCTCCTCATTCAATGTGTTTTCTTTATTTTCATGACCAT